>CABFVX010000067.1:358006-439155 GCA_902151425.1 Timema shepardi
GAAAGGAAAAAAAAAAAAGAAACATGGCCGTAGTTTAGAAAAGATGAGTTTAATTTAAATTGACTGAAAAGAAGAAATATGAAAATATTTACTCTAAAATATGATCTTAAATATTAATAGACAGGGAAATTAATATCATTACAACAGTATCATTAATCCAAGAGCACCATAAATTTGGTCCCTTGTGTGTGGCGTGATAATGAGAGATAGTCAGTGATACTATAAGGTGTATGGAGGACAGGCAGCTAAAGATAAAATAACAATAAAATCACAGCAGCGAGCCGCTTGCACCTGGTTGTGTTTGGTAATCAACTGACTTAAATCGCTGTGACCAAGATATCTCTGGTCTTAATTCTAGACAAGGGATTCAGGGGACAGATGTGGGCAACTTTACACAGTCTTTATTGGAGACTATGCATATGTAAATAATGGTTAGAAAAGTAGGGAGTAACAAACAAGTCATACCTTCTAAATAAGTGAGCGGCAACCCTAACACCACTCTTGGCACGCGGAACGATTTTCAATGGCAGACTGAGTAATTTGAATGAAAATAATATAAAACCTTTATCTTTAATTAGAGCCAATGATGTGAGAATTTTAACATATGTAACTTTTGTATTTATTCTGATTTATATTAAAATATTAAATATTCAAGAAATAGTAGCTATTTAATGTAGGTATTTGATTTAGAAACATATTGTTACACTTACATTATACAACATCAACTTAAATTTGTTTTGGTGGTTGTACTATCTAACTAATATAAAAAATATAAATAATTCGGGTGGGCTTAGGTTGGATGGTTGCTGAGCGACTTTGCAATATTACTTCGGCTTAACAGTAACACTACTAAAAGGTTGCGACCCCTGGTCTAAATACAAATGTAAATAATCAAAACAGCTTGATAAAAAACATTTGGTTTATTCAACACACATATTAATTCTTTGCTACATGCTACACTATCTTTAATGCACTTTTGACTTCTCATAAACTATTGACATTTGGTCCCAACAGCATTTAAAATTGTGCACCTTCTTTCTAAAACTTCACAAAAATCTTCTAACAATCAATACAATTTTACTTACATTTACAGTTATTTTTTCAAGGCTAATAACTTTTTCTATAAATTCAATGTACAATATGCAATATTTTTTCTAAACATTATTATTTATTTTAAACATTATCAATTTAATTTATTTTAAAATTATTTTTTAACAAAACAAAATTAAGAGCATTTTAGGCCATTTCCACATAAACTCGATGTATAGATTAATTTGTTAGAAAGTGTTCATAAAATATATCTACAAAATTTTAATTCAAAATTATTAGATTTTTTTTATGGATATAATTTAAACTTAAGTAGTGGTTAGCAAGGTATGACAACTATAAGCAGAACTTTGTTAGGGATTATAAAAATGTTTATGACCGATATATTTGGCTTATCTAAGCATATTGAAGTACTTTGTGTGTGTAGAGAAATGTATTAACTAAACTATTAATAGTTCAATACACACTAACTAAATGTATTTCAAATTATTTTTCTGATTATTTTGCTAAATAATGTTTATTTATTATTATTATTATTAGCACCGCGTCTTACTACCCGTTCGGGTTATACACACTTACGCTTAAGTGTAGTGGTAGGGTGATTGTGAGATGAAATGGAGGACCTACAGTTTAACGTGGAATCCGAACCACGGTGGAGGCCTGGAATTCCCCACATTACACAAGATGTCTTGTCAGAGGTGAAGGAAGGGCTTGGTAATCAGATAAATCTATGCTGGGACTGAGGATTGAACCCCGGCCGCCAGCATAGAAGTCTGACACCTTACCCCTAGACCGCCAGGTCACCAATGTCAATTTAAAACCTAATTTTGTGAAAAGGTCATGTGCTTAGTTTTTAAGAAAAGTGGGATATTGAAATGAGTAGCAACATTAGGTGGGTGAAAAAAACAAACAAAAAACATGTCATTAATTTGACTAAATATATGTGAATAATTATCATAGCCTATGGAAGCAAATGTCATTGATAAAATGCAGATGCGTTTATTATACATTTACTACTCACATATTTTAAGTGGCCTAACAGCATTATTTGGCTGAACGATTACTTCGACCTATATAATTAATATTTTTCCCAAAGCCAATCATTTCAAACATTATCAATTTATTAAAAAATTATGTGTGAATAAGATTTTTTTTCATCCTTTTAAATTTTGCAGATTTAAATTCACACACCCCATCAAATTAATTGGCATGTGCCACACTGTAGACAAACGATTAATAAAATCACACTATTGGTGGTTTTCACTCAGCATGATTATAGATTCTCCAACTCACACAAATGCTTTTTATATATTTGTGGATGCTGTGCCATCAACTGATTAGTGACCCGCCTCGGTGGCGTAGTTAGCTAACGCGCCAGTTGTGTAAGTAAAAAAAAAGTTAGCCGACCACTACTCAAGTTGGTATTGAGTGTCACTGAAAATTTGCAAACCTTAATTGCTTTTAATTTTGGTATTAATGAAATGGTATAGGTATATATTTGATAAAATTACATTTATTATAAAACAATTGCTTGGCAAAAACAAAAAAAAAACAACAACCAATAAGTCATAGTTCTTAAAGGAAAATCTTATTTCTTTTATTTATAATTTGTGGTAAAAAAAATTAGTTTTTTTATTGAAATAATTAAACAATTCATGTTAATGTATATTTTATACCAGCACCCAAATATTATTTTTATAATAATTATTTTACATAAGGTTGAAAATGGGTGTTCAAGGAATATTCTATAATTTTATAAATAAGCAGTTTTATCTATTTTCACTTTCCCCAAAATATGCAACTTGTTATTTTTTGCATATATTATTTATGAAAACACAACACAGCGAAACAATAAAAATAAGCAAGGAAAAAACAATTTTATAAGATACCTTATCTTAAATGAACACAATTCAAGTGACTTTGAATTATTAAAAATATAGGTCTCACATCATTTCAAAGTCTTTAAGCAAGACATACTTATTTTGAAATTAATTAATAGTACTCACTTACCACACACTTTTAATCGTCATTTAGGAATCACTTATTTAGTGACTCAAATTACATGAGATAACTCGTTTACCACACACTTTTAATCCTCACTTATGTAATGATTTCAACTTATTGAGAGGTTAACAAGATTATGTAACTTTTTTTATCAATCTTTTAAACTGTTAAAATTGTCTCATAATGAGAATAATGTTTATAGATTTGCTAATAATCTATTTAAAACATTGACTAAGATGTACTCATTATTAAATTTTTTATAACAACCCAAATAATTTAATCATAATAATTTAATTTTATCAACAAGAACATGAAAAACAAACTTCTTATTGTTAACATTATTTTACCAATTTTATCATATGGTTCAACTATAGGGTCCATTAGATGAATCTCATATTCTTATAGACACTTTTTTTTAAAGCTGTTGGAATTATTATTCTATAAAATTCTAATTATTTTAATTCACTTTACATTTATCACAAGCATTATTGTATACAAATATATCTAGCAAAATTATTCCCAAAATAACCACAAAGCTGTTAGTACAAAATTTAACACTTTGAAAACAATAGGGATTTCAAGCTTAAAACAAAATCAGGGTAGCCAAAAAATTTCCCTAGAATTTACAAGGTTTTCCATCTTTTCCTTAACTGTGATCACTCTGGAAATAGCTCTAACATGTGTTGAATAGACAGCAAACAAATAAAATAGTATTGGCAAATTGATAAGCCGTTAACTAAACAAGGAAAATAAAATCCATCCATTCATCTCTACAAAGTGTGCAAGAAGTATGATATGTTTCACTTCATCATTTATACTTAACAAAGCAGCTTAGTCAGATTCATACAATGCATAACTTATTTATCTATTTCTTAGGAAGTGAAGGAAAACTATTAAAGACACTTAACCAACTTTTATAATGCTTCACTTACATTACCATATGTTTAGAATGTAGGAATTATTCAACCAAGAGTACCTATTAAGCACATAGAATATTGGAAAATTGGTGCTTTTATCATAGTTTTACTGCTTAGTTCATTTGGTTGCAAGTCTGTATACTGATCTAAGATATGAGTTCAACCCCAAAAGAACCCAAAATGGGTTTATTATTATTGTAAAATTCTGGTTATTCTCTTTCTTTTTGTGTTGAATTGGAAGGTCTGGTTTGACATAGAATTAAGTCAGGATAAGTGCACTAAAATAACTAATAATCATACAGCCTCGTCAAATATTGATACAGTAAGGCATGTCCATACCACAATATTATTTGGGTTGTTTATTGGTTTGGATTGGATTTATTAGTGACCAGTCCAATAATGATAAGGAAAAACCACACTAACATGATAGTAATAATATGATGTTGACACAAATTTGGAGCGTACACAATATTGCAGGCACTTTAAACACAAAATTGATTTCACTTCAAACTTAATCATTCAAGTGGGATAGAAAGAATGTAATCAGCTACTAATTGGTCGATCCACTAAAGTACTTATTAAATACAGTGAAAAAGTTGCAACATTTAAGCATTATGTGATCAAGTACCAAGCTAATTACACTTCTTAATCCTATTTTTTTAAACCATATTTATTACAAGAGGTCTATGTGCCCAAACAAAATTGAAGTAAAAGCATAATATAGTCCATAGTGGGTTTGAACATTTATAACGTAAGGGTATTTGAAATATATGTGAATAAGTGTAGGATTGTAGAATAGTGAATTTTATAATTTTATTTAAGAGTATACGGATGAGCCCATCTCATGGCTGATTAATAGGGACAGTGAAATATTGTGAGAAGTGTTTTTATGAACTTTTATTCAGTATGTTAAAATTAATATTAAATATTTCTTAAATTCATTGAAGCATTTTTTAATGTATTATACATATGCGAAATAAAACAAAATTAATTATTCAGCATTTTATGAGCGTAATTGTCAATTACAACAATTTTAATGATAATAATGATATCCATACTTTAATCATGTTCATCAAATAGCAGATAACATAGTTACTTGCCTGAAATTGCCAGAAAAAAACAGTACAAACTGCATATTTATTTTATTAATATTACTATGATAAATCTAAGTTTCTAGTAAAGAAAAAAATATTTCCCTCTAGTAAAGATTACTGGTAAGGAAAGATGAAGTTAAATATATGTTTGATATGCCTATTATGACAGTCAAATTGTGACCAAAACCAAATATTTAAAATTTGAGAATTTGAAATTTAGCCATAATTTTTTATACATATCACAATATCACTTAAGTGTGAGTAGATTTTTTTTTTCATTTTTAGCTGGAAAATCTATTTTATTTATCTACACTTAATACCAAAATCTAAATTTTTACTCAACAAAATACAATGATTTTATTTACCACAAATTAAGGTCCATATTAATTAACCAGGAAATTTGACACAAGACAAGGCCAAACTAGAAATTTATCAAAGTGAGGGTTTCTGCATTCATCACATGACAACTAGAAATTATGATCAGTTTAATCTCCTTTTCCTTCATTTTAAAATAGCTATTTTTCAATTGTTGTATTTTATTATTATTATTATTATTATTAATGCGTCTTACTACCCGTTTGGGTTATATGCATGTTGTATTTTATAAATGATAAATAAATCGTTTAGTTAATATTAGTTATATTATTTTCAAATGAAGACTTCGATGCATATAACCCGAACGGGTAGTAAGACGCGGTGCTAATGATAATAAAAAAGACTCCGAGCTACTGCACTGTTTGAATTTACCTACCAAAGTTAGGTATCATCCAATGGATGAGATGGGCTCTTAAACTATATATTACGGCAGTGTGTCTCTAATGTTTATACATTTTGTTATTATGTGGACACATTATGTTTATAGAAGGAAAAAAAGTACAAAACTAAATGCAATTACAGATTATATCCTTGTCATCCCTGAAAAATAACTAATATTTCAACAATTCAATTTTTACAACAAAATTGTAAACTTAAGATATTGCTAGAGTAATTATTATGTGATTAGTTGATATTTAAAATATTACTTACTTAACACAAGAAGTCAATATTAAGTCTTTTATTCTTCAATTCGGAGAAAGTTGATGATTTCACAGAGGTCTAAGCAGCCACATATAACAATTTTAGTATACTGAGCATATTTATTTATGATACTTTAGACCACAGGTCCTTAAACTTTGGATCACCACCCCTCTTGTGGTTGCAGCAAGCATTGAGAAAAATGAATAGATCAAAATGTATTATTGAGATTTTAATACACTTCATACATACTTTCATTCAATATTTGTTCAGTTTATTGCATAAATAAACATCTAGTATGATTATACAAAGACGATTTTAATAATAATAAATTACATTGGTTATCTGCATATATAAAGTTTGTAAAATATACAAAATTAACTAATAATATTAAAAATAACAAACGCATGTATAATGCACGAATGCATTTTTTTTGCAATAAATATGTTTATTATTTCTATTTATTGTGTGGTCCAAAACTAACCCTAGACTAGTGTATAAAAATTCAACTTAATTTAACCATTAATGCCTGGGGTTGCTAATAATTTTGTCTTATGAAAAGGGGTCACAAATATAAAAAGTTTAAGAACCTGTTCTTTATACTATCTTTGGCTCCTGATGATTTGTCGATTCACCATTAAACTAGAAATAATGATAATACTAATGTCAAATGTTAGTTGTAAATTTATAGGCTTATAAATACAGTTGAGCATTGATAATTTAAGATAAATGGGGATCAACCCTATTCACAAGATTTTTGAAAATACATTACCTATACCAAAAAATAAAAAATAAGCATAGACGAGATTCTTGAAAAATCGGTGCTAAGTTAGAAACATTTTCAATTTATTTGCACAACAAACTTACACAGTGTTTTTTTGCACTAAATATCACAAATTCTGAAAGTATATAATAATAAGGCAAAAATATAACAATGAAACAAGTCTCCAATTAAAACAAGGGTTGAGGTTCTTTTTTTTTTGGCGGCTACATCTTCAATATTGATACCACTGACAAAATTGTTATTTTTACTAATAATATTCTTTCTTGGCAATCCAGATTATAGATATGGATTTTTGACATCTGAATTATCGACACTCTTCTGTATAGTAATAAATCATTCGACTAGCCAAATACAACCTAATATAACAAAAAATAATTTAAAATAAAAATTCTTAAAACCAAATATTATTTTGTCTATGATGTTGGTAACAAGTGCACAGCCATTGGATAAGGACTTATTGGGGTTAGTTATAAATAGATCTACACACCTAAACCTGTTTACATGTATCATTAGTTTATACTTAAGAAATAACAATATGACTGTTTTTTTTTCTATTTCCTATTATTACTACTTCTTACTGAAAAAAGTTTTTTCTTTCTCTTGCACTGACTGTGTCTGGTTATGAGTGACAAATTGTTTACTCTTCTTTCTACTTGTTGGGATGTGTTTTGTGCCCATGGAGACTGAAGGTATTGGAATGGGTGAATGGGGGGGGGGAAGAACCTAACAAAGAGAGTATTGTGCAGCAGATGGTCATTCAAATGTCAAGGTTGGTAACTGAGTAAACTAGTTTTGTTGATGAAAGGAAGACAGTATGAACCTTAAATAAAAATAAGTTCTAGTAAAGCTGGATGCCCACTAGGAGCAAGGCACAGCGCGCCAGGTGACCGCCCACTAGATTTGGGCAAGACACCTTTATAGTTTTGTCAGTAAATATCTCTCCCCGAAAGTAAAGGAAGCTGGAATGTTATCCTTTTCGCACTCATCCATTTAATTAGTCATTATTCTTGAGAAAATTGAATATATATTCAAATAGTTTCACAATCATAAACCTACCATTATAAGCAGGCCTAATCTACAACAGAAAAAGCGCACAGCGTTTCTCTGTCAAAGACAACAATACAAAGATGTTTCGGCCTTCCCACAAAAAGGAATTAACCTCCCCCTCACCACACTTGTGGGCTTTGAAACTGAACTCTCCACGTAGCAAGCTAGCCGAGACCTCCCGAAGACGTACGGAATGTTCCAAATCAAATATTACCGCGCCTTGCTCCATCGCCCTTCCGCCCACCAGAGGCAAGGCGCAGCAAGTTATGGCAAGACCCGTTGCCAGAGAAGTCTTGGGACTTCTGGAAAAGTGGTGCCTTACTGCGTTCTTCCATTTGTTAACTTAATTAGTACTTTCCTCAAGAGGAAATGTTCTCCGTGTCGTGCCTTGCCTCTAGTGGGCGGGCAGCTTAAGGTAGCTCCATGTAGGGATTTTAGAACACAAATAGCTTAGTGGAGTATGGAATCAAGTACACCTTAATGCAAAAGTGTACTATGCACATCTTAAATATCATTAATGCTTTTAATTTCTCGGGTGAGAGGCCGGCACTAAGCGAACTGCACTCCCAATAGACAGGGGATAATTGGGTGGTCTTTTTTAACGAAACTGCTAAATCTTCACATCCAAACATATTTTCCTGAATGTTTTTTCTTTTAACTTTCCTTAGGAACATTAAATTTAATCATAATTATTTTTTCTGTAACTATCACAGTATGTTTAAAATTTAATCTTTTAGTTTACCATGACATTTTTTTAATCTAAAAATAAGCAATTTTAAAGTTTTTTTAATAAAAGTCTTTTTTCATTAAAAATATTAAATAATTTTAACATGTATGCTGTTTTATATTTACATAATTAAGTTTCAAAATTATATATTTATTCAACTTGGATCAATACTTAGAAGTTTCATGAGAAACTTGCTCAAAATTGACTCAAATCAAAAAACTTAAGCTTGCAAACACCTAATTAAATCATTAAATCAGGTTAAAAAAAATGGTGTGTCCTTTTCTTTGGGAAAACATTTTTTCTATTGTAATTTCAAGGTTCATTTTTATATTATTTTAAATCTCCAAATCTTATTTTAGTTTTAAAACCCTGTTGCATTTCTTAAAATATCTTTTAATTCATTCCAAGCTCAATTAAACTTGAATGAAAAAACCTGAGCTCTCATCGCTAGTACATTATATTTTCAGAAAATTATTGGGTTTAAACTTATACTTATGCTTGTTTTATTTCGGACATATTATTTAATTTCATCTATTATAACAGAAACTTTAACTCTATACTTGATTAGAAATTAAAAATACCTACATGGATACCCCTTAAACCACATTTTCTTAGAGCTAAATAAAAATAAGTGATATACAAGTTTCACTCTTAATATCACAACCATTATAGCAAGAGAAAAATATATGGAATTATTATTCTATTTTGTTACACACTAGAGTAATTTAGAAAGAAAAATCTAATCGCCTTTATGTAAAAACACCTGATTATTTGCAGAGAAAAATTTATCTTACAGTAAACTTATACATAAACTAAATAGATGGCCACACTGTTGGTTTAGCTTTTGAAATTATTAGAGATGGCTAAAATAAACTATTTATAAAAAAAACAAATCTTAATTCTACAAACAAATCAGGAATCCGAATCTAGATATTAGAAAATGTGGTACGCACAAGCATTTTATTTTATTTGACTAATTCTTAAGTTCCTGTGGAAAAAAGAAACAACTGAATGTTAACATTTTATGTTATAACACACTCAACGTATTCATTCAGTGGAGTGATGAAATAATGGTCTGGGGTTTGGTTTTTAAGTTTGTTCTATAATTATTATTCTATTTCTCTAAGTCAACAGCTCAAAGGTTGGTTTGATGTGATTAATATCCATTCGGAACCGGGCACGCATTCAGCCCTTCGGCCGGTTAGTGATGCGTGTAGAAATACCATGTACTAGGGGAGTTCAAGATGTGTGGTGGTTCCCTGTTGCCTTCTACAGTGAATTTCTATATGCGAACAGGTTAAAGGGCCTACCATTTTCGCCTGAAAGGTATCATCACATATCCTCCAGGGTTCTGCTACATGCCACATTCGACTGGCCTTACTTCCACTATGAAGTAAGTTGTGCTACATATTTTTATCGCTTAATAAAAATGTGTTGACTCTGGCTGGGTTTGAACCCATAAAAATCAGGTCTTGAGGCAAGCAATTACCCCAAAACTATCGAAGTCAATGTTCTATAATTATGATGGAATAAATCATCAATAAGCATTGTAAAAACTCTAAAACTAATTCCAATTAAGATTTCGATTGTTTTTAATGTTGAAAATTCGAGGTGTTTTGGATTTTAGAACTTATGCCCTAACATTAATTACTCCACATAATAGAAAAATGATTAAAAAAATTATCTAAATTCAATTTGACAAAGGATTGTATGTGCATATATTGACAAAACATTATAATAATTTATTAAAATATAATTCTTGAATAGCTATTAAAATAATCTAAATATCTCACCTCAATTAGCAAATTATACCATATTTTACTTAATGATTATACAACACTCCCAATAATAAAAGTGTCTACACAGAAAAACAAAGAAATATAGCCCCACATATCTACTTTAATAATAATAATAATAATAATAATAATAAACAATTAGGTCAAATTATGATGAAAAATAACACATAAAATAGAATTTATTAATGAATAGAAAGGGGACTTTTCACATGTTCACTTAAAAAAACCTACACACTTCCAATATAAACTAATTGAGAAACTATAAAAGTAAAGTAAATATAGCCAACAAGAGTTTACACATAGTTGAATGATATGTATGAAATAAAGTGCATGGAGCAAAAAAAAAAAATGGTAATAAATAAAATGATAGAATTTTAGGAAAATGGTAGAGCACAAATAAAAATAAAAACATTAACACATATTTACACACACATCAATATTCCGATGCTATTGGGAAGATGTTATAATAGCATCGAAATATTGATGTGTGTGTAAATATGTGTTAGTGTTTTTTTTATTTGTGCTCTACCATCTTCCTAAAATTCTATCATTTTATTTATTACCACATAGTTGAATGAGAAAGCAAGGAGATTCAAGAATTCGATAAAATTTTGGATTCGAGATTCAAAACCTTAAGAAAATTGTTTTTCAATTTTTAAAGGGAAATTTGTTTTAGAGCTCCAAGACGGCTTATTGAAATTAAAGGATGAATTTAACAACCAGGCTCCATGCCAGTAATTTAACACTTAATTGATGAATGAATGTTATTATGAATGCATTATAAGAAAGAATGTCGACATTTAGTTACTATGTGTGTTTTCTATTATTCTATGACTACATAATATTTCCTCTTATGTTCATAATTTTATCCAAATTTCGGATTAGGTATTTGTAGGTAAATTGTAGATTCGGATTCAATATTTGGATAGGTAAAATAGTGGATTCGACCCAACTCTAGAGAAAACTGCAAGGTCTTGTCTTGCTGGAATGTTGTACTCAACTCATAAAAATATGCTGGGTTGCACAGTTTATTTGTAGACAAATATGATAAGTTCACTAATAGGCGCATAGCAAACCAATGAAATACTATTTTTTAAGGTCAGAATATTTTAACCATTCTAATAATAATAAATATAATTTCTCTAAGTCTTTGAAATATTAAAATTACAATGCTAAGCTTTTCAATACATTTTAATTTGCTGAATTATATTTGACTTTGAAGAAATAAAAATTAGAGAATAAGTTAAAATGTAGTCATTTACCAAAATAAAATGTATTGTCTTTGTAAGTTTTTTTATTTTTCAATAACTCTTGTACCCGTGTCAATTACGAACATAGGTTTTCTGATTCTCTCATTCTAACAATTCCTTCTCAAGAAAATTTGTGAAGTTGAAGAAAATAGCTTAGTAAATTCGATTTTGTGATCCTCTCTTAAAGCTAGCTGTACAAAGACTGCCAAGTTTACGGGACGAGCTTTAGTCACGCCGATGGCATCGGAACATTCCGCAGCATTGCAGCCAAGTTCGGGTCTCTCGGTTCGAGTGGAACTCTTGTTCGTACTCCACCATACTCTCATCCGACGAGGATATAAACACTGTGGCACACACACCATAATACACAATTAAGGTGTGCACTAGAATGTTTGATTCTAAGCCGGGAGACAACTTGGCTCTAGCTACCATGTATAGTCTAATTTTCATAGGAAGGGCTTCTGACAAAAGAAAAGTTGCTAGATCTTCTTTCATAAATTCATATGTAAGTCTTGTGACTTGAAGCTGTTAATTTTGATAGATATTATTAATATCTATGTGATAACACAGATAAAATAATAAATGGTTATCAATTTTTGACATAAAAACTATGTTTATACTTTAAGGTTTTTTTAGCATTGCATATTACTACCTGTTCGGGTTATATGCCAAAAAATAATATTTTCTATAAAGCCCCAATTATGAAAATTGGAAAGGATATTTGCTTGAAAGACATGTTTTCAAGATCTAACACCAAGTCGGAAAGGGGAAACTGACCTGGTAAAGATCAGCTGGCCCAGTCCCCCGTTTCTTTGAGTGCTCGGCTGGTGAGTCTTTCAATCTCACTCAACAGCTGTTCTGTCTCAGCATCTAGTTCTCCAGTGTGGTGGACCTCTGCTAATGGGGCCTCCACGGGGTCCCACTCCAAACTGTCTGGGGTGGAAAGACGGGACCAGGCAGCGCTACTAAGCCCGGTTGCAGTTGCTCCGTTGGGGCCATTTGTGGTGCTCGAGTCACAAGGGTCTTCAGTGACAGGTGCGAAGTGCAGTGGATGCATTGGAAGACCCCCTGCAATTACAACAAGAGAACTGTTTATTAAGTTTATAAATGTGCTGTCTCTATTTCATCTACTGGATTTTATTTAGGTATGGAATGGAAGGACAAAAAGTAGTAAAAATATTTATCATACCCACTTGTGCATAATTTCTCAATTTCATTTTATGTGAACAGAAGTTTGAAACACAGTTGAAAGATTAAAACTATATTATTTTATATATGAGACTTATTGGAGTCTGTGATGATTAAGAAGGCAAATATATTTCTTTATGTTTGGACAATGTATTGCCTTCTTTCACCAGGGTTGCGTCTTCACAGGCTTGCTCCCCTATTATTCATTAAAGTTGCACCTGCACTGGCCATCTCCCCTGGCAACGATAGGACGAACTACTCTAGCAAAGATGCGACCTGAATTCCTGAGATGACAAATTCTTGTTGTAGAGGACAATGAGTAGAGAAGAAGAAAGAGAAAGCCCGTAAGCCAGTCTCTCGCCCAGGATACATCTTTTTTTATTTACAGACAACACTTTGTTCCCTCCCCCACGCATTACTTCTCATATCCCTATACCAGCTTACTCCAAAAAAGAAGTTGGGTTCTCAGGGAAAGTTACTCACCCTTTCCCTCCTCTCTCACCTTTCTTCAGATCTCTACCTATAGATCCCAGAAGGCCATCCACATATCAACTACTGACCCCGAGAATCCCGTTAGGATTAAAACAATGCTCTTTTCATCTACCTCCATTAAGCTCCTACTCTCCTTCTAGGACACCCCGTCTTGAGACTTGGACTCAATCTTCAAGTTTAACTCTTGACGACACTGAAGCTTCTCCAATTCCCTCTATAACACTGGCTATTCTTCACCACCCCCTCTCCACAGGAGGTGCAATACCAACTTACAAATGGTACTAAACTCACCTCAGGGTTACCAAACTTAAAACACTTGCACAAATTCGAAGAGGAATCTAAACATTAGGCTCGGACTCCTTGGAGCTACTCACCCTCATGCTCCCACTCAAGGTCCAGAGAGCTAGGAGGGGTGGAAGAGGCTGCACTGCGAGTTCGTGGTACGGCAGATTCTTGGAGCAGTTTGGCTGCTAGGAGCGATCGTGCATCTAGGGGCTGGAATGGGTTGTCCGAAGTACTGCTGTGCACATACATAAGCATAGTCACGTTGGCTTGCTGACTGGTTGGTGTCAGGCTACACTTGGGGTTTAATTTAAGCTTTGTAAAATCTATGTGACCATGTAGGATGGCGAATTTACAGAAACTTTTGTTTTAAATAACAAATAAATTAACCTCAAAAGTTTGACATTTTGTGTAGTTTGAGGTAGAGATACAAGCAGTGCATGTACTTTTACATAGGATGAAAAATGCAGTCTTATCCAGAAAAACAATGTTCACAAGTAAAAAAACAGAAAACATTTGATAGTATTTTTAGATTCTAAAACACATACTTAAATAGGTTTTTATTTATGGAATTATGTTTGTAGTATGCTATTTAAAAAAAAAGTATATTAAGTACTTCTAACACTTAACTAATATGTGAATATTTTCATATTTTCTGGTTATTCCATGTAATTATATTTTTTGACAGTTTAAGATGGGTTTACCACTATGCTCTCACTATTAAGACTACTGTATTAATCTTTGTTTTAAGTCTTTAACTGTATTTTTTATTCTACTGACAGGCTACACTGAAATATATTTTGGCAAGGACACTTGTATTATCTACATTAGGTAATTAAATAGATTGTGGTGGGAAAGCATCAATATCAATTGTCTAGGAACACCAAATAACTAAACAGTGCTTTGAGTTTAGATTTTATTATTGACACCATTTACTTTGTTTTAATCATATGCACATATTCACTTAAACCTTCGACAAAGTAAATAACAAATTACATTTATGATAAAATGATGTATGTTTTGGTTTAAATGTACAACAGATCACTATTACATTTGGGCAAATTATTAATTTGAATATATTCTTATACATTGTTTTTATTTTCTATAATATTTCGAGTAAACCAACATTCCTAGTATGCATTCATCTATTATGATGAAATATAACATAAACAAAAACATGTCAACATTTTTAAGTGGGTAATAGTGCATGCATACAGTCAATAATCTAGAAACTTGATGAAGTCGCTGAAAAATATTTTGAGAAATCTATAATTAAATCAAGGTTTACCCCATAATATTCGCAAATAAATGGTACAGACCTCCGCACAGACTTAAATGCTACTTTATCTAAACATGGAGACATTTAGATAAAACTTGTGTGAAAATAAATAATATACATCGTTATAGAAACATAATAGAGGTGGGGGGGGGGAAGCGCGATTCTTAACAAAGAATACATTAAATAATATACAATGTTACATAAATGTACCATTTATTCAACTCCCCATTTCCAAAAGCTCTATTTAAAAAAATATATATTTACCTATAGATAGTAAAATAGTGATTTTATAAAAAATATTATTTCAAATAAAAGTTGTTTATTTTGGTGTAGGTTCTAGGCTGAGTTACAGAGAGCATCGCAAAAAATCCTTTTTCGGGTTCAGTGGTTCATTAAACTCAACAAATATCAAAATATTGGATTGGTTTTTTTTTTCATAATGATCACTATACTTCTTTTCTCTGAAAGGTCACAAAAAAATATAAATATTTACTTGTAAGATAAGAGTGTTGATAAAAATATAATGTTTATTAATTGTATTATTTAACTGTTACAATATGTCAACATATTTATATCAGGAATAAACTAACCATGCATATGATTGCATTCTTGAGGCAGATGTATCCAGAAGTCTAGGGTTCACATCTTCCCTGGACCAAGTGTCATCTGTCAGTTCAAGTGTAACCTCTCTCACCGGCTGTTAAAAGTTAACATTAAAGAGTCAATAAAAAGGAAATAATAATGCAATACTCATCAGAGTAAAATTAAACAACAATCAGATACCTTTCTATTGATACAAATGTTAATGCAAATTAACTCAATTTGTTGCGTAACTTCTTATTGGAAAATTATCTTTATTCCATTATTGTAACTGGTTGAATATGCCCTGGGTAATTTAGAAAATATTTTCTTCACAAATTTTCACATTTAAGAAATGTTAAATTTCTAGAGTAAAAACACAAATAGATGTTTAAATGTAAAGCATCCTTCAAAAAGGTGTCCAAGAATCCATTTTTAATATTAGGTAATAAAGGAAAGGGGAGCTGAAATTTGGATGCCAGGTTGCTCTCATGATTTTGGCTGTCCTTGTATGAAGCTTTCTGTCTTACACCGCTGTGAAAATAGTATACAATGGGCTGGCGCAACTCTGTAGTCGGTTTAAACACTTTTTCAATGACTCGATATTAAAATACAATATGTGTGTGTAAGATTTGTTTTACAATTTAGTGACTTAAGGCCAAATGGTTTCCAAAAGATTTAACTATCTAAATATGGATTACCTGAACAGGTAGTAAGATGTGACGCACAAAAACCAAACAAATAATGATCTCGCCCAGGTGGCTGAGTTATGACATTTCATGTAAAACGTTGACTATAGATAAAATTATACCTTTAACCTCCATTTTGGAGTAAACCATTTTTTTAAATAACAAACCACTTCTTAAATAGCTCAATATATTTGTACTTCTACAACGTCTCAGTGGGCTGCATATTTTCTAGTAAATGAGAAGACTGTATTTATAGCCTCACAAATAAAATCAGTCGTAAGGCTCTTTATTACCATTTTACACTGTTAGCATAATTTGGTTAGTTTTTAGTTACCTCTTTATGTCTTAATGAGAGCAGATATGCAATCCTAAATCCAATGAAAGCAAAAGAGAAAGAAAATAACATGTTTTGATTAATAACATATTTGGAAATTTGTGAGTCACAAGTATAGACCTGTCTCAGAGAGTAATATAAGGTGGCTGGACAAAGTATGAAATAAAAATTATGTAACAACTTTTAAATCAATAACAATACAAATATACAAGTTTTTTAAGTTGATCTACATGGTTAAGATCAGTGGCGTAGCTTGTATTATGAATAAGGGGAGACCAGATTGTTAGTTACAATCGTCTTACCTATTATATCTGTATTAGCTCTGGCCAATGGTTTGGTAACATTAAATTAATCACCGATTTTTGTTCACACGACATGTCAGATTTATAATGACACAGTAAACAAAATGTATTTATAAACTCTTTTCCTTTCATTTCAAAACTTGAAATAGAAACTAAATATCTTTTCAATAATTTAAGTGCACACATAACAAAAAACATTTTATTCAGAGTCAAAGTTGAAACCAAATAACAATAATTTTTAGAAAGGTCTTAATTGGCCAAACAGAAAAATCCCAAAAACATTTTCTTCGGAGTCAAAGTTAAAACCAAATAACAATAATTTTCAGAAAGGTCTTAATTGGCCAATCAGGAAAATCACAAGATTTCTCATGACAATACCCCCGAAACTTCCCAAAGCCCTCTTCATGCCACACCCCTCGACAAACGTTAAAAATGCAATATTGCAGAGTATAAAAAATAATCAAAACTGCTCATAAAATACTGCACATAAATTTAACTAACTGATATTTAGTTAAGTTTCGTTTAAGATATTCTGTTTATTTATATGCATAAATATTACACGCAATACCAATTTATTAATCATATATTAACCCCACATCTAAACACTAATAAATTTTGACAACTTTGTCGAGATAAGATTCTTCTCAAAGTCAAGAACCCCATGAGTAGGATAAAGGGGCGGTAATAGGAAAAGAGTGATGACAACTAGAAAAAATATATTTGCTATAAAGTATGTGAATCTCAGTAGGGGAAGAGAAATAAACAGATAAAAAATTTCTCCGTGTTAGAAACATTTATGTAGGTTTTAGCACTTATAGAGTTGTTTTTAAACTTATAATAGTTTTTAAACCTTTGTTATTAACTTTCTTAACTGTTCATAAAAGGTTTGGGGAGACTTAGGGCGGTATACAAGAACGTTAGTGAATGCCTAGTGAACCAATGGTGTGGTCCCAAGTAAACTATTGCTCCTCCTTTTAACCTATGATGACGCAAGCAATCCCACGCTAGTGTCCACTTATCATCCACTTAGTCAAGTTCTTGCATAAGGCCCTTAGTCTCATAGTCTACCCTGACTCTATGCCCCTGGTCAAGATAACAAATGAAACTATTTCCTTCTTGTAAAACCAAATCAAAGCCACTATTAAACTTCATCACATAGGTACAAGTCTAAACAATTAATTCAAATACTGATTTTGAAATTACCTCCAAAAAATGTAATTGCTTCTAGTTAACAGCGTTAAATTGGGTTGGAAGGGGACACGAGTTAAGACCAGTATTTTCACAGTTTTAAGAGCAAATTTTATTTTGGCCAAATTAAATAAAAGTGCTTCAGTAGATACATAAAGTTTAATTTCCTTTACATAGTATTTATTATCAACAATTCTTGAATTGGTGAGACACTTTTTAAATGAAGATAAAAAGTTATCAGCAAATTCCAGGTTTACAATGGCCAATATTCAAGAACTGTTGAGATCAACATGTTTAGAAAATTAAGCTTAACATATCCACTGAAGTGATATTAAAACAAATTTGAATTAATGAGCCAGTATAATTGTAATTCTCTTCAGTCGTCAACTTACCCTCCTGACTTCTTTGGTGCTGGTTCATCAGCCTGCAACAAATACAAATCATCAACTGAGTCTAACAAAGTTTGACAAACATGACACAGCATGATTTGTTGGTCTGCAATTGTAGGGGAATGCAAAGTCCACTTTTTCAATTCAAAGCAAAGTCGAATTTAATAATATGAGATGTTGAAGCTAAATCAAAGTTTGAATATTTTTTAAATGTTTAGTGTTGGATAGAAATACTATACTTTGTCTGACTATGTAAATTTAACATGATTAATATATTTAGTCTTGAAATGATAAATTAAGCTAATATCACAACATGTAATTTAATTAGTTTAGATTTGTGATCGAAATAACAGAAAAAAAAGAAAAACAAAGTGTGTTTTGAGTTAAATTTTTTAAAATAAAATATCTAAAGATATTATTTATGCTTTTTTTTAGTGAGGATTACTCCATCTAGATATCATATTCTGAAAATTGAAAAATGACACCTGAACATGGGAATCGAAGAGAAGCTTGGTAATTGTTGAATCCAAAATTTTACTTTTGTATCAAAGTTAAAGTGAACAAATATTTGATTCAAAGTGGAGTTGAGGTTTACAAAGATTTGCACACCCCTACTCCATTGTAATCTTGGGCAGTTGTGAGTTACTTATAAAGATACTTTGTTCAAGGAATGTTATTTTAACGATACTGTAGCTATATTATCATCATCCTATCACAATTCCATCTTATCTTGTCTTTGTAGAGTTCCCTCACATGGATCATATCCATATCTTGTCTGCGTTCTATAAAGTTTTGCCTTCCTTGTGTTGTTCATTTGTTGTAGATATCCATATCACTTTGGTCGAGCTCTACTAATTGTTTCTAATACACTCCTATTTACTTCAGCATCCATCCTATTGGTCAGGCCTCGACTATTGTCTCTGTTGGTGATGGTACAGGAGTTGAGGCCTTTCATTAAGCTAGGAATGCAATATCTTGAAGAGTGTCAAATTAGCCCTACACAGGTGTTGGTGGACACAACCTCCAATTTCCGGAGGCTAGAAAAAATTCTAAATAATAAACAGTTCTAGAAGCTATCTGAAGTGTTTTTTATGGCAACATAACCTCATAACTGCCAAAGGCTAGGAAAAGTTCTATATATTAAAGCTAAAAGCTTTCTGAAGTTATTTTCTTAATTTTTATATTGTTTCAACCATAAATATAGCCATATATAATTTGTTGATACAATTTTAGGGGGGAGGAGTTTTTTTTATGTGATATCATGACCTTGTATAAGGTTATTTTTTCCACTCTGTAAAAACTTTTGAGAGCTCAAGCTTTGTTAAAATTTCATACCATTTATACTTAACAATAGTCAGGTATTGGATTCCTTTTTTTTAAGAGTTGAAAGAAAGAGGTATGTTGGTAGGACGAAAGGGATACGTGACTGTAGAAAATTTGGGAAAAACTACTCTTTCTGAAATATACATAGCCTAAATAATTATCTCACCTTAAAATCATCCACAAGAAAGTCAAACTAAGAAGGAAGAAAACAACATTAAAACATTTATTCTATAAAAATGGTTTAGTAATTTAGAATGCATACCTAGTCATTTTAAAAACTAGGGCCTATAAATAAATAAATATTAAGTTATGGATTACATTAATCTAATAATTTCATTTGACATTCGAATCAAAAGCAGGGTACTACATTAAACAAAATACACCTTCAGATTTTAAAAAAGTTATTATTTTTAACATTAATTAAATAAAAGTTACTAAAATAATTAGTAGGATCTTAATCAGTAATTTAAAATAAGTTCTCCAAATCCGTGTTTAGGGTGATAATCTCACCTCGACATGATCCTGACCATTGAAGTACATTGTTTTCTGAGAACAATATGGCCTGAAAAAATAACATTTATTATTACAATCAATACTTCAGATAATTATGTGAATTATATCTTTTCTTTCAATAAAGCTGGGTAATGATGCTCTTTTTATATAATTATGGTAGTTATGATATAGGCCTAGTTATTTTTTCCCAGTTTAAATCTAACTGGTTTAAGTTACGTCATTTAGAGAATTTTTTTATTTAACCTATTTGAGGTATTTAACATAGACTTTATGAATCAAATGATTATATCCGCACATGAGAATTTCTCTGAGTGACAGTGTAAGGGCCTACCAATTTTGCTGGGAAAGGTATTTTCATTCACAATTTAGGGTTCTTTTACAAGCCACAATTCTTCCCCTCTAAAGAAAGTTGAGCTAAGGATTTTTATCACTTAAGAAAATTCGTTGGCCCTGGCTGGGTTTGAACCTACGATCATCTGGTCTCGAGGCTAGAGCTTTACCCCAAGACCACCGTGGTAGGATTATAGAAAGGAGTAATTTTAATTTTTTCTGGTACATATCTAACCAAAATATAGTTTATATAAATAAATTATATCTATTACAAAAAAAACTGTCCAATGAAAGCCAAGTTTTCTTGACTGAGCTCAGTACATAAATTCAGATCTGTTTCAAATAGTCAACTTTCTGGTGAAGCTATCTTATGTAGTAAATGTAGGACTATACAGTAGGGTATAACTATAAACCACATCATGACTCACATTTACAGAGTAAATAATCCAATACATTATTCACGACAATGTGAACGTTTGGTGGTACTGTATTGTTAAAACATAACTTTATATGGGATTAAAATGATATTTCAGTGAGTTGAGAATATTTATTAATAAAACATTATTTATCTTGCACATACCACTGACAAACCAATTGTTTAATACCTTTTGATATCTTTTTTAAGGCAGCGGCCCATACAAGTTCCCATGATACATTAGCCAGGTTTGTCCGACGAAATAAAATCCCACTTTGAATCATGGAATTTACATATAAACAATTTCCAACGTTTGAGCCGCACCCACGCTACAACAAAATTTCAGTTGCAGCCATCATTTTAATAGAGCTGCCACAGCTCTTTTGCGGTAAAATATTGTAACATTTGAAACGATTGTTAATTGTTTTATTCATCTAGCAAATATACTTATTTCTACTAGAAACCTTCGTACGAGTTTTAGCCGACAAGCTAAACTGTATATTGTTTTGCCATCACGTAGATATAGCAAATAAGCAAAACAACGCGTGAAAATAATTTAATGAAAAGATTCTATATTATAGTTCCGTATTCAATCTTTGTGTCCAAGTGTAATTTTCCAACTATAAATTAATCGCACTCCTTGTTTAATTTGACTTTTTAACGATATGCTTTATTTTATTTAATTTATATCACAAATAAAAGTCAGGTTGCTCACAAGAGAGTTTATTTATTTTCAACAATAACAATACTCCAAGAGAAAAGAGTGGGACATGTCCAGAGCTAGGCGCCGGCAAAACGAGGCCATAGTAAACAATATACAAACAAATAATGGGGCACGACCACAAGTAATAAGATGGCCGCCGAAGGGACCCACAGCATTAACAAACATTTAAATTGACCTTCATACAGGTCCATAATGTATGATGATAATAATAGAGTATAGGAACTATAACCCGCATACTAACAATAAATACTAGATCTAGACTGTTCGCCATCGGCGACTCCCCAATCACTTATGAATAAGGAGTTCCCAAAGAGGACTACCATCACACCCATTCTAAAGCCCAACAAGTTGAACCAAGATCCATTACACAGATGGATCATTTAAAATAGAATAACCTAGCTATAAACTATACTAACACGTTATGAGCCCGGGTTCGCGACCCCAGGTTTAACCAACAAAATTCAGATCTATGGAAATTCAATCCCCCAATAATGACAGTAAAAAGACCGTCCCACACGATTTTACCCAAAAGGTACAATATAACTAAACATCCCGCACATCAAACGTGGCGGTGTTAACAGTCCCTAAACGATCCGTGAAGCGGATGAGATACGTTTGCAAGAATAGTAATATCTCTAAATCCAAACTGCGCTGTCATGACCTCTACAACATCGCAGTTCTAATATATAATAAATTAAGCTAAATCATAAGTAAATATCGTCTAAAACGTAATTTAGAATTCGTCGATAACCAAACAGAATTTTGATACACGTAAACTAAATCCAAATTGACACTAAGTGTCTCACCTAGAGAATGCGGAGGAATGTGTGCCATGGCTATAGAGTCCTGCCATTATACACACCAAAGTAGAGTCACGTGTTCTCACAGCGCGGGAAGCAAGGCAGGGGAAAGGGGAGTGCACTGTTCCGGAACACTCTTACATGTACTGGACGAGATTTCAAATCTCGCGCTACTCGACCGGCCATTAACTTCACAGCACTGTCGCTGGCGCGTACGGGCCCGCGCATGTTGATCGTCTCTTATTCACTCTCGGGGTGGGGCAGCTTAGAGGCGTAACTTCGGTGACGGTTACTCGTCTCAGTTGAAAACAATCTGGGTGGTGAGGTGATGTGTTTGTGTGGAGCCTCGTAGAGCAGCCAAATGGAGGCAGAGTTGGCGAGTCAATGCAATCATTTTCCTTCCATGTTGTGACTCGGTCACATATTTAATTAACATTTCAAAGGTACATAATTATAAATAACTAATTTCCTCTAATTAATTTTTGGCATTTGAATTCACCGGTTTTATACAATAGAAAACGGGAAAGAAAATAAATATAATGAAGAGAAAATAAATCAAATACTATTTATTATTTAAAGCCATATATATATATATAGAGCCAAGATGCAAACGATTGGCCTACTCCTGGCACTTGGCTGTTTTCAAGTTTTTAAAAAATTTAATAATTAATTACATGATCCAAAGAGCTAGAGCTCACTTATAGGACTATGGATTTACAGAAAATGAAATTTTACATAAGTTTAAATTTTAAGAGATTAAAAAGAAATTATGAATTAAAGTTAAACGAATCAAAAACAATTTTTTTTAAACAAAATACAAAGGACAGCAGTACCATTACAATTTTACAGTTAAGATAAATTTGAAATATGTGTGTAAATATAGATGAGTACATTTTATCAATAAAAGTGAGATAAACACTAAAAATAGAAATAAATGTATAAAAAAAGAAAAGAACTTTAGCAAATAATTAATAAGAAAGTACGTTTTAAAAATAATATATCTGTGAATAGTGATTTCTTATTCAAGAAAGTTAAGAAAAAAAAATATTGGGCGAAGGATAAAAACCTGCGTTAATATTGCTCAAAAGAAAGCTATTATTATTATTTATTATTATTATTTATTCAGAAGTTGTTTACAAAAAGAGCCAAGATTGGCTCGTATGCATATAAACATCCTAATGTAGGCGTGGTTCATTCAGTAACTAGCTACATACATTTAGGAAAGTGAGGTCTATTACAGGGTATAAATTATTTGTCCTCATCCGGCCACATTATTTTAGATGCATTCAGCCCAATAATAGTAAAACTGCAATTAAACATAAAAATATACAACAACAACAAAACCTTTAAAAAATATAGAAAAAAGTACAGGATACATACACATTCTGCTCCCATTATAATATCAGTTTCTACAAAATTACAAATAACGTTTCACCCACATATCACCTGGCCAACATTATTTTCCAGAATGTATCTTTTAACTTCTTTTTTAAAAAGATTAAGTTTTTTCATCTTTATTTCTTGTGGTATTTTATTGAAAAATTTTAGTCCCTTAATCTTTATTGAGTAGAGTCCAAAAGTAGTGGTGTTTACTCTTTTCTGGAAATAATTATTTCTACTTCTTGTAGAGTAATTCCCCTTTTTGTGTTCCCCAATTTTTAGGTTACTAATAGTTAGGCTGTTTTCAAGTTTATATACCAGTACAACCGTATCCAAAAAAATAGCTTCAGTTAATTTCAAAATACCCAACCTTTTAAGCATAATGTCGCCTTCTTCACCTTTGGGCAGCTGAAAAATATTCTTTAGTGCTGTGTTTTGTAGTCTTATTAGTGGTATTAAATTACTTTTAAAAGTATTACCCCAGATTACATTTAAGTAGGACAAGTGCGAGTTAACCAGAGCAAAGTAGATGGGCTTTAACACGTTTGGAGTGAATTTATAGGAGAGTTTTTTGAGCACCCCAACTGGACCCCTAATTTTTTTTGTGACATGGTTTATATGTGAGCTCCAGGATAGTGAGCTGTCAATGGTCAGACCGAGATATTTTGCTTTCCTTACTTGTTTCAGAACGTTATTCCCAAAGCTTATCTGGTAATTATCTATACTCTTTCTATCTTTGTTTCCCGGTCTAGTAAAAATAATATAGTTAGACTTTTCAAGATTTAGCGACAGTTTATTGACTCTTAACCAATGGTATAACAGTTTCAGGTCTGTTTGAATATCCTCTGCTATAGTTTTAAAATTTGGTCCAATATAAAATAAACTTGTATCATCTGCATATAGTTGTAAATGGCCTTGAAAATTTACCTGGAAAATGTCGTTAACATAAATAAGAAAAAGTAAAGGTCCAATTACCGAACCTTGAGGGACCCCACACGTGACACCACGTACAGTGCTTTCGTGATTGTTTATGTAAGTGTATTGATTTCTGTTAGTAATATAGCTCTTAAACCACTCAAGAGCTACTCCTCTTATTCCTATTTTTGACAGCTTATATAATAGAATTTCATGGTTGACAGTGTCAAATGCCTTTTTTAAATCAATAAATAAAGCTCCAGATAGCTTAGTATTGTCATCCAATGTATTTTGTATTTTGTCAATCAATTCAAAAGCCGCCACTAGTGTATCAGATTTCCCCCTAAATCCATATTGGGGATGTTTGAAAAAATTTATTTTGTCTAAAAACTTAAGTAGTCTAACTTTCATTATTTTTTCTAATATCTTTGATATGGAGGATATAAGTGAGATAGGCCTGTAGTTTGATGGATCACATTTCGAAGTGCCGCCCTTATATATGGGAATAATTTTTGATATTTTCAGCTGTTCCGGAAATTGTCCTTTTGTTATAGATTTATTAAATAGAACAGATATATACTCTGCAAAAAAAATTGAGCAATGTTTTAATAGTTTATTAGAACATTTATCAAAAGGTAGACTTTTTGAGTTACTAAGATCTCTTATCATATTTTTTACTTCCATTACATCTGTTGGGAAAATTGCAAATGAGCCGTCTATAGTGGTAGTGTAATATGTCCACTTATCATCAGGATATACAGGAATATTCATTGCAAGATTGTGTCCTACATTTATAAAAAAAAGATTTAAAATATCTGCCATTTCAGGAGTTGTATTATATTCCTTGTTCATAAATTTCAATTTTGATATTTTATTATTAACCTTACAGTTTTTATTAAGAGACTTATTTATCTCCTGCCACAATTGTTTAGGATTATTACTACTGCTTATAAACCTTCTTGTAAAATAATTTTTCATCAACCTTCTCTTAAGTGTTGTTACATTATTCCTAGCTAAAATATAATCACTCTTATAGTTTGTATTTTCTGGGTTAAATTTAACAAGTTTATATGTTTTGTCACGTAATTTAATCATTTCCAACAGCTCACTGTTCGCCCAACCACACCTAGGCGAATAGCGAACACTATTTGTAATTATTTGACCTCCCCTTCTTTCAGCAAATAACAAAGCATTTTGCACTATCGTCATGAGTTCCTCAAAAAATATATTTGTATTTGTGCTGGTGTTAATTTGTCCCAGAGATTCATTAAGCTTAAGTTCTAAGATATTGTAATCAATTACACGTTGATTTTCAGTGTCATTTTTCCTCTTCGCCGTGATATAATTTGATTCTAATTCCACTATTAGAATGTTGTGATCACTTAAACTATTGTTAATGTTTGAAACCCACAGAGCCTGGCCATCTACATTTGAAATAATTTGGTCCAATGTACTTTCATTGTTGTTAGTTATTCTAGTTGCTAGCTCATTGCAAATTTCAAAGCCATAGCTGTTTAGCAGATTATTAAATATTGTATCATTCATTGTATTAATGTTTGTGTCCCCTATGATTATGCATTTTTTCCCTGCCAAATTGTTTAGAATGTTTTCAAAATATGCTAGAAAGTTATTAAGAGGGATATTTGGAGGCCTATATATAACACTGATCTGTAGGGGTGGGCTTAATGAGTCTATTTCAATTCTTAGAAAGTAAAAACTACTCTCATCCATTTCCATAACATTGAAGTTCAGGTTATTTGCAGTATATATACACACACCCCCACCCTGCCTGTCATTCCTACAGGCAAAGGTTCCTGTATATCCATTAATATTATAAAAGTTAGTTTCATACGATTTAAGCCACGTTTCTGTAAGTATAATTAAATCCGGTTGTAAAGGCAGAGTACTTATTATCACCTGTAGTTCATCCAACTTATTTGTAAGACTTCTGATGTTTAAGTAAAATATATTTAGTTTTGGCTGGGGAAAACAATTAACAAATTGAGTCAAATTATCTAACATTATCTCATTTTTTATCATTGTTGTGATAATTTAAAACACTAAAAGAATCAAAAGGGCCCATACTAATTTGTTTGTAGAAATACATGTTGCTTATCAAACCTAATAAGCCTACTATTACCCTATTAGTGAAAAACAGAGAGAACTTATCCCTGAGTATAAAATAATCATTGAGAAATAGACAGCCACATTTACCAATAAGACAGTTTCTTAGACTAAACCAAAGAAAACAACAGTAAAACACAAAGGTACATACCCAGGGCCGGATGAGACAAAACCACAAGTAGAACACATAAAAAGTGTAGTAAAAAAAGAAAATTTTCTTATAAACCGAAAATAACAAACACTCCATAAAAACATTTGCAAAAAATACACTATGCTCGGTCAATTTAAAAACAACCATTAACGTCTTTTTTTAAACACCATAAAACCGTTTGCGTTCTCATTTCTATTTACTTCCCACTTTTTTTCTTCATTGTACAAAACAGCTGGTTTCCCTTCCTCTTCTCGTATATAAATACGACCATTCTTGACCCAGACAAATGAAAATTTACCATCATCCCTTTGTTTTCTTGCTTCGGCAAACTTCTTTCTGTTACTAGCTGTTAGATGCTCATTCAGATAGATGTTATGAGCCGGTGCATTCACAAAGGAAACTGAGTTAGTGTTCCTCAACTTAGCCTTCTCTCTCATGAAATCTTCCTTAATTGTTCGCCTAACAAACTTTACAATTATCGTCGGCGGTTTTCCCGCTTTCCACTGTGGGAGCCGGTGAGCAATATCAATGTCATTTTCTGTTATGTTTACACCTATTTTTTCACCGATCTTAAGCACTATATCTCTCACATTTTCTTTTTCCAGTTTTGGGATCCCATCAATCAGGACATTATTGAGTCTCATATACTGGTCAATCTCTTCATTTCGCTCCGCAAGCACACGCACTTCTTTTTTAACAGTCTCGTTATCAAGTTTGACCTGACCCACACTATTCTCTATTTTCAAAATTGAATCGGCAAAAACTTTATTGTTGTGATTTATTTCGTTGAGCTGGCAGCTCATTCTTCCTAGCTCCTGCATCACGTCACCGATTGAGTAAATGTTTTTTCCACCCAAGTCTGGTTTTGTGATTTGAGGATTACAATCTTCAGAATCCATTGTTGAAACACCTTTGTTGGTTGTTGCAGCTGCAGCATCCTTTTCACAACTCTCACAGAACCATTTAGTGTCTTTATTATTTACCAAAAAGATAAATTTTCTTTTGCCTACTTTAGCGCAGGTTTTGTGGTACCACTTTGCACATTTTCCATCACAGAAAACACTTTCCTCGTTAGGTTTAAAATAATTTTTACACACGCCACAGATAGAAGAACCACGCCGATCCGCCATCTTGGATTTCTATTAATTATCTATTCAATGTAAATTGTATTAAGTTTCTATTTTATCTCTCAAAGCTATTTCGTGCTTGCTTCTATCTCTTTTTCTTCAATTCACCTCCTCTCAAATACTTTTATATAGCTGTAACCTTTATTATCTGGTAACACTTCAAACTGTTGACATATGGGGATTTATTAAAAACATTAGTTAAGTTGGCTCTATCTCTTTTGATTATTTACAAAATGTCAACATCTGACACGGAAAACAATTATGTATTGCCAGCTGATACATTAGCAATTTTAAACGAATTTTATGCCGAACAAGCAGAAAAAGAAGAAAAACTAAAACTATTACTTGACAAAAAGGAAGAGTTACAGAATGAAACTGTAACATTTGAAGAAAATTGGGTAGGTAATAAAATTGATTTCTATCTTGGACGCCTACAGACCCCAACACAGACTCCGCATCCGTTGTCCGTGGTCCTCAAGAAATTCTATTCGCGATTACACTGTCCATCTCCATAATCACGTGACCGTTCTAACCCCTGAGGTATTCAGAGACTTCCTACAATCGCAAACTTCAAAAGAAAATCGTCTACAGTAAGGGGCGAGCGCCATCAGTCAGCTGATCAATAAAATAAACTAAAAGAAAAACTTTGTTCTGCAATCTTCTAGGATGTACTTAAAATGTGGTACAATCACAATAAATCTATTTATAACATGATTTTAACCATCTAAATTAAAATAAATTAGCCTGGAATTAAAAATAAATGTAGGTACCTAGTAGTATTATGAATGTAAACAAAGCAAGCACTTTTAATATTATTTTCGTACTTCTTTTATGTTTATATGGGTTTTGATCTTTAACAAGAATATTTTAACCAATCACAAATAAAATCTAATTATATATAATGTATTTTTCTATTTTAAGATGGATCCCAACACACATACCCATTATTTACTCAGCTGTGATTGGTAGTCCATATAAACTAGTCCTTAGAACGTTAAAGTTAATCAACTTCTACGGAGTACGGACTAACGGATAAGGACTCTGGGGCCAGAGCAATCTGATTCTATGGCATCAATTTCTGATTAATCATTTTAAAATTATGGTTTAAAACTGTTTCACTAGTCTCATTTCCACTATTTTTTGAACTATAATACAGAAAACCACACTATGATGCAGCACTTGGTTTGAGCTGTTTTACCTAGCCCACCAAAGTTACAGGCTATCCATACGGTGAGAACAGCTCGTCAGGATCGAATCTCACTCTACACAATATATTATGATATGGTTCATCTGGACTGCAAACTAAGGGCTATACATTAAAATAGAATGTGTAAACTTGACTTTACTAGCTCTACCTTTAGCCATTGAATGTGTTCTACAGCTCTCACTTTTTGGCGTTAGGCTTGTAATATATGGGCTTATTAGGGAAGGAATATTGAGGTTAGACTTTCAGCCAGATGTACAGGAGGTGGTTTCCCTCCTATTTAATTTTTTTTTAGTTACAAATCAAGACATCCTCAAAATTGTTACAAATTTTATTCATGGGGTTTATGAGTTTTTTTTATCTAACCATAAAAATATGGTTTCTCATAGTTTGGGTAAATTGGTACCAACCTTGATAAGTAGGGCCTACTGCTAGTAAAGTCATCTTTAAAACATTACATTTGACTGACTATATTTGGTTCTTGTAGATTAACTGAATATATGAATCCCACAGTAAGCCTAAATAACCTTTTCAGCAATTGAGCCAATTCTGGTATGATGATGAGACGGCTAACTGTCTTGCAAAGGAAGCATGCAGAGTTGCGGGTGGTCATGGGAGTATAGCTCTCATATCTTGTCCTTCTCTATACAAGGTTATCAAGAAACAAAAACCCCATTCACAAGGTAATTTATTTGAAGGTTTTTGCACATTTAGACTTAAACATTGTAGAGTAACAACCAATATTTTACCTTTTCCATTCCCCTCCTATTTCTTTCACATATTTACATTTGCCCTATCCTATAATGAAATTAAATAATATGGGGAGAGAAGAGGAAATAATATTGATTTAAAATAAGGTCTCTTGTTATTTACTCACTTATAACTCAACAAAGATATTGGTCCTCAGAACAATAAGCTCTATGTTATGATTGAAAATGCCAAAACTTTGAGTCTTAAGTGAGATTACTTGTTGCTGGTTTTTACAATGGCGCAGCTTTCACCGCAAATGAAGTGTGCATCTATTTTCTAAGTATCTATTATAGGTGCCAATACAGTTGGGAGCACCAGATGCCATCAACTTAATTTTTTTTATTGTCTTAGTAAAAGACAAATACATTATAAATAAATATTAATTTATATTTCCTTTCATCTTCTTTTCAGTCGTATTATTTGAGTATGACCACAGGTTTGCAGTTTATGGGCAAGACTTTATATTCTATGACTATAATTCACCCTTGGAGGTTCCTAAACACCTGGAGAAAAGCTTTGAATTGGTGGTCGCAGATCCACCCTTCCTTTCAGAGGAATGTTTGACCAAGACCGCGATGACCGTCAAGTTCCTAACAAGCAGAAACATCATACTTTGTACAGGTAATTGCAGCACAAACTTCATAGGAAGAGCCTTATCTGAAAGCTAGAAATGCTACCAGATCTACTTTCATGTATTAATATGTCAAGTTTTTGGTATACAGGTGTCACTTTCAATGGATTATTAACCTTTTTAGTGCCACGCCTATTCCAGAATTCACACGCATAGAGTGCCAGAGGCCTCTTAGATTTTGTGTGTGAAGAATGCCATGTAACTATTTTCTCATTTTTGTAAGCGTTTGCAATAAAATTCGCCAAACCTTTATATGTGAAGAGATTATCGTAATTAAAATTATTTAATTTCTGAATTTTAAATTTCTTTTCTTTTTAAATCTATTTGTTTTCAAAACTAATGCTAATTAACATATATTTAAAAATATATATATTTTTCATTATTATTTTGTTGTAGTGCATTTAGTTTTATACAAGAAAATAAAGTTTCGAATATATGATTAAAAATAGGAATTACAGGAATTTTTATTTGATATCTTACATTAGATATTTTTGGACCACTATTGCTTACTTTATAGCAAAATTTATTATATTGCTTACCTCATGAATAAATATTTAGGCCTACACATAATGAATACGTTTTTCAAAAAACCTTTTATAATTAATAATATCATATTTTTTTAAAACATCATATATATTTAGGCCTATTTACTTTCATTGGTAAAGAAATCTTTTCATTCACATGACATAACATGAAAATCTGAACAGTATATTTTTCTAAGCACAGAACAATTTAACTCATACATCTGAAAACTACTTACTGAACTGCTTATATCAGTATGAATGTGAACTACCTACACCTAATGTTTTCCCATGCAGCTCGTACGTAAACTGGCGTTGCACTTAGCACATTGAGTACATGACCGTCCCATTGTAAATTTACTAAACTCCTAGGTTCAATAACTATTTACAGTTGATTTTTGTTGCCAACCTTATATAAAATACTAGAGGAAAATGTTATCTTTCTAGTGGTATATGACACTGCTACACTATGTATCAGCTAAAGCAAAAACTAGCTTAAATCTGTAGAGCTGACCTCATCGGCTCCGGCACTTTTAACGGCCAATCAAATTGAGCTTACAAAACGAACACCCTTAATGAACCAAACAAAATAGAGTAAGATGAGTTAAAAATAAATCAAACCATTTATGCTTACAATAATCCTATCTTTCTGCATGTAGGTGCTGTCATGGAAAATCTGTCCAGGAGACTTCTGGATGTTCGGAAATCTGGATTTGAGCCCCGTCACAAGAACAACCTAGCAAATGACTTCCTCTGCTATACAAACTATGGGGAATTCCCTGACATCAAGTAAACTAGGGCTCTTATATGACCCTAAGACTGAAACTTTTATACAATGATTAAAAATTGAAAATGATTGAAAATTGGTTTAGATGAAATTTTAATTTAAAATTTGACAAGCCTAAAAAATGGTTTGTATCTGTGGAAACATTAGAATTAAATACTTTCACGTATAGTATGTATTTAAGTAACTAAAGTTCATTTTTCATAGAAAGAGCTTTTTAGATAATATGATACCAGTACTGTACTGATACATAATTCTACCCCGCACAGCATGCGGCTGGACTTGTACCACTAAGCTAGACCATATTCATTGTTTCTTCCCTTCTTGAACAATGACAAAACACAACAAAAAGGGCTCACAGCTAAATGGGTTTCCATTCGGTAGGCAAATATTATATTACATGGCTGACCAGGAAACTCATTAAAATGAATTTTAACACTTGATAACTACCCTACTTTTTTTTTGGGTGCAAATAAGAGTAACCACTTGTTAAAAAAAAAAAGCAAAGGAGATGTAAATATATTCTAAAAATTTAGTCTAATGGCATACAATCGATTGCCTAAACAGAAGGAAATGCGCTTCTTTACCCAGTGGTGGCTCTTAACCAAAAAAAATATAGGTGGTGCGCAAATCCAAATATTCTGAACTATGCTGTAGACACTTTTATATAGGCCCTACCTATTTAATCTTATCGACATATAATTTTACTTAGGCTAACATTTTACAATATTACATATTATAATATACTTTGCTATAGTTAAGGTAAAATAATTAACTACCAGGGCTGTCGACTGGCGGGGGTGCTGGTAGAGGGGGCCAATGCATAGGGGCCAGCGTCGGTCGGATTTTTTTTAATTGGAATAAAGTATCATGTAAAAAAACACGACAAAAATTGTTGTACTAATTAAGAGTTTGAGACGTTAAACTGAGTTGAGATTAATGTAAACTTAAAGCAAATTCAATGTGTCAGTCAGTTAAGATTTCTCACCATCAGGAGGATGGGAAGACAATGCAAGAGAAGCCTGGCGGGCCCGGGTGGTGAATGGTGAGTCATTACTAGGCAGGTAGGCTCAACCTTTCCTCCCCTTGCTTTATTTATTTAAACTCACTTGGGGCCCGGCTCACTGGCTTATGTTGTCATTTTATCATATTGTCTACTCTAGTGTCTATATGTCATGGTAAGAGTAGAAGAAGTGATCTCTTTCAGTCTCGACGATTCATCATTAATGAAGAGTGTACATACTCCTGAGTGGCAAATTCACTGATTACTGGAGCTCAAGTTTCATACAAGTACTTAATTCATTTATAATTCCAATATTTAAATCTGATTCTGAAATATGCCAATTTGTAACTTTAGAAAGAATTTTAGATAACTAACCAACCTACCAACCTTTTGTGAAATAAAATATTTTATTTCATTTACAGCCCTGCACATCAGGTTTTAAAAATGTAAGGTTATCTGGAAACACACACATATATATATATATGTATGTGTATATTTATATATGACATAAAATCCATCCCTGCCAGTTTGGAAAGGTATTTGGTTTTGTAGATACATCACCATTGTAGGTATGGGAATGGGGGGAAGGGAGGTAGTGGTATGGGGTATGGAAAGCAGAACAATGTATTTTTCACATTACAATCACATTGCCAATCATGTTTATTTAAAAGTGTCTGTGTTGAACCTTATAGTACATTCTGGATTATTAGTTTTTGTCATTTTTTATAGAATAATATTTGGTGTAGGTCTACCAAGTTGTTTTAGTTTCTAATTTCTTTTTCTTGAGTACACACACTAATTTGTTTTTTCATAATGTTTTGCACAGAATTCATATTGATAAAAATAAAATTACGTTAACAATGATTATGAAATCAAAAACATATTTATATAAACTCATGTTTATAAACTATCAGTTTTGTGAGAACTAAGAAAGAATAATTGCAATTTAAAAATTATCAAAACTTTATAGCAACACTTTAGTCAAACTCATGATTCCAAAACAAATATCTACATTCACTATCGAGTTGTGCACCAAGCCACATGCTAAAGGTCGGTACATGCATAATGCTAAGCTGTGCTGTGCTGTGCTGTGCTGTCCTCTGCTAAGACTTTGTCAATTTGGTTTCACACTCATTGCTAAGCCAAGCCATTGTTCCTCTTTTCACTCCCAAATTCATTGTTTCTTTCTGGTCTACACCAGTGAAGTTTAGTTAAGATGGCATTCTCCAAAATGTCTTTTTTTAGTTCAGATGATAATACTGAGGAAGAAAAGATGCTGTTTTTAAAGACGAAGAAAATTTAGGAGGTAGAGGTTTGACTTGTTCAATTAATGCTTCCATTTTAATATAAAAACGTTTATTAAATATAAAGCCTAAATATAATATTACTTAAATACACGCAAAATAAACTGAAAACAAAACTTCAACACTTATTTAGTTATTTTCACCAAACACTGCAGCCAACACTGCCAGCAATCGGACAAAACATAGTGTGGCATGACAAGGCATCGCTTAGCTTGCCTTTCTGTATGAACCAACACATTTAAATACATTGTCCGCTATCTTTCTACAGAGTTAGAGCAAATCTTAGCTTAACGTTCTGTGTGAATCGGCCCTAAAGGATGCCTTAAAACTTGTTTTTGTTAGGCTGGTATTACACTATCACATTTCTGTCATATTTCTTTGATCAAAGAAAATGTGATGTATCTTGGACGACTCTTCAAAGATCTTTGATCACATATCTACGTTATAAAACATGTTCTAAGGTTTGATCAAAGAAAATGGCGCCTGAGAGATCCTGGACGTCTGAAGCAGTCTTAGCATTTTTAGGTGTGTATTTTTTCTTCTAATTAATAGAGTGACTTTTGCTACCAAATATTTAAGAGTTTCACAGTTCATGCATAAATATTTTTGATAAGATTTCGGGTCTTCAGTTTGAAGTTCTTTTAGCAGACAGCTGTTTTACCTCTTGAATTTTAAGTGCTATTTAACTAAAATAAGATAAAATACTATTTTGTGTGAAATTATAAGCCTTGCACTTGCTCACTCAAATAGAAGTCACCACTGTCTTTATCACTATTCAATGAATCATTTGGCACCAAAAAACTTTTGTATTTGTTAGTTCTACTTTGCGCAATACACAACCAGATTTGTAGTTCTCTAAATACCAGATTGATCTATGCTCAAGCTCAACTCTATCGCTGGCACTTCATATCTGTAATGTCACCTGAATCCGAAGTGCCATCTACCGAAAAATACCAATATGTGCAGCTGTGATGTTGATGGTACATTAATACAAAAAAGTGGAGTGATAGAATTAAGAAAAGGATATACGTTACATTGGATGGGGAATGGTGAAGGAAGGAGAAATTGGGTTGGGTTTGTAGTTAGGATAGGTTGGGAAATGTAGATGGAGAGAATAAGTGACAGAATAATGAAAATGATTATTACAAAGAAAGGAAAGTAGTAATAAGTACTGCAGGTGTATGCCCCTCAAGCTGGATGCAATTTGGAAAAGAGAGGAACATTTGAAGGATTGGAAAGGCAAGTGGTGATGGGGGACTTGAATGCCAAAGTTGGGAAGGAAAGAAGAGGTGCAAGCATCTGATGGACGGGGAGAAAGAAGGAAAGAGACTCCTGTAATTGTGCTCAAGAAATGGACTGAAGGTCGGAAACAGTTGTTTTAAGAAGAGCAGAGATACTCGTAAGATAACGTGCTATAGCTAGAATGGGAAGCAAACATCCCTAATTGACTTTTTTTATTATATAGAAAAGCAAAGACGGGCTCAATGAACATTAAGGTCTTGCCAAATGTGTCTTTGGACGGGGACCATAGAGTATTAGTCGCCATGAAAGGCTGGCGGAGGGGTTTCCAGAGAGTGAAGCAGGAAAAGAGGATAAGGATATGGAATATCAGCCAAGTGGAGGAGAGAATGAGCTTTCAAAAAAGAGTAAGAGGAGCACTACCAAAGGACGACATAAAAGGAGGTAGACAGGAGTGGCAAAGGTTTAAAAAGTGCAAGGTAGAAATGGCAGAAGAGATATGCGGAAAGAGAAGATGGAAGGAAACCCAATGGTGGAATGAAAAGGTAAAGGAGGCATTGTATGCCAAGAACAAAGCATTATAGAATTATTCACAAAAAGAACAACACAGTTCGAGGATAAGTATAGGAAGAAAAAGAGGAAAACATGGATGGAAGAGTGGTGTACAAAAGGGCTACAGACTGATATAGAATTGGTGTGCTGAAATGTTAATAAATCTATAATAAACTGGCCGGATGTATTATTCCTTATACACACCTTAATCTTCTTACGAATGGATGTTTGGAGCACATTTTAGAAAATACAAATAAACAACTATATCTCTTCAAGGAAAACCTCTTTCACCTTTTTGAGGTATTTTGTTATATTTGGAAGAAGATACAGGTAAGTTGGATAGAAACATAAAAGGGAACAAACACAACATAGAAAAAAATAATACAGCTCATACTTTAGATTGCTAACACTGAACAAAGAATTACCGGTAGGCTAATAATTGACTTTGCCCCTATACACACACACACGTGAGATGTGAGGTGTACCATTTAACTTCCTCAATATTTTTACAAGTTTGTGGATTTTCAATGAAATTAACAACTCCAGATTTCAGAGCCTTTAGTTCTCACTATTAGATATCAGCACAACCAGTCATGAGTTTTGGAATTATTTATGCTGTCCAAAACTTTTTTTTATCACATTTATTTAATTTAACTACCACATGCATAGATGTATCATATAATGTTATTTCAAAATAGGAAACAATGTGAACAACTAAAAAATTCCACCAGAGTTGGATTCACACTATAGGCCCACTAGGCACGGGCCTAGGGGCGGAAGCTTTAGGAGATAACATTATTTTTATATTTTGTTTTAAATTAAGTTTATGTCGTGTACATGCCTGATTTTTTTCGTAAAAATCTTTTCTCGAAAACTAACTTCAGCCCCCCTCCCTACATCTATTTCCTCCGAAAACTCCTAAGACCCTTAAAATAAATTGGCTGGCGGGGCGGGCGTATATAATAAATTGTGCCTAGGGTCACCAAAATTTTAAATCCACCACTGAATTCCACATTGCCTTGAATGTGCCTAAGAGAGAGAGAGAAATACCCTAAAATTACTTTCTCTTTTACATAATGGTTGACAGTGCAAAAATTTCAGTCTCAGATTGCTGTCCCAGTAGTACAAATAGTTCTATGAAGACACTCGCTACTTTTGGATGGCGTTTAGCCGCTTATAACCTTTTTCATAATTTACATTTGACAAGGTAATCCACCCACTTAAACAAGGTATTGTATTTGTATGGATAGCATTTCAACTCACGAGATTGGTACCATTCACAGATCATATTAACACGATTGTCGATTGGTATCATTCTTAATCACAGCTCATACTGGCCATATCGTCAAAACTTTATAAAAGGAATAATCCAGTTAAATAAGTCATTATCTTAGTTTTATTGGTCTGTGATGAAAATTAATCAACCATCTGTCTTTAAAAAAAGTAGATTTTTCGGAAAAGACTCAAAAGGAAATATCATAAAATGAGTATGTTTGAAAACATTGCTGTTGTTTTACTCTCTGCCAACTTAAATTTGTTGTTATATTTTAGATTAGGTTATGTTAAATTGGGACATCAAAATTTGTAGGCCTATATTCGAATGTTTAGTGTAAATACACACAAATTATTTCTCTATTTCCAGGACTCATACGTGGTCCCTAAAGTCCATAAAATTCTCTAAACGTAAACAAAGTCCCCTTTTTTAAATCCTAGTTCCCTAAAGTCCTTAAAAATGGTTATATGATTTTTTTTTAAATCTATACAAATATCTATGATTTTCAAAAAAGGCCCTATCATTTTTTAGACAAGTTTCAGTAATTCACTCTCGATGTCTTTAAAAATTGGTAAGTTTCAACCTTTATACCCGGATATGGGTGCAGGTCAACTCGTCAACAAAAAAGTGCTTGACACGATAGCTAAAATTCATCCACACGTAGAAGCAGTGTGATACAAGTGGTCGACACGAGTAGGACCATCTCATTGACAACACTCAACCCGTCGATAGATATTTGTAAGGCTGGTTGGGTCAAGTCATTGACACTACTCAAACCAACTCATCGACAAGCTTCAGTATAGAAGGCTCAAGTCATCGACTGTCAACCCAGAGGTCTATGGGTGGATCAAGTGGTCGACATGACTTGGACCAAACCATTAACAAGCTCCAGTATATGAGGATAAATTCATCGACACAACTTGGGCCAACTCATCAGCAAGCTCAGGTAAAGGTGGTTCAAGTCATCAAAACTACTTGGACCAACTCGTCGACAAGCTCAGGTAATATAGAATTGGTGTGCTGAAATGTTAATAAATCTATAATAAACTGGCTGGATGTATTATTCCTTATACACACCTTAATCTTCTTACGAATGGATGTTTGGAGCACATTTTAGAAAATACAAATAAACAACTATATCTCTTCAAGGAAAACCTCTTTCACCTTTTTGAGGTATTTTGTTATATTTGGAAGAAGATACTGATTGTGCTAAATTTCATATGCATATAACTGGGACGTCCAGTTAGTATATAGACTAATTATTATAAACTAGCAGTTTACCCGTCCTTTGCATGGTTGGGCAGCGAGAAAGTTAAACGTGCGGCTGTAAACTTTTTGATAGTTTCTCATTGCAGAATCCCGAGCTAATCCTGAGCACAAACCAATCATGGAAATTAAAAAATTTAAATAAAATATATGTATGAAACTAAATATTATCTGGTCTGAGTGCACAAAAAGAGGCAATTCATTACTGCACGATATTTAACTAAGCACTATCATCAAATAAGATAGACAGACTAATTTACATTGTTAAAGCAATATTTTGGAAAACAATAACATCATTATACACCAAAGAGCATAAATAAATAATATACTCTGTTACAGAAACATAATTATTAAAGCCATCGTGTTTTTTTTTAAAGAGCATCAAGGTTCACTGAGCAATGTTTCCAGAATTTGTTAACTTTGACTGTTATACACAGGTATGCGCTAATTTATCCATCAACATTTAGATTTGTTATTGCAATGCTAGTGGAACCCCTTTGAGATTATATCTTGTTATTTTATTTGTTTGTTTTTAGATTATTTCATCCACCTTTACAAAATTCAAATATACTACAATATTGAGAGTTTTTTTTAATCTTTATTTTTAAATTCCAAACTTTTCAGCATTTGTGGTTATTGTGGGGTGGTCTTTTTACAAACTCGGCAAATTTTAATTCTCTTTCATGCAAAAAAGATTTTATAATAATTTTGGAAAGACTTGAAGCTAGTAACCCCCTTAATTAACCCCTTTTACGTTTCCACATTCCCATTTTGAAATTTAAGATGTATTTGATTATACTATATGGTGTATTTATATGCTTACCAAATTTAAATTTATACCTGAGTTTGTCGACAAGTTGGTCCAAGTAGTCTCGATGACTTGAACCTCCTACTGGAGCTTGTCGATGAGTTGGCCCAAGTCGTGTATATGACTTGATCCACCTAGCCTTGAAAATATGTGTTTACATTTTGTCGACAGGTTGAGTGTCAATGACATGATCCTACTGGTGTCGACCACTTGACCCGCCCAGTCTTCCAAATATTTGTTTTAATTTTGTTGATGGGCTTACTGTCGACAACTTGACCCTCCTATACTGGAGCTTGTCGAAGAGTTGGTCTAAGTCGTGTCGATGACTTGACCCACCTAACCTTTAAATATTTTTTTACAGCTTGTTGATGAGATTTTTTTTCGATGAGTTTGTATGGTGCCCCTGGGTATGATGTTAAACTGCCTCTGTTGACAAAGACCTTGGAATAATTTGGAAATAAGTTTTTGAAGAAAATAAATGTAATGACTCTCACAAAATACACGGTAGTAAAAATATAACAATATAGAGTGGATAATAATGTGGAAAATAATCACATAATTCAGTTGACTCATACACACAATTGACTAATACTGACTAGGCCTTGATCTAGGTCCATTAGACGCTTTTGTTCATTAAAATCTTGAACTTTCTGAACTTAAAACCAGCGCTTTTCAATCATTATGCTGCATAAGGTCACCAGGTATACTGCGGGATCTTGGGGAAAGTTCAAAATTTGAGGAATAAAAATATCCTAAATATTTTCAAATCTATGACCAGCATAATTTTTTTTAAATACTGTTAGCACAATTACATGTTGGCTACAACAGGGAAAACAGGGAAAACCTGGAAAAGTCAGGGAATTTATGGATGACAGGGAAAACAGGGGACTGTCAGGGAATTTAACTAAAAATAAAGATAATTCAGGGAATAAAAATATGTCTACAATATCCCATTAATTACGCAACCAAACACTAAGACAAAGTTAATAATACCTACATAAAATAATTTTAATTTTTAAAATAACTGGTAAAATTATTTATGTTTAGTAGATACAAACTTTTTTAATATGTGATCAATAATAAATAAACAAAAGTCATCATCCACCATTGAAACTGGAAAAAAAGTAGTCGGGGAAAATTGAAAAATGTTGCCTGGAAAAACTTGAAAAGTCAGGGAATTTTGTAAAATATGTTTTGTAGCCACCACGAATTAGCCTATGGTTTTTTAGCTATAGGTTTTTAAACACAATTTTAATTTTCATGTTTTTTAATGATCAAATCTTTTCTTAAAAAACTGAGTGTGTGCCTTAACAATTTTAGCGCCTTTTTTCAGTGGGTCGTGAGTTGTAAAAGGTTGTGGGATATTTTCATTCACTTGTCATACCTGACAAATATAAAACTGAACCCAGAAAACTTATAGGGCCCCTTCACGACCGATCCTAAGACTGACAGTCTGACTGTCAGTATGTATAAGTATTTACGAGAGCGTACACGGTCAGTCTTTGTATCATTATTTTTATCAGTCTCAACTCCTGAGTGCAACAACATGAATGATAAAAAAAATAGTGTGGGCAGTCTCTGTGTTTGCTACTGAGACTGAAGGAAATACTGACGAGCGCACACACGGTCAGTATTACTGTCAAGTCTATCCCACCACTTACAAGACTGATGTGATCAGAAAATTCGGATCACATCAGTATTTTCGTAAGTACATCCATCAGTCCATAAGTACTGCCCCTACATGATCAGTCAGACTGTCAGTATTAATTATTACTTTATTAATAATGACAGTCCGGCTGATCATGTAGGGGCCCTATAAGAGTGGATAAAATAGTAAATCTAACAAATTAGTATTTAGAATATCAATTTAACTTAAAAGATTTTACCACAATTTCTTATAATTGGGGCTTTCAGAAACATAATGGTACCTGATAAAACCAAAGCTTCTAAAATGGTTGACTTTAATTAGTTAAATGTAAAATTTCAACTTATTAAAAGATAATATTCACACCAGTGTTCCCAATCCTTGCATATAGGTATAGGCTACAGGGTAATTACAAATTAAATAGACAGTTTCAACATTTTATAAAACCAAAACTATTTAAGATATTGCCACTCATGGTGCACCATTTTGTAGGGAATCTCTGGAAGTTTGTTACAGCAACTTATAAATGTTTGATGTGTGAACAAGTAATCACATGACATACATCAACCATATCATTAGCATAGCGAGATAAGAACTTCCCCATTACAGTGTTTTCTTGAAGCCATACTTTTTCTTTTACAGAATATAGCACAGAACACATTAGTCCCAACATTTAGGGGTCCTACACTGTTGCTTTAGGATTGTTATTTGCGCATATGTGAGTGCTATGTTTGTTAACTTTTCGATTGATGTGAAATATCAACTCATCGCTGAAAATTTAACCTTCAGTAAAACAGTGACAACGTCATTTTCCAACCAGATAGAGCACAGCCCCACAGGTGCTGGGAAGTTAGAAATTAATCCTACCCCAGTAAAAATGATCCAAAGTCCTGGTCTAACACTGTGAGCTTGTTTTTTTTTAATGGGAAATGTAAAAGACGACTTATTGTTTGGATTTTTCCATCCATTACTGTTTCCAGCCTATGGGCTGGGTCAGTTCTTTATTCAAGCCATATATTTTCCATTGATGAAAATATTTTATTCAGTTAAATATTTCAAAATATGATAAAATAATCATAAAATCTTGTATTGTATGTAAAAAAATGACAACTATTTTCTCTTTTCCAAGTTATTACGATGCCTGTATTAAAAGGTATTGATGTATGCACTATATTACACAAAATCAGTAACGTTACAAAACGAAAAATAAGTACTTTTAATTATGTTGAAAATATTGTTTCGAGTTGGACAAAAAGATATTATTTAAAAATATGAAATAATATGAGAAAACTTAAGTTTAAGTTATTTTAAATGTAATATATAACAGGTAATTAAAGATCCTTACAGTTATAACAAAACTGTGATCGTTTACAAGTGTTGGCAACCCAAAACCTAAACATATGATTTTCGAACTGTCATCCAGGTAAAAAACCTATCGTGAATGGAATATATATATATATATATATATATCTAAATGTCGACGGCCAGAAATCAGCTTTTAGCTGTCAGTCAGTACCAAAGAAGCCATGGGGCTACTGTATCAAATATAGGCAAAGATCAGAAAATTGGTAATCTTACTAGCCCTACGAAAATTAGAATGTTTATATAATTTTAACACAGACACACTTTGCTTTTAACACATTAGGCTCATTATTAAAATTTGTAAATGGTTTTATTTATTTTGAACAGCCTACTATTTGAATTCAAAATAACAAAATATGGTACATTTTAATATATTTAATAAGTCAACACATTGGCCATGCAAACACAAGCTTACACACAAAAAAATTGTAAGATTTGCGTTACTTAAAAATCACAAGAAAAGTTGACACAATAAATGGCATATTATTACTGTGTTTTTTCAACAGATTGTGAGTCAATTCAAATACTTAAAAGTATTTAGCATTCAAATAATGAATTCAAAACTTAATTTTATTCTTATTACAACTCGAATGTATATAAACAGGTACTCAAGACAAATCAATGACACCTATAGAGAGACCTGAGGGATTGTTATGCGATATGCCAATGGTTATTAAAGGAAAAAAGAAAAAGAAGAGTACATTGAAGAGACCCTTTGAAACACTCAATGATGCCTTCAAAGGTAAGCCTAGTTTTATTTTGCACCATGTACCTAGTCACCCACCGCTGTCAGCTGTTTTGGAACCAGCCTCACCGTTGGATGCTATTTTGTAACTAGTCGCCCATCCTATCTTGCTCCTCTTCTTCATACAGTGTCATTCACGCCAGTCAGTAGGTTCCAGTAGAGCATCTCGGGGTTATATAGATAATGATGGAGGTATATGGACACAGCCGATTAAAGAGATAATATTTAGAGTAGAATTTGAAGTTTTATTTTAGATAAAGATTTTACATTTTGTACCACAGGTTATTTAATTTAGAAAAACAAATTATTTATGACATAAATACGGATAATTATTTAAGGTAGTGGTTATTTAGCCACCTGGTCTACCTCTCTTTCTACCCATCTCGAAACAATATCTGCACGTTACGAACAATACTTTTTGAATACAGGTCTTTTCTGTTTGCGTGCTAACCGGCCTGTGTCGCATCTGATGCTTTCCTTCCACATAGGGTCAAACACAGACGCTAAATCGAATGTGCTGATTGGCTTACAACTTTGGTTATGATGTACATAACTTATAATTACTATAAAACCACACATTTTTTTATAATTAACCATTTGATAGTAATAAAAAGAATTAAATTAGGCCTAGACGAATGGGAAATGAAAAATGTATTTATCAGTTTAGTACTCTCAGTATCTTTAGCGTATAAATATGTAAACAAAGGCGAACTATTATAATTTTATACATGAAATGGTTGAGAACTAAGGGCCTAAAACACTGACCACTTTACAACCACATCTAAGGGGCCATCCTTAAATTATGTAAGGCTTTTATTCATGCATTTCGTCCTTCCTCACCCCCCACCACATAAGGAATTGTAAGATTTTCCGTCCCCTTATTTTAAATAATTTTTTTATGATTTGATGAATTAGACTATTTTAATTGTTAAGTTATTTTTAGACATAAAGATTCGTAATAAAGCGAGTGTTATTGAATTTTAAAATACTATAATTGCAGTAAACTACGGTGTAGCACCTCATATAAGTGAAATTTTACTATTAATAAATTAATTGTCTGTGAACTTTGTTTAGATTGTGTCTTATCATAAACTTTAATTAAAAAATACTTATATAAAATAGATTCTTCACCCTTTTCCTGTCATAAGAAAAAAGAAGAAAATAATGACCCGATCCTTCCCAAAAAAAACTTAGTACGCAATTTAAGGACAGCCCTTATTCGTCTATGCTATTCACATCTAACTCTTCTATAACCCACAAAGGTGATTTCTTGGTCTAACATGTTTACTCTTGGTTTGAACTTTATTGCCAGTGGCTTGAATATCAGGGTTCAAATCTGGTCGGTTGTATTTATTATTATTATTATTATTAGCACCGCGTCTTACTACCCGTTCGGGATATACGCACTTACGCTAATGTGTAATGGTAGGGTGATTGTGAGATGAAATGGAGGACCTACAGTTTAACGTGGAATCCGAACCACGGTGGAGGCCTGGCATTCCCCACATTCACAAGATGTCTTGTCAGAGGTGAAGGAAGGGTTTGGTAATCAGATAAATTTATGCCGGGACTGGGGATTGAACCCCGGCCGCCAGCATAGAAGTCTGACACTTTACCCCTNTCACAAGATGTCTTGTCAGAGGTGAAGGAAGGGTTTGGTAATCAGATAAATCTGTGCCGTGACCTGGGATTGAACCCCGGCCGCCATGGTCGGTTGTAGTGAAGGTAGTTTTCTCTAAATGATTTCCTGCTGTCCCTGCACACTTCCTCTAAAATATATATTTTACTCATCACTATTCCACTAGCATAATAATAATAAACAACAATAACAATAATCACAACAATGACAACAACAATAACAACAACGATGACAACAATAACAACAACAATAACATGCTTATGGGATTAACGGGTACTAAGGCAGGGTGAAAAAAAAATTACACAAATTTCACTAAAGGGATAGGGATAAAGAAGGTAATATTTAGAGGCAATACAACTGCATTTATGAGAAGGGAGACTGGCAAACCTTTAAATAAAACCACCCTCATCAATATCAGCTAGGGTTCGAACCCACACCTCGGTATCATTGGCAATCCAGTCTATTGGGATATTGACACCATTGACCATACACCCATAACTGTGAATTACTTTATGGTTGAGTTTGGAATATATATGATAAATCTTGAATCGGTTAAAACGTTATCAATGCAAGCATTACTCCCTACTTATATATTTTTCAGAATGTGTTGATACTTACTCTCTGGAGGGGCCAGTCCTTTCCAAGCGGTCAAAGAACTCCAAAGTTTTGTCAGCCTCAACCAACATCACAAAGAAGTTAATCCCCCCAGTCACGAAAAAAACATTCAAAAGTAATGGGCTGTTGACTTCAGCTAATAAACAAATGGGTATGCACAGTCACAGTTTTAAATTATTATTAAATCGTAGTTCACAAAATATGTTTGTTTTTCACTATCCATGATTTTATATTGCTTGGGAGAGAAAGGGCTTTATTTGAAAAATTACTCAGGATATACTGCTACCCAATTATTACCACTAGGTCAGTAGAAAAAAAAAATCATTTATCGGAGGACGATTGAGCTGAATTGTAAATACATTCACTATCATTCTCTTGGATAGGGGATATAAAACCCCATGGTGAATAGTGCACAAAGGCAAGATTGAAGATCAGCCTTTCGTGTCAAATGGTTCTTTGAATCAAGAAATACTTAAGGGCCTATTGTTTGTGTGTTGATCCGACACCTTAGCTCAGTCGGTAGTGTGTCTATCTACTTAGCTAAGGATCCCAGGTTCGATTCCTGGCATGGCCTAAAAATGTATCATTGGTGAAATGTGGGTTTACCCTTTCACAGTGATGAATTAACGGTCGGTGACTGGATGTTGTGCCTGTTCTAGTCTTAAATATATATTATAAGGCATATGAAGCTATGACAGGCCTTGCCAGCCTGTAGTGGAAAATATAAAGTTTGAATAAAAAAACTGACCTGAGCCACAGGCTGGAAACAGTAATGGATGTAAAGTAGAGATATAGATGAAGGAGAATTAAAAACCTAAAAATATAGAACAGCACAATATGGAGCAGTATATACACAGTAACTTAAAAGTATATAATATATTTAAATACAAGTTATATAACTCTTGGTAGTATTTAAAATACAAACTAAATGATGGGTAAATTATATCAAAATTAAATATATACTTTTAATGTGCTTTGTTTAACCAAAATGCATTACCAATTCTACTCAAATAAGTAAGCCAAATTTCCACCATTAAATATTGTTTAAAAGTTTTTCACATAAACAAAAGGAAAATCTAATTTAAATGATATAGATACATTTGTGTGTATAAGTGTATTGGTAAATATAAGATTCTGAGCATATATATAGAGAGAGAGAGAGAGAGAGAGAGAGAGAGAGAGCTGTTTGATTCACATATTGATCGATGGTTTGTTCTGATGTTGGCGCAGATGTAGATTTGTGGCCTCCGCTTGAACCTGATCGGTTCGCTGGTCTGCTTTTACTGGAATCTTGTGGGGCCTCTTTCTTGTCCATCCTCGAGAATTCATTCAGGTTGTGTGGATTGCAAAACTACTCTTACCAGTGTGTAGCGTGGGGCAAAGGGCACATGTGAGTTTATTATTTTCTAGAATTTTTTCAGGCACTCAACTTCTCAGCTTTCTAGTGGGGCTTTCTGATTTTGTATATTTAGTTTAGCTGTCGGCATGTTTGTAGGCAAATGTATGTAAGTCTTAAAGTAAATATCATAAAAATATTTCACTATAATTTGGATTGAAAAATTAATAAATAATTAGTGGCGTTGTACTATTTTAAATAATTATTTGTTTAAATTATAGATAATATAACTGCATGTATATTTATTTTAGTTGTCGGCTGTTCGTATCAAACAAGATGTTAGCCGTTGAGAAGGGATCCTCACCTGAGCTTGCAATAGAAGCTGCAGCCAAAATAGCTGTGAAGCGGCTCATAAATTACCACTACATTCTAAAGGTCTGAAGGATTTCTTGCATTCTTAAACTTATGTCATTCTTCACCAATTTCTCTTTCCTCTCCTTTATAGTATTAACATTATTTTAATTTAATGTTTACAAAGTACCATTGCAAGTTTCACATTGCCTAAAAAAACAAACAAAAAAAACACACACATATCATTAGATATCCTGAGTTATGATAAATAAATTGATTGGATTCCGTTAAATAAAAAGTTTAAATGCCTAGCAAATAAATTATATACAAAGCTTAAAAAAATCATACACCTAGGTTTCTTAGGTTTGGTTTTTTTCCCCTAATGTAATTGGTCACAATATAGCCATTATATTAGCTGATTTAAACACATCTTTAACCAATGCTCTTTAGTTGAGGGAAATAAACATACAAAGCTGAGAGAACTATTTTTATTTGTTATTGAAATATTATTGTAAAATAGCATTTAAATGAACAAAACTGACCATAATTCACATCTAAAAGGTTAATTAATCAATTTTGTGAAAATTTTCAATTATGTATTATTTTTTCACATATATTATGAATCAAAAATGCTACATTGTACTTTTCATATGTTTTATGTCCTCTCAAGGAAAACCTCTTTTCGCTTTCGGAGGTAAAGTACACGTAAGGTGAATAGATACATATAAAAGACGGATTGGGTGGTGGTGATAAATTTTCTTCAAGAGGCGGCAATGTCAAGTGTGAATTATATTCTTCTTATGTTTTGATAGTCATTTTAATGTTTTAAGTAAAAGTTTGTAAAAACATGTCTTGTGAAGTCTGGGTGTGTCTATCGCGCATAGAAACACAGACACTGATTAAATACTGTTCTTTTTTTGTGTCCTTAGATAAAGCCAAACATGTCTCTGGACCAACTCGTGGCGAGACCCACGTTGCCAACACAAGAAACTAATGTCAGCAGCGTCCACTCTTCCTCTCGTAGTGACAAGGACTCTCCATTCTTCAGAAATAAAGGAACGAAAGTGATAAAAAAGTCTGATAGAAATTTGAGAAAACGTTATAAAAGAAATTCTGTACAAGTTGGTAAAAGGCTTGCATCATCAGCATATCCAAGGGAGTCAAATCAGGTGTGTTAGGGGGGGAAAAAATCACAAGCTTAAAACTGTGGAAGGAGGGGGGAGGGAGGTTTGATTGACAAAAAATAAAGTTGACATTTTTTACAACAATTAGCAAATCTAGGATCTGCATCGGTGGCTGCATAATACAAGGCGTCACTCTAACAATAGATTATACTGCTGACGACGGAGAGATTGGTATTTGAATCCCGGTCGGGGACACTGAGGGTTTTTTCATAACATTTTTTCCAATCTTTCTCCACACAAATGTATTTACACTATCATTAATTATATTGGAAAAGCAAAAACCGTATGCTGACATAGAAATAAGCGATTATCAATCTGGTTTTAGAAATGAAAGTAGTAGTAGTACTACATATCATATTTTCACGATGAGACATATTTGGGGAAAGCTATAGGAGTATGAAAAAGAAATTATGGCCACGTTTGTAGACTTTTCAAAAGTGTGCAACAGCATTCTTTGAGAGCCTGTACAAAGTGACGAAAGAAAAGAAAATTCCACAGAAACTAAAAAGGCTGATAATAACAAGCGTAGAAGACACACGTACAAATACAATTTAAAGGAGCATTGTTGAAATAGCTGAAGATATAAGCTGGAGTACAGCGGGGGGATATCATTTCACCGATACCTTTCAACCTAGTTTTATAGAAAGTCATAAGATAAATAGACAAAAAGAACTGGAAAAAGGTAATGTAGACTGGAAATAATAAATGGCTGGCATATGCAAATTATATCTCTGTAATGGTGGAAAAGAATAAGAAGTTAAATAAGTGTTGAAAGAGCTAAAAAAAATAATGAAAAAAGGTAGGGGTGGTCGGGCAGCAAATATTTGTATTGGGGTGGGATTACAAAATTACACACTAGCAAATTCGGGCGGGCATTTCATTTTGCAAACAACTTTGTCACAGGCCTATAAAATCTCAAATTTTTAAGTTTTAACAGTTTAATTTAATTAATAAAGATGATGGAAACAATTTTGGCCCATTAAATTCAAATTACAAGTTAAAAGTTAGATTTGATTTAAAATACATTTAAAATGGTTAGTTTATGCTCAAAAATCTATAGCTAATACTAGAGCAGATTTCGTTTTGCTTTGTGAATGTTCTGTCGGAGAGTAACCAGTTCCTCTACATTTTATTTGAGCAATTGCTCCTTTCGTCTAGTGCACACATTTAATAAATATTTGATTAAATCATATTTATTTAATTTATTAACTACATAACTGCAAATAAATAGTTGAGAGACATTTAGTGTAATTTTCTTAAAATTGTCTATTGATTTCAGATTTGCTACTTATTATATCATTGTTTATATCTTACCTTTGGTTCTTTTTGACTTTTATGAGTTCCAATTTTTTATTAATTGCTATTATATTTGGAAGAAGGTATAGGAAAGGTGGATAGAAACATATAAAAGGGGGACGAACACTATGGGCCTTACAATGAAAAGAAGAACACAGTTCACACTTTACACTGCTGCCAATGGACAACGAGGTAATGGATGTCTCTTAAAGAAAATTGATCGTCACCGCCCAATCCCCCGACCTAGGTTTCATTCTATCGGAACTTATCAGGGAGGAGTGTGAAACGCGCAACGCAACTTCCTAAAAGAGAAAAAAAAAGGAAAAAAAAGGAAAATGGTAAAGAAAGTTAATGAGAGAGATTTGGGGACCCGTGAGAGAGAAGGAAATACAAAGGAAAAGAAAAAAAGAATGAATTGTATACTCTGACTCAACCCAATATTGTTAAGAAGATGAAAGGAACTGTGATGTGTGGGATCACTAGGATGTGGCCAGAACTGAGACCAAGGGCATTACTAGAAGGAATACCAGATGGCGCGAGACCTCTGGGTCAATCAAGAACCAGGTGGGAGAATGAACTGAGGAAAGATATGAAGGAGCTGGGGGTGTAGGAGAACATATGGTAGGAGGTGGCCCAGGACACGATTAGATGGAGGAAACTTGTGAGGTCAGCGCATGATATAAAGTATCCCTGGTCACCGAATGATGATGACGACGATGGGCTAAAACCTGGTGGGTACACACAAGGAAAGCAGGGAATTTAATAAAAAAAATAAGAAAGGAAAAGTCAAGAAATTAAAATATTTGACTACATAACACACCTAAACATTTAAATAAAAAATGAGAGATTTGGTTTCTCGATTTTAACAGAATGTATTGCCTATATATGCTATTATAACATGAGATTGTTGAACAGGGTTTGTTTTATGACACATTTAGTATACAGGGACAAAAACAATACTTTGAACATTAAATACGGGGAAAAACTTATCATAATGTTTATCATAAGTAGCTTGTAACCCACTTCAAACCAGATCCCAAAGTCCAAGATGGGCTGCTCACGTTCACAAACTTCCTAGAGATTAGCTGGTTAAGTTAATTTGGGAGGAGGCGCCAACAGGAAAAAGACCATTAGGATGTTCACATGCACAGGGGCAAGAAAAACATCAGGGCAGACTTAACAATGAACCTAGGCTTCGTCCCAACTTTGATGGACGATCGAGTGAGATGGAAGCATATTGTGCAGTCAGCCAAGATCCACTTACGGTTGTAGCGATATCAGAAGAAGAACGAGAAAACCCTCTTTGGTGGCAACATGGTCCAAGATGTCACTCTCGCAAAATCTTGTACATTTCATTTCTCATTGAGTATGTGTAGCTCAAAGAAAAATGTCCAATAGCTCAGAGATAAAAAAGAATGGGCACGCTACGCCTATAATCCCAGGCTTACCCCTATATCCAGGTGTCATTTTTCAATATATATTTAAATCGATATTCATCAATTCTAGACATCCTTACCAAATATTAATTTCACTGCAACCTGAAGTAGACTGGATTGCTGTTGACTGGGAGATCAGGAATGAATTACAGTGAGGGTGATTTTTCTCAAATGATTTACCACCTCCCCTCCACTCAAATGTAGGTACATTTTCATAAAACTACTTCTCCTTTAGCCAATTTATGTGAATATTCAAATATCCCTAACAGAAATAAAATATGTAGCATACACACACAAAAAAATCAATGGCTTGTGTGTGTTTATACACAACTCTGTCCGATTAAACCTGTGCACTTGGCAACATAAATGGTGAACATGAGCTACTGTAGCAATGTTTCTAATAGCTTTAAATAACCAATAATCACACACATCTATCACAGACTCTTAATAAAAATCCCATGTTTGGCTAGATCTAATTTCAAAGTGATTTAAATGAATATTTGTAAATTCCAGGCATCTCCACCAAAAGTAGAAGTAAATATTTTTGTTTTATTCTAACACCAAAGTTTCACTCTTCTCTCCCAGTTATTGTTCGGGACGCAAACATGAATTAACATAATATAATTTTACATTTTACATCCATTACTGTTTCCAGCCTATGGCCTGAGTCAATTTTTTATTAGTCATATATTTTGCTGTTACCAGCTTGCTAGACTAGACATGTCATGGATTCATATGTCTTATAATCTATTTTAACACTAGGACAGGCACAAAATCCAGTCCCTGAACATTAATTTATCAATGTGAAAGGGTAAACCCATATTTTCATCAATGATAAATTTTCGGCCATGTCGGGAATCGAACCTGGGACCCTTATCTCAGTAGGCAGACACACTACCGACCTAGCTAAGGTGTCAGACTAATGTAATATAATTATCATTTATTCATATATTGTGTAACATTTTGCGTATATCTTCACAGACGAGACCAGCTGGAATTGGCTCCAATGTCGTAAACAATTCTGTGTCCCCAATCTTCCTAAGTTGGGCTCAGAGCATTGTGAAGCATGCTGGCAAATACTCACACAACTTGGTGTTCTCGCCGCTGTTCTCCCGAGAAGAGCTGGAAGTAATAAAGAGGTAGTATCTACCAGCCTTTATATGATTAAATAAAACTATAAAAAATAAATGTTTTGTTGAATGTGAAACTTTGAATTCGAAATATGTTTAATATGACTATACAACTACTTAACAAAATGTATTTAAGTAGAATTATCACAATGGAAAGGAAGAAAAGCCTTATAATCTAACTTAAGACTAGGACAGGCACAACATCCAGTTCCCGGCTGTTAATTTATCACTGTGAAAGGGTAAATCCACATTTCACCAATGATACATTTTTTGGCCATGCCGAGAGTCGAACTCAGGACTCTTAGCTCAGTAGACGCCCACGCTACTAACTGAGCTAAGGTGTCAGATTAATCTAATTTTTCTCATCATCATCATCATCAACTGATTCCAGCCTGTGGCCGGGTCAGTTTAGTAAAAGGCCTCCATCTTCTCTATTCTTCCACCCCTCTTTCTCCTTGAATTTCTTCCATTCTTCTCTTCTCACTTGAACACTTTCTGTTATCTGCTCCTCCCATCTCTTTCTTGGCCCCCCTTGTGGTCTTTTCCCCACATACTTCATTTCCGACATTTTCTTCGGCATCCGCTCTTTTTCCATCCTCATTACATGCCTATATATTCTCAGTCTTGCATCCTCTACTATCTTTTGTAATCTCTCTACCCTGCTCCTAATTTTACTAGTGTTTTAAAATACTTTCAAGCACCTTACATGAATTTAAAAGTCAACTCAAACTGTTACTATAGTTATTGGTTTCAAATTGTTTTAGGGTTGGTCAGAAAGCCAACCTACGACCCAGCTTTCGGGGCAATGTGGAGGGAGAAGACTTGCAATTAGTACTTGGGAGAGACATCTGGACCATAGCTCGTGAGTTGCTGAGAGTTGGGGGGCATAATAACAACTACCAGCTTATACCACCAAGTGAGTGGACTCGTTTATTTGTTAAGGAAGTGTGAAGCTTCAAAAAATTCGAAGCCGAATCTAATCTTGGTCCACTTTGTATTCAATTCAAACCCATATTCGGCTTTGGGAGCAATTCAAAACTTCGTCTGCTATTCGAAGTCTAGTCATTATATTACATTTATAGTCTATATTAAATAAGAATGAACCAAAATTACCTCAAGAAATAAAATATATATTTTACACTCTATGAGTTTTAATATAAGTTTGCTTGTAAAGACATAGACGTAGATCGGAAGATAACCTTAGAATGGATCTCATCGGAACTCGTCAGGGGGAAGTGTGAAATGTGCAACATTATTTTTAAAAGAAGCATCCAATGTCCAATCCCCGTGTTTGCCTTTGTTATTCCTTTTCATCATGATCATCATTAACTGTTTCCAGCCTGTGGCCAGGTCAGTTTAGTAAAATGCCTCCCATATTCATCTATCCTTCCCCCATTCTTCGTTCTTTTACATGTTCCTATCTAAGTGTCCTATCATTCTTTACAAATTTTCAATTGGTCCGTTTGTGTTTTTGGGTTCTTCTTTTAGGAAGTTGCGTTTCAAACTCCCCCCTGATGAGTTTCGATAGAATGAGCCCTACGTCGGCGGATTGGGCAATAACTATTGAATTTCTTCAAGATGCAGCCATTATCTCTTTGTCCAATCACCACAATGTAAAGTGTGAACTGTGTTCTTCTTTTCATTTTAAAAGCCATATTGTGTTCGTTCCTTTTATATGTTTCTATCCACCTTTCCTGTACCTTCTTCCAAATACGATACATTTACCTCGTAAAGAGGCTTTCCTTATAGAGTTATATTCCTTAACATTACTAAACCGTGTTTCTACACTGTCTTATTTAAACATAATCTAGCATTAGATTATATATTTAGGGTAATACAATAAAGCAGAGAAGACTTGACAATAAATGGTTAAGTGCAACTATTAGGATATGCAGATGAGTTAGATTTGTTTGCTAAATAGTAAGGAAGTTGTTTCAATAAATGTAGAAAGTTTATCAAAGGCCATCAGTGAAATGGTAAACATATATGTATTTAAAATATTAGTGAACATTATCATAGATCTTCTCTTGTACTTTCATGACATGAAGTAATTTTGTTTGATTTGTTGTAGGAAATATGGGAACTCTACCCTCTCCCATTTGTCACTCAACAACTTTTAACCAACAAGTGCCCAACTCTACTCAAGATTCTATGACTTCAAACCAAACTTCAGCTGAGTTGGATCTGAAAACATTCAAAGTTAGTTCTTGTATTATTCTGTGTCTGTTAAATTTCTCATCGGTGTTTATTTATATCAGTAGTCACCAAAATGGTTGAGTATGGAAGATACTTTCAAAATTTCAAAGTGTGTCATGAGCTACTCAGATTAAAAATGTATCTTATTGTGTACTGACTATTATTGTACAGAGGCTTTGCGTTCACATCTTTGTTCACTTGGCAGCAGGATAGTGGAGGCTCTGTGGCTTGACTTCAGGATTGTAATTTGTACTAAAATGAAATTGTCACTGTTAGAAAATACAAGGATTATCCACTTTTTAAACAAAATTATAATTGACTATATAGGTTATGGTGGTATAGAGCACTAGGCTAAATCACGGTTTAAATTAGGAGGGATAGCCAGCACACTTACCTAGGTGATAGATAAATTGTTTAGATATAACACTCTCTTGACCTGATGAAGCTGTCTGTGACAGTGAAAGCTAAGGTTTATTGGGACCTTAAAGATATAAAAGAACAAAACAATTACCCATTTAATCTTGGTATTCGGCAGGTTAAATAAAATATTTGGTTGGTCACTATTCAAAACTACTTGAAATTTTGAATAGTTGCCCACCCCTATTAAAAAGTCTATTACAAGGCTAATAATTTATATAAAAAGTTTATTTTTACTTAACAAAATGTTGCTATGATTATACTTGCTCCTGTCACTATCATCAATAAATATGTATAAACTAATTGAATTGCTATAATTTTGTTTATTGCACATATAGGCAGGACCGGGAATTGGGGCGCCATCCGTCAGTAAAGAAGAATCAACAAGGAAATCAAAGTATTCTGCTCCAAGAATTGAGACACTGACCAGTAGTAAACAGGAAGTAACAGTGAAACAAGAGCACTCAGTTAGTAAAGACCAAGAAATAACAGTGAAACAAGAGCACTCAGTTAGTAAAGACCAAGAAATAACAGTGAAACAAGAGCACTCAGTTAGTAAAGACCAAGAAATGGCAACCCTTTCAACGAGTGAACAAGAAATAACAGTGAAACAAGAGCACTTGGATGAGAAAACTCGAGAAATGATGACTCTTCAAAGTGACACTCAAGAAAATCCATGTGAATTAGAGCATTTTTTAGATCCAATTCTGTCACCTTTGTTTTTGACTGGCCCATTTGGGCGTCTAGTGGTAGTTGATGAGTTCACAACCAACTATCAGAAAATATTAACGACGACTGCTAGCTCAAACAAAATTATTTTGGCCCGGCAGTTTGGAAGAATGCCAAGCAATGTAATGTGAGTGTCTTATTTTCCTATAATCTGTAGTTTTTAATGGTTAGAGATAAACATTTCAATGAATTAAAGTAGACTTCTTAGTTCTTACTATCCAGTACAATGAAGGGGAAGGATATCATACATAATTCACATAATTTAGGTAGTGATACATTTTTATATAGGGGTCTGTGAGATCAAGTGAGCTTCTCAGAAAGCAACCAAATCTTTTTACATTTGAGTTCAATAAATATCTAACATTTAAAATAATTTATTATTTAGAATATATAATATTTTAATATAACTGTATAAATTCTAATAATTTTATCATTTTAAAAACATGAACATGCCTTTAAAATATTTTAAGACTTAGATATTTGGATGAATGTATAGAAAATTATAGAAAATTTTACTTTAAAATAATTTAAATAAATGTATAATTATTATATATGTATAGTTATAATAATTTTATGTGTATATAAAAATATAGTAAATTTGTATTTATATATAGACACACGCTTCAGTGGCCGCATCGTATAAGATGCCACTCTCGTATTTAGACTAGCCTGCAGATGACAGGGAGATCAGGGTTTGAATCCCGGTCGAGTGTACAGAGGGAATTTTTTTTTCAAAATGGTTTTTCACTCTTCTTCCATGCAAATCTGAGTAAACTTCTTCTAAAATTCAACCTTTTTATCTCTAAATCATTAGCGCAATTAGTACATGTGTGTATAACCTGAAATGTTATCATCATTATTATCATCATCAACTGTTTCCAGCCTCTACCGGATCAGTAATAGTAAAATGCCTCCATCTTCCTCTGTCCTTCCACCATTTAGCTATAATCATTTATATATGATAAATAAATTTTATACAACTAGAAAGCAGTCTGAGGCTGACAATGACACTATCTCACAGAGAAACAAATATCTCCCTGATATTTGAAAAATAAAATATATATATATATATATATATATATATATATATATATATACATATATATATATAGATTCTTGGGATGTCCATGGTATCTCTAGCTTTCCTACCCTTATTCATTCATAAACCAGTTTTGGTTCAGTTGCTGCTCCTAACAGATTTTAACAGCCTGCTCTTAGCAACATTCTAATGGTCAATAGTCAGATGTCTGCATCATACCCACTTTATTGGGCTGTTACCCCTTCCTCAGCCATATTTTCAACCCAACTGCATATTTCACAAACAACATCTTGTCACACACAATGGCGCAGAGAGAGAGAGTCATTAAAAGCTTGACTTTGATTGAAAATTAAAATACTCACAGATCCCTACTTTTTAACAGTCTCTACACTTCCTCTAAATATAACCTTCTCCATCCTTAAAACCAATAGAGTAATTAGAATATAAGTGTATGGCCTGAATTGGTAGACACTGTTAAAAAAATATATGTATATATATCAGTCTAACTTTCATAGGAAAGGTCTTATCTGGCAGCTAGAAAAGTTATTAGATTTATTTTCACATAATGCATAAGTCAAGTCGTTTGGTTAGCGGCTGTCACCTTTGATAAATAATATCACTACCTATACAATTCCACCAATATAATAGTAAAATGGTATCAATTTTTTATGCAAATATGTATGTTTTTACTTTCTAAAAGGTATTTTCTATAAAAATAGGACTGTATTATTGATATTTCATGTTGGTGACTGTGACATGTAACGAGTAAATTAACTTATCTCTTGTGACTATTGTGAATAGCCTGTGCAGAACATCTCTAAACAACCAGCTACTGGCCACAGGGAAAGGATCCTCTCAAGCGGTTGCAGCGGCAGATGCAGCTCAACAATCTGTGAAGAAGTTGCAGCAACATTACTATACATTAAAGGTTTGTTTCGTCGACGAGAGGAAATGTTTGTTTAAAGCAGTCATTATCAAAATTTAGAATCAAAATGAAAAATTTACACAGTGCCCCCCCCCCCTCCCCCCTTCTTCACAAGATTTATTTTCGGGCCCTCTTTTCCAAGTCATCTAACACCTTAATAAATGTTATAAGAAATAATTAATACTCCTAAATAATTAATCACTTATTTAACTCAATAAGAAAAACCTCTTTTCGCTTTATGACACAGTGTTTGTCCTTTATGGTATACCTTTTACATGTTCCTATCTATGTGTCCTATCATTCTTTACCATTTTCCTTTTTCTCTCCTTTTGTTTTTTGGTTTTCTCTTTTAGGAAGTTGCGTTGCGCGTTTCACACTCCTCCCTGATGAGTTCCGATAGAATGAAACCTTGGTCTTGGGATTGAGCGGTGACGATCAATTTTCTTTAAGAGGCAACCATTACCTCTTTGTCCATTGGCAGCAGTGTAAAGTGTGAACTGTGTTCTTCTTTTCATTGTAAAGGCCATATTGTGTTTGTCCCCCTTTTATATGTTTCTATCCACTTTTCCTAAACCTTCTTCCAAATATAATACAATTAATCACTTATTTAGTAATTACAGTTCGTAATGTCTGTCTTAGCCTCAGCTTTGTGTTAAGAATGTCATCAGTCATTCAGATTGACTGTATGAAGATAAAAAATCTCGCGCTATTTAAAACCAAATGAAATATTTGAAATAATTTTATGGCTTAGTTATAATTTATATCACTTTATGATAAACATATTCAACTATCTAAATTCTCAATAATCGGGTCATAAGTTATTCTATTACAATTATTCCCACCAATATATAGTAATTTAAAGCCTACCTTTTGCCATTCAGCCCCTCTGCATTGTAGGCCCTGCGGGCCTGGGTATAACGCCGCTGAATTTCCATTACTTTGGTATCTCTATATGACAGGTAATGATTAAGAAAAACTTCAAACCAAAAGAACTCTGGTTTAATCTTAAACTGTAATTAAAATAATGTATTTGTGACTGGTAAAGTGCTATTATCTAGAAACTAGAATTGTTGGTGCCTATTTTGGATGTGTAGTGTTGTGATGTCGGTTGTTCTAGTTAATTTTTTCAAGGCGTGCTAAGTTAATTCTTAGAAATGTAAGTCTGAACTTTAAAAAACAATATAATAAAATACCCAAGCACATTATTTATCATTGTAGAAGAAAAAAGTTAAAAGTTTCCCAACAACTTCCAATATTAAAACTAGCATAAAATAAAAATATTTTACCTTTAGGCATATCAGTACTAAATTGGTAACATTATGTAAGTTTTTTTCTCTCAGATAATTAATTTGTTTGTGACTCAAATCAGTGAGCACATAATCTTAATGATAAGCTCATTTAGTCTACTTTGCTAGTAACGGTGAAGTTGGGGTTTATATCCTGGCCTGGTGTGTTAAGGTTGCTGTTTCCTAAATAGTTTCCCACACGAGTACCCTAAATTAGTGTATGTATATAATGCTAACAAGTACTAAAACATAATTGGTTCATGAACTGTCCAGGCAAAGTGCAAATATTGGTCGCACAAGGTTGTACATCCTTCTATGATCATCCCGGCGGACTCTTTGGAAGAATTAGTCCATCAACTGGCCGAGCAGATGGGCTGGAAGCCTTTACCTTCACAGGTAGACACTAATTCTCACTTGCAAACATTAGTAATAGCAATATGGCCCGCTTTGGTGACCACATGGTCTAAGGTGTCACTCTCACAATGGACTAGAATGTCAATGACAAAGAGACCAATGTTTGAATCCTAGTCAGGTGTACTGAGTGGGGTTTTCCACTCTCCCCCCCATACAAATGTGGATACATTTCCTCTAAATTCTACCTTTAATTGTTTGTAAGCCATTAAGGGTACTAGTACATATTCTGAAAATTGAAAAAAGGACACCTAGAAATGGGAATCGAACTCGGGTATTTTGGCTTAGTATGCCAATGTTAAAAGCATACATAATAACTTTGGCTATTTGATTTTAAAATATACAATCCCTTACAATTATAATAATTGTACAAGTGGCAGAAATATGCCAACTACCGAGTCGAAGGTGGCTGTGTTGTTTGATAGCTCGTGATATTAATAAAACCACACATTTGTAGCCGACGATTTCCGCACGTCCATCATAGACTCTGCCTTGAAATATGAGTGAAGAATGACCCTGGTCACGGGACGAATCCTGGATAGCTCAGTGGGAAGAGAATTGTCGTACTAAGCCAAAGGTCCCGGGTTTGATTCCCGTGACCCGGTGTCATTTTTCAATTTTCAGAATATGATATCTAGATGGAGTAATCCTCACTAAAAGCATGTATAATAGCTTTGGCTGTTTGATTCTTATTAGTACATAGTCGTATAATTCAAATAGATAGTAAATTGTGGTGCTAAAAGATAATTTTAAAAAGTAGTGATACGTGCTAAAAAATTTTTTTTTTTTAAAATAGTCATATGTGGGCATTTTCCACAGTCTTTTTACGTCAATTTTATGAGAAAATTGTTGGAAGGCATATAAATTGGTAGTTCGACAATCATTTGGTACAAGTTAGCTCCTGATTAATCTTGTTAGGATAATGCGGACTCCTTATAAAACTAAGGTTATCTGACGAAACACCTGTCTAAGAATAATTTGAACACTTTTCTTGTAAGGCATACCTATTTTTATTGATGATTTCGTTCAGTAAATGATGCTCACCAAACACAGGTGTCTTCCTCAAGAGGTCAGATCAAACTATCTGTAAACATTTTTGAAATATATTTGTAAACTAATTAAAAATGGCTACAAACAGATTTATTATTCCTTAGAACATCTACTGTAGACCTTAATAAACAATGTCAACAACTTTTTGAGGCTTTCACAGCACGAGTATACCCTAACCACATAATCAACAGTAAATAATGAGAGCCCTAGCCAATCAAGAGCCACCCTTCTATTGACACCCCCCACTACGCAGTATTATGAAGGTCTAGACATGCTCAGACTCATCCTAAAGACAGGCTACAATATCCTAGGCCCATCACCCATAACCTCTCACACAAAATAATCTCAGAAATACTCCAAGAATCACATTCAAACGCCTCCATAATTTCCGAAACATTCTGGTTCACCCTAAATTACCCGACCCAGCCACAAACATCAGGCCAACGGTTCCTACCCATTTAACAGACCGAGATGCAGTACTTGATTTAACTTCATTGACAGCTTTTATAATACATTTATTATAACTTTTCCTTCACCCCTGACAAGACATCTTGTGAATGTGGGGAATGCCAGGCCTCCACCGTGGTTCGGATCCCACGTTAAACTGTAGGTCCTCTATTTCATTTCACAATTATCCTACCGTTACACATTAGTGTAAGTGCGTACAACCCGAACGGGTGGTAAGACGCGGGGCTAATAATAATAATAATATTATAACTTATTGATTCTTAAATATTGTATCTGTTATAAAAGATATTATTATGGTTCTTTTGACTGTTAAAATCCCTTAAATTGTGGTGGTGGGCAATGTGCAATAATTATATATTCTATTGATAGTGATGTTATAATATGATTCCAGGAATGTTAATATAGTTAAAAATTGGTTCTTACAGGAAGTAGAAAAATCTTCCAGGACTTCAACCGGACTGTCAACATTTCCCAGATCATTTAGTGAGTGGGGTGAGGTGTTGATAGAAACCTACAAGCACATTGAGTCTTGGGAGGACCTCACCTTCTCACCTGATTTCTCCAGTGAAGATAAAACGGTTTTGGCTCGGTAGGTATTCACTTTTCACTGGCACTTTTTTTTATATCAAGTGTGACACTATTCATTAGATAATTGTAATAAATTCATTATAGTAATAGTTTGGCGTAGGAATACGCAAAGTCCACTTTTTAAATTTGAAGTAAACTCGAATTGAATAAATGAAAGATTAGAGATGTCACATTACCTGTTTTTATCGATTCCAATTCTCGATTCTGATTTTTAAGTTAATTCTTGATTTTTCGTTACTCAATTTCAATTCTTGAACATTTCCTATGTCATTATTTTTCCAAGCATCCAATCTCATGTAAAAACATTTTTTTTCAACTTCATATTACAATTAAAAAAAGTTTAAAATGTAAATAGTAATAAATCAAAATTAATTTTTAATTTTAACAAAAAAAAATCCATTTTACCAGGTATTAAAGCCCATTACAAATAATTGATAACACAATTAAGAATTACAATAGTAAGCATTCATTTTTACTTACAAGTATAGCTGAGTCAAATGTCTATAAATAATTCAATTTTATATAATAAACAACTGTCAAAAACACCATTTTTTAAAATTCCCAAACAGGATCATTATTTGAACCAACATACATATCAAATAACGGCAACTAAACTAATTTGAGAGATAATTGGTTACGACTCATTATGAATTTTGCCTTTTTGCTTAGTTGCCACAAATTTCATTGAGAACCTAAGAATTGTAGTATTGAGAATCGTTATATTAAGATGATTCTTTCAATACCAGTAGGAATCGAAAGTATCGAAGAATCGAGTTTGACATCCCTATGAAATACTCTATAAGTCAAATCGAAGTTTGAATATTTTTTTTTGTTAGTTGCTTTATGTTTGAGAAAATCTTATATTGTGCTTATTTATTCAACTTTATGCATTAAGACTACTTGTAAAGTGTTTTCTTGCATATACCGTCATCAATTACTGTTTTCAGCCTGTGGCCTGGGTCAATTTTTTATTCAAGCCATATATTTTTCCACTACCGGCCTTATAGACCTGTCGTAGCTTCATTATAATCTAACTTAAAACTAGGACAGGCACAACATCCAGTCCCTGACCGTCAGCTTATCAATGTGAAAGGGTAAACCCGTATTTTCATCAATGATAAATTTTTGGTCATGCGGCTAATCGAACTCGGGGCCCTTAGCTCATTAGATAGAGACACTACCGACAGAGCTAAGGTGTCGGAATTTTATTGCACAGTTGTTTTTAATATCTTAGGTTTATTCTGATAAATCATGATACTTTCACAACTTACAATTCAATTACTTATGAGTGTTTACACTTGAATATTGATTTGTAACATATATAATAGCTCAGAATTGCAATAGTTGATCATAAATTGAGTATTTTATCTGTCAATATTTTTTATTGGTGAAGTTTTGTAATGTTCAAAGCTGGAATTTTTTCGAAGTGAAGTTGAAGCTGATATAAGTTTGGAAGTCAAAACAAAAGTCTGAACATGATAGGAAAGGAAGCCAACGTGAAACAATAGTTATGCTAGGCCATGCCATGTATTTTATATTTATATCTTTATATGAAAAAGTAAAACAATGTAACTGTGGTAGTGGGACGTGTTAGTGTAAGGAAAAAAATGAAGGGAGAAGTGTGTTTGTTCATAATTGGCCTAACCTGACTATCCTTTCACACTAGCTTCCTTCACTATCACTTATTTTAAATTATTATACACTACTAAAGTAATTATTAGGGAGGGGATTCTTAGGCACCAAAAATGTTGAAAATAGGCATTAAAAATAAGGATTTAGGCACCAAATTAAGCAATTATTAAGGGAAAAAAGCACACAATAGGCAATGTAAAATTAATATTAATTACTACATATTTTATCGCATACAGCTGATTCACATTTAGTATTTTTTAGAACGAGGTTTTACTACTCATTCAGGTTATATGCATATGTTGTATTAATTATGCTAATATATTAAGAGTTAGAAAGGTAGAATTTAGAGAAAATGTATCTGCCTTTGCATGAAGGGAGAGTGAAAACCATTTAGTAAAAACCGCCTTAAGTATACCGAACGGGGATTCGGTTTGACGAGGACTATTTCTCTTAATAAGAATAGAAAAAAAAAGTATGGTCATAAACTGCAATGCTCATGACAAATATTGTTGAGATTAAAATTAAAATGAATATATTTGCTGAAGAAATAATTATTTTGTCAAAAAAAAAAGTTTTTTTCTCTCTTAAAACTGCAAAAATATGGCCTTTAGCTCCATCTCACTTTCATACCATCTCAATGGCTTTGTATACTAACAGTTTTGTGTCCCTTCATTGGCTCACTGATCAATTTTTGTTGACAGTATTGCATTGGAGTCTGGTCTCCTTTGCAGAAGGGTCAAGACCTCAAACTTTCTCCTTCTGGTGGTCAGTAAACAATTCTTCTTGTCCAAGGTCATCAAGAGCTTGATTACTTTCCCAGAACTCAACAATAAATACGAGCTTCTACCACCAGGTACGCTACTGGCCAAGAACTATCGAATGTTTTAGATGTTAATAGCCTAGAGTAGAGATGGCAAAACTACACAAACATAATTCATGTGGCACACCAACATGAAAAGAAAAAATAATACTTTTCCAACATGCTATAATTTTTTTAAGTTGATAATATTTAAACAGCCATGTCATTACTATGTCACAACTCAATGAACTCTAGTTAATATTTTAATATCGTTTTCCTAATTTTTCAAAGCTATAATGTTTTAACATAGATTGATTGATAAAAGAGAAAATATGATGTTGAAAAAACAATTAACGATTCAAGAAAACATTGCTGTATAACTAAGATAACACAATAGTAAAAACTTATTGAAATTAATATTGTATCTGACACTCACTCTGACAGTTTAATCAATTTTCTGTCTTTATACTTTAAGCGTTAATAAAATATATACCATTTGATTTGAGTAATTTATAAGTATCACAATATTCAACATTTTTTAAATTTTTAAATACTGATTCTTAAACACAACTAAGTGGTGGGACTCTAGATTATTTTATATCCGCTAGTCCTCAAGTGGAACACTGACCGGAAAAGTTTCACTATCCCAGACCCAAAGAGTATCCATTAATTGTGTGGTTAAGAAAATTTATCATCAGTGAAATATGGGTTTACCCTTTCACATTGCTAAATTAAAGGCCAGGGACTGGATGTTGTGTCTGTCCTAGTCTCAAGTTAGATTATAAGACATACAAACCTATGACAGGCTGGAAACGGTGATGGATGTAAAATTTTATGGCTAAGTAGATAGAGAAGACTGAGGCGGAAGGGAGGGGGGAGACTGGCTCATTGTTAACATGATATTTATTATTTCAAAGGGCTTTGTTCTCTCTCCTATCCTAGGGATGGATGTGTAAAACCTGGCATACTGTATTTGAGGTTAAGCTAGTTTTTATATCATATATTTAGAAAGTGTATATATTAAGTTTGTTTTTCAGAAATAATACCTCAACTTGAAATGAAAGACGAGTTGGATAAGGCAATGAATTCTCCGGAAGACGAACATCAAACGTTGTGTGACCCCGCAAAAACCAAACAAATGAAAGATCCCTTGAATTGTCGAGTTATAGAATCTTTGAGTAAAACATGTGATGAGAAACCAGTAGCTTCGTCTTCAAACCTTGTGGGTGTGGATAAAAAACATTCTTTGTTGAGAAACAAACTAAGGACAAATTTATCTTCAAAGGGTACACTGTCAAATAGGCCTAGTTTCTTGAAAGACCCTCAATTGGCCAAAGTCCTCCCAAATGGTGATTACGGCCAAATGGTTCTATTAGACAGCTGTGATTTGGGAGCAGTAATAGAAGATGTCATAAGGTCTTTGTCAGAGTCTTGCATTGACTTCGAGTTTGTCCATGTAAGACCCAAGAAAAGAAAAGAAAGAGAATTTGGGTGAGCTTTTTTATTTGTTCATAATACATAATATATGGTTATCAACAACTTTATATGTCTTTATAAAATAGGGCTAACATTTAATACAACCTCGAATCAAAAAGTGGTATTCACACACTCTTAATAATAACTGTACAGTTAAGATTGTAAGTAACCACTTCAGTAGCAGAATGGTCTTATGTTAGGTTCGCCTGCTGATGACTGAGAGATCGGGGCTTAAATTGAACCCTTGTCCAGTCTACTGAGGGTATTTTTTATTCCTAAATGGTTTTCCACCCTTTCTCCACATAAATGTAGGTGCACTTGCTCTAAATTAAACCTTCCTAATCCCTAAACATTGGTGTAATCAGTACATAGGCCTATAACCCAAAACAATAGTAAGACGCTGTGCAAATAAATAAATAAATAAATAAATATGGATAATAGCTTGCAGATTAAAACCTGACAGGAATGAAGTGTTATTCCAAGTTTTAAATATTTGTATGTCTAAGTAGCTGGTGGACACAATGTGTATGAGAGGAGGTTTAGAGTGGTTTTTAAGTTGCGATACAAGATATGAGCTGAATGTTGGACCTGGACGGTGTTGATCATATTAATATGCCTCCTAGGACCATAACATAATTTCTTGAGTTGTGAGAGTTCCTTCCGCTTTGAAAAAAGTTAAATGAACGGAAGTTTAGTCTAACAAGCTGTTCTCAGGGATGTGTATAATGATAATGCCTTTAATATGTCAACAGTAGAAGCTTAACTTAAACCCCTTTGCTTCCTACTTTTCATAGTGCTGTGCAGTCATATTTAAAAGAGGAGAATCTTTCTATAATTACTGTTAGTGCTAACTTTAAAATTAATTATTCATTTAAATGTACCAGGTAGAATGTTGACACTACATTGTATATTCATGTACTGATATATTGATTCATAACAGCAAGGTTTTAAAATAACATTTTTTTAAAATGTAACTGCATTTTAGATTATGAATTATTTAAAATTAATTTATTTACATACCATTTTGTTAGTATTTTGAATTTTTATCACCACCGCCGTCATCGTTCGAATCACTATCTGAATTTTTCTAAACCACCTAAATCTTCAAAGTTAAAATAACTTTCATCATCACTTTTGCACAAATAATTTGTCATTTTATTTTCATTTTTCTTTCCCGACAGTATTACAGACCAGCTCATTCATAGATCTTTTACACCCATATTGAAATCCTAAATATTTCATGGGAAAAATCCTTCATATCTTGTGGTGCCATCTAGACATTACATGTTAAACTGTGTCAATGGTTTGACGCTAGTAAGCACAATTTGTGCAACTCTTTGGCGGTTTGCTACTATAATGTGTGTGATATATTAGGACACAAAACTTAATTTTATGCATGAAAAAAAAGTACAGGAAAAAATGATAGGAACAAATATGGTTTCAATTGTTGGCAATGTAGAGTCCACACATTTTTACTATTTCTATTAGGTACTATTTGTATAAGCATTTACACTTTGAAATTGATATTATATTTGAAATTACAGATGTATTGATCAGTTTTGTGTTGTAATTGTTATAGCTTGAAGCTTAACACCTGCAAGATCCTAATTGGGGGGAAGACTGTGACAATAGGACAGCATAAGAAAATGAGAGGTGCAGCTGTGATCGCAGCTAATAAATTGATGACTAAACTCAAGTTACAACACTTCTCTGTTAAGGTTTGTTAACTATAATGGTTCATAAAAAACTACAACATACCGGTAATTCAGCTCTCAACCCCTACCAAGCAACCAATTTTACTTCTATATAATTTTTTCTCTTTAAAAAAACCCAACAAAGTACTAAAACTAAATATGGGTTGAGTTAGACCTAAACAAAAATGTAACCACCCCACAGGCTTGACATAAGAATATAGTTGTTTAAGCTATAATAAATAACATAGAAATGTTTGGTCTAAATATATAAACCCTGTTGTTTTCCATTGAGCTTAAAGCTGTGTAACTATTTGTTTTCACCATACTCAAATTCAAATACACACTGAAAATTACACTTATATACGAATTCTGACTTTTGGTTTAAATCAGAGGTCCTTATACTCTTTTATATGTGGCTCCTTTTAACAAGACAAAATTATTTGTGACCCTGGGCAGTAATGGTTTAATATAGTTGAGTTTTTATATACTCTAGTGTCTGTTTTTTTTAACAGTTCCTAGTTATCAATTGAGACAGGAATGTGATGAAACAGGATTGTGGTGAGAGCCCCAGTAATCTTAACTCTCATGGTATTAAGCAGGAGTTAGGGGATATTAAATGCTATGCCACAAACTTGACTATTTTCAATGGTTCATTGATCCAAGTTCTTGTTCAAAACAAACATAACCGTAGCACTATACCTTCTCCCATTGATAAAATAGTTGTGTAATGCTGAGGCCAAACAGAGCGCTATGCTATTTATGCTATATATGCTATGTTCGCCATACCATGAGGCTACACTGGAAGCTATGATTTGTACGAGATGTTTGAATCTTGTTGGCGGGTAGTTTGCCCTGGGAGAGTGATGACAGTGACGATGAGGCTCTGTTGTTACTTTAATTGTGTAATAAACTAACAAGAAAGTGGGTACACAGGGTGAGAATGGAAATAACAGAGTTTGACGAAATTTCATCATCCTCTCATATGTTCACGTTCTGGTATTCTTCAATGGTTTTATTCCACAGACATGACTACTTCCTTACCTCTTGAATTAACTGCTCCATAAATGTCATATTCATACTTTAAACACGCTACTAACACCGGCTGAACAGGGTTGAGTACCGCAGCGGGTCTACTGCGCATGTCCATTAGCCACGTTTTTAAAATATATCCGAGAATCATACACACCGAGACGTAGCTAAGAAAGCAAACATAGCGAACACAGCTCTGTGTGGCCACTTACATTGTCACTAAAGTAAGCTATTTTTCACCCGCATAGCGAACATAGCGTACGTGGCTAGCGTTGCGCTCTGTGTGGTCAGGCCATAAGTGTACGATTTGTATGTTATAATGTTTACTGTGTAATTTTATGAAACCTTTTGTTGTAACTAGCTGAAAAAGCTTATAACCCTTCTAACATTATCATCTTATGTTAGTTTATATATAAAACACCACATTTGAATTCTATGTTTGAGAAATTTCTTAATTTAACATAATTTATATATATTTATATTCAAATTAAGGGTCCCCGTCCTCGTTTTCTGCCTGTCCCATTCATCTCAGATGAGAAAGCATTTGTTATCTATGCAGAGAAGTTGCTTCAAGAATTCAGCCGTGAGGAGACCTCCTCTGCTCTGGTGCTTAAGACAGATTTAAGGGCAAAAAAAGAGAAGATTTTGGGACGGTTAGTATGATTTTTTTAAGAGCGTTCGTTGTACTTATACATTTGCGTGTGCACTATTTTTCAATAACCAAATAAACCATTTTTAGCATATTCTGACACAATATACTGGTGGCTTCTGTAAATAATAAAATTATGAAATAGTATTATTCAGTTGGTAACAAAATATACAACCAGAAATCTAACATTTTCAAAAAAAAATATTTGAATAAAAAAAGATATTTTCTATAAAGCTTCCATGATTTTGATCGGATATAATGCCCGACAACTTTTCTCAATCAGAAATGTGTCTATCAAATTTATAATTGTTGAAATCTGATTTTCCCCTTTCACAGGGATTATTTAACACCCTAGGACTGGATGTTGTGTCTCTTTTAGATTTAAGTTAGTTTATAGGTCCTGTGCTTATATAATCAGTCGGTTCAGAAAGTGCACGTTAGATACCTCAAATAAATATAATGGAAATAGGGTATATTACCAACATGGTGGGTGTAAATTTATCATCTTTTTACTAAAGACTGAGATTTGATTTTAGCCAGGGGGGTGAGAATAGGAATTAATACCTTTTGAATTGTTTGAATACAAACATAGGGGTTTATTAAAGTTTGAATGATACCCATATAACAATATTTTTACAATTGCACCACTAAAATTTCAAGTTTAATTTCTGTAATAGATCCATGTCAATACATATTAAGAATTAAAATAATTGCTAGAAAAGCAAATTCAGATTTTTAAATAAATTTAACCATCTTCAGTAGCTAAATGGTCTAAGGAAGTGGTTCCCAAACTTTCTCGACTCGCGACCTCCTTTCACAAACATCTGAGTTGCATGAACCCCCTGATAAACATCCGTAGCCACACACAATTTTTTTTTTAAAATTCAGTTATTAATTATATTCAAAAGGTTGAATACCTTAAAGATAACCTATTATATCTCCGGTAGGTCCTTTGGGATACCCCACCAAAAATAATGCAAGAGTATTGAAACTGTGTAAGTAAAAGTTCAAATAATTATAAATTTATTTTAAAAATTATAACTGAAATTAGATAATTAAAGAAGTAACATTTTCTTAACTCTATTGTCACAATACTCTCACATTTCACATGTTTTTAAAGTGGTACTGAAAATTGCTGCTTTGAAATAACTGAAATACCTTTCTGTAATCACAAATTCCATGCTGATTTAATTTTCAAAATTGTTTGCAGGTTATTTTTATCACTCAATCATACTACCCGTTTTGGTTATACACACATTCATCCAATTAAATATTGGTTCAGTTTCTCTTGATTTACTCTCATTCATGTTTTTTTTTCTATTAGTCTAAACTACATGTTAGTCTTGTATTCTAACATACCAATAATGATATTTTAAACTGTTGTAGCATTGCCAAGAGACTTGATCTGAAGATGTTCCGCTCTCAGCCCAATATCCACTCCATAGTCATCACTAAACTAACAAATTTCTGGACATTAGTCAAGCTGCTGGCATCTGGTGACCAGAATGCTAACTACAAATTAATTGCTCCTCCTTCGTAGCTATCCTGGAACTTGTTGATTATTTTCAATAAATCATGTGAATATTGTTGTTTTATGTTATGTTGTTTAAAGACAAATAAAGTTTTAACATACTTTAAGATATTTTATTAATATCTAAATTCTGATATTGATTCTAACACAATTGGTTAACATTTCGGCACATATTTTTAGGCAAATATGCTGTGGCGGCTTGCCTAACAAGGGTACATGCCCTCCCGACCAAATACTACACTATGCATGCAAACAACTAAAAGTTATAGTAATATAAGTTATATAAACAAGAGTCGTATTAATATTAAAATTAAGATTAAAATAAACTTTTTCTATTTTTGCTTTAAATTATGACATTTAATATTGCTGAGCGAAAACCTTCAAACAAAAATATCTTCCCAATCGAAGCATAGTATTGAATGTTCCCCAAGTTCACTGTGGAGTAGGATTGGAGGGGCATTGATGCGCAGGACGCTGTGCTCAATACTTAAGGACGCACATGTTGATGTAGCCCCTAAATAATGTGTGTGTGTGTGTGTGTGTCGCCAACTTAGGGGTTTTTCGCACTAGGTCTAGCTTTTTTCAGAGTGGCTCTGGCAGACAAAATGATCGAATAGTGGTTAGTGGGATTTCTAGCATTTTTAATTTACAGAAATAATTTAGTTCATTTTTACTTTCTCGCTCCCTTGCAGGTTGTACACGCTACTTGGTTGGTCAACCCCACATCAATACTAAGCTCAAGCAACAAGCCAGTGTACAAAGTAATATTAACAGAAAAATTAAATGTAATCTCCAGGGAATGATAATTTGACAAACATTTTATATCCAGCCCATGTTGCGAGTCCCGAAAACCTAATAAAATATTGTAAACAAAGGCGAGAGTTGACAAATGATCTCAAGAAAATAAAGGGTAATGGTTCATTAAATACCAGTAGAAGTAAAGTCGCATAAACATCTGACAATAGGCTATAAAAGCCTGTTTATTTTCAAATAACAAACATTTAAATAAGGTAAACAAGTTGACTAAATACAAATGCTAAGGATATGCATGAACCCTTCAATAGATCTTACTCTTTTGCAAACTTTGGCCTCTGCCTGGACATAAGAATTACAAATATTAAATGTAGAGATGGGTCGAATCCAAATCTACATTTTATTTTCAAATCTCGAATCCGAATCCAAGCAAATCATTATAAATGTTAATGATTTACAAATAGACCTACAGTACACAATATAGGCCTAAACTGTGAATTAAGGTTTATTTCAATAATGCTTTGAATTTTAATCGACCACAACTCCCGCTCGCAAAATACAGGTTAAAATCCAGCCTAATTAAACAATATAGACTAATATTATTGAATAAAAATCAAATCAATCAAAATTTGAGTGTCTTTTAGTTATTTTTAAAGTTTTGTTAGAATGGGTTAAGTTTCTAAAAAACATGTGAAATAAACAGATTAGGCCTATATATCCTTTGATCAACTTTAATCATCATTAAAGGATATTTTTAATAAAGACTAAAACAACATGCTTAACAAAAAAAGGACCAGACACAGACTCCGTATCCGGAGGTCCGTGCTCCGTAAGAAATCGATGCTATAAAATTAGATTGTTCTGGCCACAGAGTCTTTATCCTTAAGTCCTTACACTGTAGAAGTTGCCCAACTTTAACTTTCTACGGACTACCAATCACAGCCGAGTAAATATGCGCATGCGCCTTGAAATAAAAAAGAATAGCAGTGATAGAATCCGCCGCTAGGGAAACATATACAAAATGAAAAGATGGCTACACGCGGACCTATTTCAGAAACATTATTTCTAAAAATCTAAACACCCGGGGAAGAGTGGCTTCTAGGAAAGTGTTTTCTGAGAAATACCCAAGTTCTCAGAAATATTACCTTTGCTTTTGTAGGTTCAACACCCCTATTTGGTTTATTCTCTATTTACTAGTGTCATTAAATGTTTTGTAATTGATAAATTATGGATACTAGTGATTTTCCATCCAAAATATTAGTAGGCCTAAATCTGTTTAGCATTTTCAGGCTACTGCAAACACTTATTATTTTAAGTTTGATAGTTAAAATAAAGCTATAAATATATTTCTTGTGATTGTTCTTAACCTATATTTTAATATAAATACTGGAAGTTTTCTCAACAAAGTTGTTTTTGGTTTCTTTTTCTTTGATCAGCTGACTGCTTAACGCATGCTCCGTGCCATAGACTTGCTGAAGAGTGTAGACTATTTTCTTTCGGATTTTTTGTTTTGATGAAGTGTCTTACTATCTCATTGGTTGAAACGGTCACGTGATTACGGATATTGAGACTAATCGCGAGTAGAATTTCTATGAACCAGGAATACGGACCACGGACCTACGGGCTTCGGATACGGAGTCTGTGTCTGGGCCTTAAACATACATAGGAAATAGTGAACTCAATAATGCTTAAGTATGTTTTATTATTATTATTTTCTTTTATATCCATTATCAATGTTTGCATACAAAACAAATATATTCGATTCTTGCGATATATCGATTTCTGAGAATACATTCTATATAAAACATGAACATATTCTCGTCTACAATATGTTCATTCCCATTTTTTAAGGCAGGATTACGTTTGAATATTTCTACAATTACTTCAATACCATATTTTTTTTAAAATAATAAAAACTAAGTTAAAATCAATTTAAAATAAATAATGGATTAGCAAAGTCATTATTTGATTCTTAAAACTTGAGAGCGCTTTCTAAATGATCAGATTACCTGAATCGATTTTAAACAAACAATCGATATACGATACGAAGGCCGGTAGGGATAAATAAACAGTTTTATCGCTGTCTGACTGTTAACAGTATTTATTTTGCATGAAACCCACCAAAATGTATAACTTAAGGATCGTATGCAATAAATGGGGGTTCTTTACATAGTTGTAGATAATTAATACCAGTTGGGTAGTAAGAATAGTATTTTTATTTTAATCATCCCTCGGGCGAGTAAACATAATATACGTCATGGCGACTGACTTTATATCTGTGTAATGGCGGCTAACTTTGTATAATCCGTAATGTGTTCTTATTTCTGATAGAAAAAGTCGTAATTTTGTTTATTTTATTTCGAGTTTATTTTTAATTCTAGTTTTGATTTTCAGTTTTTGAAGAGTTTTAATGTGTTCATTAAAATATTTACAATATTGTTCGTGAGGTGAAAGTTTTAGAAGTGAGCATGTGCCGAAACGGTCGCGTCCAAGTTTCCCATAGAGTTGGGAGGGTAGGGTACTAGGCACGTAAGATTTTCCACACCTAACATTTTTTTTAAAGACGATTTTATTCATGTTTATCTCTTTTGTCGGACAAAATAAATATTACGGATTAAGTTGTGCTTTCAAGTAGGCCTAAGTAATTTTTGAATTCAACATATTATGCTTTGTTTATGAGGTGAAAGATTCGATCATCGAATCCAGGCTGTATCCGAATAGACTACTTATGCGACATCGCGTTGGCTCGTGGCGTTGATAGCTGCATTGGCAAACACGGGACCAAGATAGATCTGTCCGAATAGTCGCGGACTAGACCGATGTACGTAGGATTCGAAGATTTGAGTGCCCCATCTTTAAATTAAAAAGTGCCATCTCGGCTTATAAATGCCAAATGATAGAAAACAAATAGCCGAAACTTGATTAATTTTAGTCCCGATCGCAGGGGCAAGGAAGGGTATATATAGTTTCGACAGTTCACAAGATTCAAAAGCTAAAATATCAATATGCAAACATAAACCAATGTCAGGTAGGTTTACCCACCATACACATAATATGTCAACTCCTCACACTAAAATAAGATCAAATAGGATCAATAAGCTCTCACCCAAAAGTGAAAACAAATTAGAATATCAAAAAGTGCTCAACATTAAAAACAAATAGAGCATTCTGCGGCGAACTTTACACTCTACTACTCTTACTCCAAACAAAAGTGGCATCAACTATCCTGTCGGCGTTCCCAGATAAGCGGGCTAGTCATAGTACCAGACATAGTTAATTAAGTTAAATGCATAATAGAATGCTAAATACTTCGAACAAGATAATTATGCGGATTAATATAGTCCCAGACATTATTTAGAGAAGCCATACCTGATTTAAAATAATCATTGAATTACATGTTACAAAGACTTACTCTTCGCGCTAGCATTTTAAACAGAGTTTAGAAAATATAATGAAGGTAGGTATAAAACGCGAGTTAACTTCGCTTGAAATATAAATATAGATCATAAGTCTGACATCTGACTGAGCCCAAGAATAAATTAAGCTGTAACCTAATTTGAACATTACCCTGCATAATTTTGAAGAGTTAGACTAAAGTGTAATTTCAATAAAAATAACATAAAATAAATAAATAGGTCGTAAAAGAATTTAAACTTGCATTGACCACTCACACTCGGTGAGGGAGAGAACACATAATGCCAATCTTGATGCTGTCATCAATATCCACTCACAAAGTGATTTTACACATTTGCATAGACACTTGTTTGTTCGTTCGGCGAATCGCAGTGAGGGGACATAGTCAGGAGAAATTATTACTTGCTTCCCCTAGCTCAAACGCTTGAACATTGTACAGAATCAGGGGGGACTGCTCTGGTGAGATATTATGTTACTGCCAACACACAGTTCAAATGTTTTTGTGTTCACCTCATCCAGATGGCTGATGCTTCTCAAGTTGATGTGATTAGGGCTGGCGGTATCCAACACGGACTGGCCAATGAACTGGGGTAAGTCCATGAAATGTTCGGTGATAGGGATCTGTTGCTCATTGTACAGTTATGATACAAGGTGGAGAAAGTATTGTGATCATCAAAAAAATCGGACTTGAGATTTCGATGAATTTCGATGTTTCATAAAACTCCGAATCCGAAAAAGTGGTTTTTGAATTTCTGTCTGTTTGTACCTCGAAGAAGAGCCTAAACTATTTTTACCGATCGGTATAAACATTGGTATATAAGGTTTTCATAGGGTTGCCCCAAGGGGTTTTTGTAATTGGATATCCAACCCTAAAATTATGGTAGATTATTGAAGGGAAGAAAAAGAGATAAAATGGATTTTATCAAAATTTTGAAAATTTCATTTCTAAACATTCATTAATATTACAAACAAAATAGCTAGGTACTCTTAATTTCGCGTCAAAATGACATTATGACATCCGGTCTGATGCGTACATTCTTATTTTTAAAATAATATCTCTATTATTATTATTATAATTATTATTATTAGCACGGCGTCTTATTACCGGTTCGGGTTGTACGCACTTACGCTAACGTGTAATGGTAGTGTGATTTAAGATGAAATGGAGGATTTCCAGTTTAACGGTAAATCCGAACCATGTTGGAGGCCTGACATTCCACACATTCACAAGTTGTGATTAATACACGTCTTGTCAGAGGTGAAGGAAGGGTTTGGCAATCAGATAAAATTTGTGCCGGGACCGAGATTTGACCTCGTACCCCGAGCACAGAAGTCCAACACCTTGCCCCTAGACTGCCAGGTCACCAATCATGCTATTTGAAATATGTGTGACCCTGTGGTTTAGGGGTAAGGTGTTGAACTTCTGTGCTGGGGTCTGGGGTTCAATTCTCGGTCCCGGCACAGATTTATCTGATTTCCAAACCCTTCCTTCACCTCTGACAAGACATGTATTAATCACAACTTGTGAATGTGGGGAATGCTAGGCCTCCACCGTGGTTCGGAATTCCACGTTAAACTGTAGGATTTCCATTACACATGAGCAAGAGCGTATAACCCGAACGGGTAGTAAGACGCGGTGCTAATAATAATAATAATAATAATAATATTTGAGATGAAATTACTTAAAATTGCAAATATGTAGCTCTATTTACAATAAAATTCTTTGAAACATATATTTATAAAACTGATAACATTCAAGCTATACACAAATATGGCATATATCTTTTTTAACTTTACGAACACATAAGGAAGTATTGAGACACTGAAAGAAAAAAAAATCCAACCCATCTCGGGTGGATGGATGTTGACGTTTTAAGTCGCCCCGCACTAACCCTAAAAAGTGTTTTTGTGCAATCACGTCTGTGTGCGTGTTTAACTTTAAAGTTAAGAGTACCTAGTTTAATAAAGGGCGTTGATTAAGATTCTAAATAAAAAGTGCTATTTTGATTTTCCGCTAAAAATGCCTTTTAGGGTATCTCAAAAAGTTTTTTTTCCTTTTCCTTTAACCTCTAAGGGTAAATATTTGTACAGCAATGATCTATCTCTATAATTTTGACTCAATGCCTAGTCTATATTAACCTAATTTATTGGTCAAAATTTACAAATTATGAATTTAATAGCAATGCAACAACCATAAGATGTGTAACCCCTAATAAAATGTCGAAAATGTTTATCGGAAGCCGAACTTTTCATACGAAGTGTTGTCTCTCTTTTTATTGGTCCAAATATACAAATGAGAGCTTTAATTATTGAAAAATAAAATTATAAAATTTAAAACCAGGAGTCAAAAATTGTTTGACGTAAGCATAGTGCAATTTTTGCTCGGGTTTGTTAGTATATAATTATTAATTCGTTTCACGTATATTACGAGCTTTAAGTGAATATCTCCATTTTTAAACAATGGATTGAGAAAGTCCTTGCAAAGTTCCGTACCATTTATTTTAATCTTAAGTTTGTAATTTGTATGAATCTAGAAGAGTGACATATAGCCTACAAATGTAATTAACTTTGTATTAGTGGCTCTCCTGCTGTTTGAAAGTGGGCTTCTTACTGGGAGTTCCTCACCTCAGAATTCAATCGCAAGCTTTTGATGGGGATTTCTTGGTGTTTTTTTTAAATCTCTAATCTCTAGTATATTATGGATTGTGATTCCAATTGTTTGTGAGTGCATTATTTGTATTTGCTTATCATTGTTATCTTCGTTCAACGGTTCATATGTTTTAAAAATGAATCCTTAAATTTAATTCTGTGTTTTACATATTACATAATAAACTTAGTTTTGAGGAAAAGCTTTTAATTAAGAATAAAGGCAGGCTTCTGCCAATTTCAAATATATACTGTTACTAGCTTTTGCCCGCAGCTTCGCTCGCGTTAATGTTTATTTCTCAATAAATTCAGGTTGTTGGTCGACACAGGAAGTATGAAAATAAAAACGATGAACTTATTCAGGTTGTTGGTCAATACAGGTAGAGATAAAGAAACATACAAACCACACAATATAAATAAGGATTAAGTGTAGGAGTAGAAAAGAAGTAACGGAGTGTGTGTCAGTATAGTTATAGGTTATGCCTTGACGCGAATTGAAAATCCCACTCCATCTTAAATTCTACCTACAGTTAATAACTTATCCAGGAGCTCATCGCGATTGCAACGGCCAAGAACAAGTGGAGTAAATAAGGGATGTTAATAAGTTAGAACTACGTTAGCGAGGCATTTCAAAAAAGAAAAAGAAAAAAAACTTTTTATTTATGGTCCCCCAACTCCCTTTCTTTCCTTTCTACAAACTTCACAATTATGAGTTTAAAAAATAGCCATAGATAATTTCAAAAGGATACCGCGTTTTAAAATGTGCTCAGCGCCATCTATCGGATTTCGGGAGTAATGAAATCTTAGTACTTTAAATAGTAAAAATCGATACCGCACCATCTATCGAGTTGTTATAGTACAAACGTTAAAGGAACTTTAGTAAAAATAATGTTTTTATTTGAGTTCATCACAGTATAATACCAAACTTCTTACGATAATTTTGTCATTTACCATAACAGGGTGAACAGACAGAGCTTAATTAGCTGAATGTAATTATTTTAAGATAGATGTGCCTAAAATAACTTGGGAACAGATTTTTATTAATCATTTTAAGATAGATGTACCTTAAAAAACTCGAGAACAGATTTTAATTCGGGATATCAGAAATTCTTTCGGGATATCGCAGGTCCCTTTTTCTGTACTCCAGGCATCATGTTGCAACTCATGTTCATATCTGTAGGCCGAGTTGTTATGCCGGACAACCGTCTAAAAGTTTTTTTTTCTATCCTTCGGGAACAGTACTTTTTTTTTCTGGATGAAAGGTATCCTATGTCCTTTTATGTATCCCTCGGGAACAATACTTTTTTTTGGATGAAAGGTACCTTATGTCCTTTTCTGTACCCATGAAAACATGTATGCAAAATTTCATGATGATTGGTTGAGTAGTTTAGGCGTGAAAGCGTAACAAACAAACTAACGTCCACATTTATAATAGTTAGGATTAATTAGGATTTAGATTTAGTTAGGATTCTTCAATTAATTCATGTACATATCATAAACATTTTACAGACAAGTATTCTTTACAATGGATGGGGATGCGAGCAGCAAGGGGAAAATATGTTCTTTCTACGGCAGGTATTAAACTAAAATATTTTTCTTCGGTCAAAGAAACAATACACATTACTTTGGTTAAATATAATTTATGATAAAATATTTGATGCCGTCTTTGATAAAAGATGAGTTATCACACAACATCGCATTTATTTCAAAGTGTCTACAACTGCAATATTGTGTTATTACTAAAATTATCTCGAATGGTTTTAATTTCATGTGCAGCGGCTGTGAGTGAGAATGTGACAATCTCAGTGCTGTTAAAACGAAAAGTAAACTTGGAAACTTTAAAAAAGAAATACATTAATACAAAATAACAATTGAACCCATCACCCTGCACCCCTCCCCCTGACCACCACCTCTTAATCAGTTTTTACAAAAACGTTATCCAATCTTCCCTCTCTCTTCTATTAATAATTTAAGCATTTAAACAAATTACAAAGCTATTCACTAACAAAGTGACCCCACATTTTTCTAAACAATTTAAGTGATTATGTTATTAGTATTTTTTTTTAAATTCATATTATTGGATTTAATATTTAGGTGTTATTCCTTTATTTATTAATAACTATTAAAATATTTCATTTGAACGATTACATTTTTAAACACTAAAAATACATTTAGTTGAAAAGTGCCCCTAGGATATTTGTACCCTAAATTAATTTTTATTATTAACTGTCTCTCGCGTCCAGTCTAATCTTTCGATTGCCATCTTCTTTGATAAATCCCTATAGCCTATTCTATAGCGTAAATCTTCGAACAAATATTTCCTTTGATAAAAGATATTTGACGATTCGTCAAAGTTATATCACATTTTCTTTAACAAAGAAATATGACCGTGTAATACTGCTCTCCCAACGAGCCCTTTCCGTCCAGTGACGTAACTCCAGACAAGACATCTCTATCTCCAAGCTTCTACTTACAGGGGAACACTCAAATAGTGTCCCATTTAGAGTTGCTTAGAGCTGTTCTGAGCATCCCGTCTCTTCCATCTCCTTCCTCTTGTCTGCTTTGACTTGGGGAAGATAGTTGATTCGTTTGGAGGTTTTCACTCAGCAATTTTAAATGTCATAATTATTTTAATAAAAACTAGAAAACGCTTTATTTTAATTTTAATATTTCCCTTGTTTGTATAGCTTAAATATTATTACTATAGCTTATAATTATTAGTATGAATAACTTGGTGTTTAGGTGGGAGGGCACGTGCCCTTGTGCCCTTTAGTACGAGGCACCATTGATTGAAAAAAAAGCTATGGGAAGATTCAAAGGCTCATTGGACTGATTCATCCGTTACGCCTACAAGGATTAGAAGAAATGAAGATTGGAACATCTCCGTGGGAAACAAATGCAAAGGAACATGCCGATACAATGACTAAGAATATTGACATTATGTACCAGGTACACTGTGGTCTAGAACTAGAACAGAAGACTGGATTCTAGGAATTGTTTTGGACCTTTACCTAGGAACGGATGGCGTATCGAGGGTAGCTCGAGGTAAGACAGTCTCTGGTGAAAGAGTCCCTCAACTACAAAGATGGTATCTCTGGGAGATCTCATAAAGTGCTAAAAGGACATAAGGAAGTGTGGTGCATCACAAGGAGAGCTGGTACCGTAGCTGGGTCATCACTCCCATCAGACTCAGATAGGGCACAAGAAGTGGCGACAAAAATATTAGGGAGGAAGGTTAAAATTCCAGAATGTTTGAACTTATGATTGACACCTAAACAGTCTTGCGTTTTAAAATTGACATGGTGAGTGAATGTAATGGAAAGCACCTTACCTATGTAACAAATTTCAATGGGTTGGATGTAAATTCTGGCAAGACTCTTTGCCTCCCGTGTAGATAATTGCACTAGTGTCAGTTACCGATAATCTGTGAGCGCAAGTTGAAGTACGGGGATGTTATGCTTCCAAGTATTGTATTGAAATAAAGTAAAATAATTAGTATACAACTCCGCACGAGCTTTCTCACTCTATTTTTTAGAAATGGAGATATTTGCACAAAATTCGAAATATAATATACACTAACAAACTCGAGAATAAATTGCGCTAGACATACTTAAAACAGTTTTTATTCATGGTTTTAAATTTAATAATGTTATTTTTAAAGAATTAACGTCTTAATTTGTATATTTGAATCAATACAAAATATTGATATTGAGTCCCCAACGGTCAACACTTAGTATTTAAATTTTGACTTCCGGTTAAAATTTTCGTCATTTTACTAGGAGATGTCTTAAGCCCGTATCACACGACACTAGCTAGTACTTGAAATCCATTGTGCTAGCTAGCACCAGCTAGCACCAGCTAGCACGTCATCATCTAGCGTCGTGTGAATCAGAAAAAGTATACTGGTTCTGCCACTTGGTACTGGCTACCATACTAGTTGTGAGGATAGAACATGCGCTATTTTCGTACTAGTTCCGACACTAGTTTGTGTAATTCGACCAATCAATGCCCGCTCAGACTATGTGTAGAGTAAATAATAGAAATGGCGCCGACATGGTCTTCGGATGTGATTTTGTTGTTGGCGGAAAATTATTCTAAACATCCTTGTTTATATAATACCAAATTGCCACAATATGACA
>CABFVX010000067.1:440209-456604 GCA_902151425.1 Timema shepardi
GGGGGGGGGGGGGGTCATGAGACGTCGACATACATCAACATTTCAGATAAGATTTTTTTTTACTGTCTCAGTACTTCCTTTAGTGTTCGAAAGGTTATAAAATTATATATATTTGCGTATGGCTTGAAAGATATTTGTTTTATAAAAATTCGTTTCGAATAAAATATTTGTATTGTAAATAGATCTACATATTTACAATGATAAGTAATTTAATATCTCAAATAGTTTCGGAGATATGATAAAAATTTACGCATCATACCAGAGCCCTTAAAGTCCTTTTGCCGAAATATTGAAAGTAGCCATTTTGTTTAAAATATTTAAAAATGTTTTGAAAATAAATTTAATCAAAATTAGTTAAGCCGTTTTTGAGAAAATCGACTTTTCCTCTTTATTCCCCTAACTATAGGGTTAGATATCCAATTCCGAAAACCCCTCGGGGCAACTCTATGAAAACTCTAGGTATCAAGTTTTAGCCCGATCGGTAAAATAGTTTAGGCTCTAGTCGGAGGTACAGACAGACGGAAATTCGAAAATAACTTTTTCGGATTCGGCGGGAGGGAGGTTGGGATCATGAAACGTTGAGATTCATTAAAATCTTGAGTTCAATTTTTATGACGATCACAATAATATTTCTACTAGTAAGATAGCTAGAAAGTAAAAAGGGCTCTTTTTTTTTAACCAACTGCAATTAGGCCTACTGATTACCCACCTAAACACTATATTAGAATCAACAATAAACTTAAGTTGATAATAAACACACTGAAACTGAAAACAATAACTAATATGTTCAGTTATTCACTATGACCAATACAAAACTAATAGGACGAATATGTTTTTAATGGTTGACTTAAACAAGTAATGTTAGCAATCATGTAATGGGGTAGGGAAAATAGATAAGAGGTAGGGCTATTAAGAGAAAGTTAATTTTCATTAGAATGCAGATATGATGATAAAGAGATCCCTCCCTAATTTGGCGTTTAAGGAGGACTGCAGTTTAACAAATTTCTCAGGCAAACTGGGAATCAAACTCAGGGATCTTAAATAATAGGCAGACGCACGTATAGCTAATCTAATATATCAAATAAGGTTTGTTTTAAAACTTTTTTCTTTAAATATTAATAATATAAAAAAAAAGATTTTTATAACACATAAATTGACTTGGAAATCATTATTTACTGCATAATATTATCAGTCATAGTTTTTAATCTTATCTTTGAGCATCAGACCTTGTAGAAACCTATTTATAACACTAAATTTAACTGACAAAGATTTATATTTAAAATAAATTGTATCTACATGTTTATGAATTTTAAATACAAATTGTATTGTAAGTGTGCAGGAGAGAAAGAAATACCCGAAGATTTCTCTTTGGCAATAGCCATTGCTTCAAAAATTTCAATTGACACGGCCTTGAAAAATATTCCTGAAATAAATCTAGGTAACGAAGTATTTCTTTAAAGAAATTATATGTTTTATGTTGGTAAACGCTATGAACAAGTTAACAATTTTCAACATTAGCTGCCATTTGAATTTTGTATTTATTAATTTTATCCCCAAATTCTAATACTAATTTGCTTTATAATTGAATCTGAAATGTCTGAAGAAGATATGGAATTGCGTGATTTAGTTGCACAAACATTAGAAAATAATGGAACGCTTTCCAAAATAAGGGTAAAGAAATCATTTTATTTTAACCTTAAGTTTTCATAATTATACTACATAGATTGAGGGCATTTAAAAAATATATATATTTTTTGTTATACTCTTTCTTTTATATTTATGCGTATTTATTCGTCAGTCTTACCACTCCAAATCAAGTTGTTAACCTTAGCTGAATGAATCTACCTAGGCCTACTTAAAATAAATGGTTTACCTGTTCGGTGGCAAATCTGCTTGAAATAACTGCGAAATTGTCCATTACATTTAGCTATTCAGCTATGCAACATAACTGAATTCCATTCATCAGTAGCCTATATCTTAAAGTAACAATGTTTTTAGCACCAATAACTTATTCTTCTTATTACAAAACATTTCATGTTATATCTATAATACATGCACAACCTTAGTTTACTTGGTTGACAGCTCAAAAAGCTACTAGAAATAATCCCTAATATTTCCCTACGCCAACAGCTGACATGTCACTTTAGATAACTGTAATGAAAACGTATGGTAATGTATGAATTTGATAGTTAACCACAATAATTTAGGCCAATATTAATTATATATTTATTTGAGGTAGGGTACAAAGCATATTTATCATTTTATTCCATTTAACAAAACTATTGTTCACATCACTTTCACGAAAGGTCTAACGAACTTGGCTTCAAAATGGTGACCGACAAATTTAAACTATGTGATTGAACGTGACTGAAACAAGTATTTTATCATATATAAAAAAAATGACAAGTATTCTCTCTTTTTACAAATAAATACGATGTCTGTATTAAGAGGTATTAATTATGTTTACAATATCGCTTTGGATTGGGTAAAAGGAAATTATTAAAAGTTTTATGAAACAGTGAAAAAAACTTAAGTTTACATTATTTTAAATGTAAATATAACATGTAATTAAAAAATTGAACATTTATAACAAAACAGTGATTTTTTACAAGTGTTGACAACCCAAAACCTCTATGATTTTTGAACTGTCATCCAGTAGTGCAAGGTCTAGAGTACAAGGTTCTTATGAAGATTGTACCGTTCTAGCTTATACTTTAGTTTGATGTGCATCAGACCAGATAATTTTACTGGCTGATGCAATAAATTGTAGTCCATAGGCCAAACTATTATTGAAGTGATATGTTCTTTTTAATTAGCCTGACTGAAATTGATATGTACTAAATCAATTATTACACATGTGACTTTTTAAATGTATTTCGATCTCATTGAAAGAAAAAATATGGAAAGATGAGTATAATATGTTATTTAAAAAATAAAGTTTTTGTCATGGAAAAAAACTAATATATAAATAAATGGTCAGGAAGTATTATGATAGTAAACACTCAAGCTTAAGTGCCTGAATCTCACTCCAAGAATATAATGATCAATGCCAGGATCACGATCAACTTAACATTCATATAACATGATGAAATGGTTCTCATGCTTTTACTTGGAAGCCGTTATGCTGCAGTTAACTTAACAGACACTTAATGTCTACTTAACTTAAGAGTTCTCCAAGCAAGAACTTTAATATTACATGCATGTTAAGTGAATGGTACAACATGTTCTACCACGTTAACGGGGCTATTTATTAATTCATTTATTTGTTTATGGAATCCAGACGACTTCTTTGGTAGGCTCTAGTTTGTCTGCGTCTTCCAAACTCTAAAATAAATTCTTGTGTTCCATTTTACTAAACAATGTTTTCTAAAACAGTTTAAATCCATAGTCTGTGTTTTGATCGATGCTCTGTTAATCCTGACCATAAACTAGTTTCTTCACATTAAGACCTGCCTCGGTGGCATAGTTAGTTAACACGTTAGTTTCGTGTGGACCTAGACTGCTGAGGATGGGAAGATTGAGGTTCAAATCTCGCCCGGGTGCACTAGGGGTGGTTTTGCCAAAATTGTTTTCTACTCTCCTTCCACGCAAATGCGGGTTCACTTCCTTTACATTCAATCTACACGATTCCTAACCCATTGTCATAAGTAGTTCTTAAGTGCATAACCTGAAGGGGTAGTTAAACGCGTTGATAAATAAATAAAACAAACAAACCTTACAATAAGTGAACAACTTAAGTGAATGTTATTGTTAAGTGTATGGTGATACTGGTATAACTTAGATAGGTATGATAAATTAAATAAATTTTAGATGCACTACATTATTAAACTGCCTTCATTTATGGTAATCGTGTCATTGCCATGCTTTTCTGTATATGTTTTTACTTTTGCCTATCATTTAGCCGACCTTGATCAGTTAAATCTGTTAGTTAATGAAATACTTTTGTTGTTACAGGCAGAGTTAAGAGCGAGTGTATTTTTAGCCCTTGAAGAGCAAGAGACATCTCAGGTTTGTATACACAGTGTGTTAACTATTTTAAGCACTTTATAATCTCACCCAAAAATAAAAGTTTTTACTAGTACCACACATAATCTGTCTACAAAATCCATATAGTTTGTTGTTACTTCATACTTCCTAAGTAATGGAAGACACACTCTTACATTTGAATTAGTTAACAAACGATTTGTCATTTTCTAATGTACACTATAATAATTTTTCTTTATTATTTGCCTTATTTTTGTTGTTGTTGGAAACATCAAACATTAGGGCCTGAGGTACTTAAGAGTTGTTAAAATGGTATTAATAAGTAATAATTTATTTTGAATTTAAAATAAATAAATTTATATACTAATACTATTTTTACTGTTAGAAATGTAAATGAACCCAGAACCCCATTTAGGTCCCTATTTTATGCCACCAAAAAGAAAAACATAGGATGATTAAAAGTCTTTCAGCAGTAGAACATTCAATATTCATTTTAATGGTACATATTTATAATATTTCCATAAGCTAACACTTAGTTACCATACACCGAAGGAAGTACAGGGAAGAGGGACAAAAAACATACATTATATTTAGAGTAGTACTGAAAGTGTTTTCCACGGTTTTCTTGATATAAAATAATAATTCAACACACTATTGGCAAATAATGATAAATATAATCTATAAAGTTTAGCGAAAAACTACTACAGAGTGACTTTTTGGTCAGCCTTCTACTCATTTAATGATGTCAAGTTTCTTTTGTTGCTGAGAGAGTACCTATGGTGGATTTTAAGGTTTTGTCCTTGAGTTTCCCATTTAATTTTATCGAGAAAACATATTTGATAAAAGTTCACAAATTAAAAACATGTGTGTTGTACATTATATAACTCATAATATTTTAGACCCAGTGTTCTCTGCATAGCAAGTCTCTAACACAATTTCTGAGCACGCGTGATGGACTACTTATAACCTCGTTGGTCCGAGAGTTCTTAGAGTTTTTCAAGTTGGACTTCACACTAAGTGTCTTTGATCCAGAGACAAGCCATGGGAAAGAATACAGCTATGGTGGCAGGAACAAACTCATCAGTGATTTTGACTTGAAAATCAATAAAGGTAGGTAGTAATCTCAGCTAAAATAACAACACACTAAATTCCAAACAAATATAAAATCAAAAACTATAGTATTAAAAAAAAGCATTATTTGGTAACTATGGATTGATTAAGTTTTCACCAGCTTCAGTGGTCAAATAGTCTAAGGCGTTATTCTTGTGTTTTACTAGCCTGCTGATTCAGGGGGATGGTGGTTGAAATTGCGGTTTGGTCTTCTGAGAGTTTTTCCCAAATGGCTTCCCACTCTCCTTTCATGCAAATTTGGGCTGAAATTTCCTCTAAAACGCTTCTTTCCTCATCCTTACCCCATTAGAGTTAAAATTATCACATATGCCTACAACCTGAACAGATAGTAATATGTGATAAAATCCTAATTTTAGTTAACATTTTGACAAGCTTCCAAATTAAATTTAGGTAGCGAGGGAACACAACACATTTAATACTCTAATCTTACAATTATTCATCACCCTTAAAACTAACCTATTGCATTTGTGTAGTTGAGTTTGTTTGAAACCTTATGAAGTATTAAATACATGTTGATATGACTGATAGTTTTGATTAATTAAACTTATTCCGAACTTGTTAAGAAAAATGGTTCATATATAAGCTATGTCCAAACTGTGCATCATGCTATAAAAATCACCTTTTACAATGATTCCTAGCTAGCAATTTCAACCCTCCAGCTACTAGTTAGTGTGAATAACAATGTTTTAAAAGGAGGGCTATGGAGACGGAAGCAAGTATGGGTGGAGTCAGTAGAAATGTACTTACTCCGGCTTCAAAATAAAAACTTATAATACTTTAACAATACTTTATTCTTTTTAGGACCAATATTTGTAATTTGGATTGACAAATTTATTCAAATATACATTAACAATGCTAAAAAATCCTCCTCAGAAGTCATCTGTATTGGATGATTTGACCATTTGATTATTAATGTACTTTACCCATTTATGAAGGAGTTGGACACTCATGTTTAAAACTATACATTGGCAAGTTTATAATTGAGTAGTGAGTAGTCCACCACCACTGCCATTTCCCAACTACAAAACAAAGGAGTTCGATGAAATAGTACATCTTATAATGTGTTAAATGCTAATATTTTCCGTTTCAGATACATATGACAAGGAACCTCTTCTAGCCCAGATTTTGAAGTTGAGTAGGACAAGACCTAACAACTTAACCTCAAAAGAAACAAAACGTGACCTTGACAATTCCATAGAAATGATGAAACTGGATGTAAGAGAAACAAATTACTTTAGTGTGAGCAAGTAGAAGCTATTTTTGAAAACATTATAAAACAACGAGTTAAGATCATAAGCGTGGAAGTGCCAAAGTAAACTCACCGCAAGCGAGCTTGACAATTATTCAGGTTGTTCAAAATTTCAACAGATTTTTATATAGTAAAATCTCAGATGTTAAAAATGTGGTATTGGCATTTTACGTTTGTTTTGACTGGTGACATTTTAAATACATTATTTTACTTTGAAAACAAACAGATATATACGCTTGACACTTTAACAGTATGAATATACTGTACTTGAACTCGAGCTTTTGGAAAAACTCGACTCTAAAGGGGGGAGGGGGGGAAACCAGCTTGTAGAAATAAACTTCCCAGAGTTAATATGTCCCATTTCATGATTGTTAATCTCCACTTTCATTATATTTGATTCAAAACCCAGTTTATTCTGCACATACATACTGATTGCCTTTGTCATTAGTTGGTGCCAACAATTTTGAGTATTAAATAAATAACACTGGTAACATAGTAAAATAGCAGCCGCCACCCCACAATATACACCTTTACCTTAATCTCCACCCCAATTTTTGTTTTGACCTGTTGCTTTGATGATGACAATATTTCTCTCAAATGCAAATACTTAAAACTATAACTATATATGACACATACACATGGCTGGTTGAAATGATTATCACTACAGGTACTTATGTGAGTCTGGTCTTCTACCGTCCTCAAGAAAGCACCTCTAAGTTCATTGAACATTATTTTAGCTATTCTTGGTTTCAACTTTCTGTTCTGCCCCCTTTTCTTCCAGGTTTAAACTGTTCTCTAAAGCTAGCACTATATAGCAGTCATATTGGAAAAAGAAACTATAATAAACTCATATTATCTACATACATATCCATAGAAAATAAATCAGAAGGCCACACACGTTTAAGACCCCTGGGTTAGACAGCAAGTCATTTTTAGCCAAAATCGATAACCAAACGAAACATAAAAAGTTCATTCCTGGTAGGAAGGTTGGTCTTATATACAAATAATTCTACAGGGAGAAAGCCCTTCCAGACTAACACTCCTCTTAAAAGTTTTAGCTTTTATTGTAAAAAAATAGGAGTTATGACCTAAACGCCTGTATACAAAAACTAATATCCTAACATCTTTTATTTTTAGGAAACAAGAATACTCGACAGTGGTACTAGTATTGGTCCGGGGGAGAAAAACGTGTTGCCAACTGAAGCCCAACTGAAATCAAACGACAATGATCCAATGCTAAGTGAGAATAGGACTGAACTTGGCCATCTGCAACACTCAGCTTTATTGAGTAATGAGGAAAACTTCTCCAAGAGTTCTTGTCAATCACAGGTCACACCTCGCGATTCTCTGATCGAACGTCTAGATGTGCCGAGACAGTCTGATGGTTTGAAATTATTGAAAAATACTAGTAATAGGTAAATTGTCACTAATTTCATTAAAATAAATAGCATTATTTGTTACCGTATAGTAAGAAAATTGAAAACGTATTCTTATATAAACTTGACCTAATGGAAAGTCCTAGTTTTAAGTCTATCTGGTTGTAATCGAGACTGTATACATAAAGTGGAGGTAGGCATGGTACTTAATTGGTTACATTCCTTTATAATCAACATACCAAATACTTGTAAATACCAATTAAATGTAGGCCTATGCAAAGGTGACGTGGCCGAACTCCAAGTGGTTGACAAGATCAAATATCTTCTCTCAGATTATTTCTAGTGTTTATTTTCACAGGCCAAATTACATATAGGTTGTTGATTAAAATGTCAGAATTTGCATCCATTACTGTTTTTATCTTGGGAAGAATCCAACGCACAAAGGTGACATTTTTCTTCTATTGTAGAAGTGAGGTGACCTGGTGGTCTAAGGGCAAGGTGTCTGGGTAATTTTTTGCTATGGTACAGGCTAGGCTTGTCATAGCTTCACATGCCTTATAATCCAACTTAAGACTGGGAGAGGCACAATCCAGTCACCAGCTGTGTAAGGATAAAGTCACATTACACAAAAAAAAAAGTTTTTGGCCTCGCCGGGACCCGATAAGTAAAATAATATCCGTGGTTAAGTAGATATTTCAATAAATGCAATTAGATTATTATTTAAATTTTAAGCTGTGCTGACACAAAATGGCCATTAGCATCTTGCAATACTAATTTGATTATAAAACATTAGTAAGATACTTAGCTACCTAAGCGCTCGACTACTGTACATGGTAGCTGGTTACAAAATGAAAATATGTTCTATTGGGCCACACTCCTGTTATTGACGATCATTTTCATGTCAATAACATCATGGCTACTGATGAACTGCGTATGTGTCTTGTATTCATTTAAAACACATTTGGCCACACCAAAGCTTTCCATGTCGATGCACCTATCTTAAAATAGGGGCTAACGGTGGGCCATTAATAAATGGCCTGGTTAACCGCAACTTACATTTAGTGATATGCCTTTCCTAGAATCAAGGTTGCCAAAGGCTTGGCTCAACCAGAATATTAGAAATCTTATGCTTGTTAAATTTAAATGTACGGCAGATAATTTGCTGTTATCTGTGGGTTTTTTTTTATCCCTTCATCCTCAACTCTTGACTGAATACGTGTTCATCTATAACTCAATCAACATTTTCCTGGGACTCAACCTTCCCTGTCTTCAAATTTCTGCTGAACCTTAATACACCACATCCAAGTGTAATAAAAACATATATTTGTTCTCACAGAGTTGGTGGCCATGGTGATGCACCTAGAAAGAACCCTCTGGAAGGCACCTCCCTATCTTCTCTTAGCAACCTACCCCCTCTATTGGGCAGCGAGGGTAAACAACCCTTCTCAGCCAACCCGCCCAAGGACCCAGACAAAGCTATCATAGATCTAGGTAAACTCATACATGTTAAATTTTCCACAAAATTACTTGGGGGAAAAAAAACTAGATACATTGAACACCCTTAAGAATTAAAAGGCTCCACCACAACATTTGTGTGGGTGACCTGGTGGTAAGACTCCTATGTTGGCAGCCGGGGTTCAATCCCCGGTCCCGGCCTCCACCATGGTTTGGATTCCATGTAAACTGTAGGTCCTTCATTTCATCTCACAATCACCCTACCATTAGCGTAAGTGCGCATAACAATATTATTCTTATGTAGATTCAGGGGACAACTACGAAGAAGACTTCAACTCATCAGGCAGTGGCCATCCGAAGAGTGTTCTGGCAACCGACAGCGAGATAGAGGAGGAGATTGGGTCCGGAATAGATGATCTGCTCAGCCACAATTCAGGAGTAAGTGTAACCCCCTCCAAAAAAACAACACAAGCCTGAGGAAAACTGGATCTCAAACAACCCAATACTTCTGCATTTCAGGTGGAAGACATGACAGCCGACAAAACCATGTCCAGCATCAGTGGCGCTGCAGACTACATCGAAGACATACACTAACACAACTGCCCTCTTCATCCATATCAGTTTCTTTTACAGCAGCATTAATATATAGAACCCAAACACTGTGTACAATTGATGATATTAAAGGCTAAAAAAAGTGACCATCAACTACAGGGCAGATGTGAAAATCGCCAAATAGAGTTGTAAACAATTATTACCTAATACTGTAGTCCCATCCATTAAAACCAACCCAGGTGGTAAAAAAAAACCCAAAGAAATCTACCATCTATAAGACACTTTGCAATCTAGTCGCCAGAGAAGAAGATTATTATCTATTCATTCATTCATTCATTTATTACTATAAGACACTTTAGCAATCTAGTCGCCAGAGAAGAAGATTATTATCTATTCATTCATTTATTACTATAAGACACTTCGCAATCTAGTCGCCAGAGAAGAAGATTATAAATTTACCATATTACTTTATGATTTCTGACATACACAAACAGTAGCTTGCCTATGTTGTTAACATTCAGGAGATATGTAAACTTAAGGTGCTCGGGGTAATATATAAATACCTTTATTTGCCACTTAAGAACATTCAATAACAAAGCTTTTTGAGATCTACAAATTTAAAGGCAACACACTAGAAAAGTGCTAATTAAACTTTCTAACAATGAATACTAACATAATTATTTAATTTCAAATAAGAAAAGTTATCTATAAGACAATATGCTATATAGATTTTGGACCTGGCAACAAAGTTAAGTATGTTAAGCTTTAGTCATACTTGATCTCTGAGGGATTTAGCTTGATATATATATATATATATATATATATTGAATAAATCACCTGCATTTTACTTTAGTCTATAAACAGGTGTAGATTCACAAAAAAAAGTAGGCATATATTTTTTCACTTTCAACCAACACTAAATTACACTAACAAGTTTTTCAACAAACACAAACATTCTTCTTGTTTACAATCTGTGTCTTTCTTTTTGTAATCTGGAGCTGTACGCTCTTGACACCAGATTCCAGGAGTCCATATACCTGTCCATGCACATCGCTACACATTTCTGAAAAAAAAAAATTATTTGCAGGTATCACTTATTTTTCGGCTAATTTAAATTAACAATATTGACACCTGGGCAGAGTATTAATCAAAACAGGAACCTTTTGCTTTGCTATGTCAACTGAGTTATTCAGGATTAATCACAGTATCGTTCTCAGGGTCGAACTTCATGGCCAAGTCTGACAGACGCCACAGCTATGTTCTACTCTGGAGGGGTGTTATGTTGCCAAATATACAATACAAGAAAGAAACCCAACAGACAGGTTGCAAATATACAAATGTCTGTATGTAGGGATATTTTAATCAATCAGTTTGGTAAATCCTATTTATATAACAAAGGTGAGGTCAAACTGGGGTTTATTTATATCAATGAAAATGCTGCAAGAGAAATAACATGTTTCATCCAAATAAATTTCTACTTTTTGAGAAATTAAAGCATGCAAAGAGGGCTCTAAGATTCTTTAATAATAAAAAAAAAGACCTGACTTAATTGAATTGCTTGTTGGAAGTGAAGTTTAAACATTTTTGCCTAGAATTGTGATTAATTAAAGTGGGGAATCCTACAATTATTAAAATACACATAGTGACTATAGTAAGAACCTTAGAAAATACAATTATATTGATCAATAATGACAGCTGCTTCCTCTCAAAATTGAGCTGTACTGAATTCTCATTTTGGATTCATTCATAGGAGGAGATATAAATATATATATATATATATATATGAATTCTAGTTGTTTCCAATAACCATAGTTGCTTTACAGCCAGCCAGCTATAATATCATATTGGTTAGCCATAATGTAAACATACCTGTTCCGAACTATCCAGTGTGGTGCCTGGTTTGTTAATGCACTTCTTAAAACATTTCTCCGTCATTTTCTGGAAGAACAATTCGAACATATTAAAGGCCATTCTAAACAACTTTTTTTGGGGGGGAATATAAAGAGTTTGAATCCCAGCTAGGTGTATGGAATGTGATTTTTGATAAATAGTTTCATACACTACAAATGTATTGCTTCTAAATGTTACCTTCCTTATCCAGACATAAAAAACTAAACATGTGCATGCGCATACACACAAGCATTTTTTTGCACCGTGTCTTACCACCCTTTCTGGTTATACACCTATGTGCTATTCACACTAATAGTTTAGGGATTATGAAGATTTCATTGAGAGGAAATCCACCCACACCTGTGTAGGGGGAAAAAAAACTTTGGGGCACACGACCGAGATCGAAACCCGATCTCCCTGTCTTCAGCAATCTAGTCCAAGATGGAGATTAGTGTATTAGACCACGTGGGTCACAAGCACACTATTTGCAATGAGAACATTTATTACAAAATTTAACAAAGGCTGTAATCACAAAGGAAATGTGATAGGGATATAGTAATTAAAATTTCTCAAATTACTAACATTTCTTTATGGTAGCAAAATGTTCTTTAGTTAATTAGCTAAAATCTGCTGTTATAAATTTGTTATTAATATAATTTAACCACATTTGGTGGATTAATAGTCAGATAGTATAAAAATAAAGGAGTCAAAGACTTGGTGCTGACCCCACAGGCCTGGTTTGAGAAAGCTTACTTAACAAGGTATAACCCGAACGGGTAGTAAGATGCGGTGCTAATAATAATAAGGTAACCATTCAAATTTGGAAGGCTAAAATCAGTTTTCTGGTTCCATCGATATGCAAAAAAAAGTTTGTGACTTGAAAATTAATTTCACATTTGAATTTTTAAGCACACATTTATCTGATTACCAAACCCGTCCACCTCTGACAAGACATCTTGTGAATGTGGGGAATGCCACGTTAAACTGTAGGTCCACTCACTATTACCCTACCACCACACATTAGCGTATGTAGCTACAACCCAAACTGTTAGTAAGACACGATGCTAATAACTATATTTAAGGTATAGTCTGGTCTCACTGAAGACCACATACATTTTACCACTGGGATCATGCTACTGCATTTCATTTCCTTTAATGCTTTTATTTTAAACCCAAGGATAAACCACAATATGAGTGACATTAATTAGTCCTAGGTCAAACTACAATCTTATTATAATAACTTTAAAGTTAACTATTGCTCCCATCATTGGCCGAGCTAAGGGTTCTGGCTCCTAACCGACTATCTGGTTAAAGTGGGGAAGGTGACATAGGCCTACACTGGAAACTACTTCACACCTTATAACCCATATGAGCAACATTACACACTAATGGGGCGAGGATGAGTAGATAATCTGGATTTAAGGATGGTTTAAAACCATTAAATATAATCAGTTTGCTTGTGGCACTTTAAAAATATAAAATGTTTTCTTTACTGGCATTTAGTAATACTTCTTCAACCATAAGATGTGTTTAAGAAAGGAAACTAGCTTCAGTGCATTTTAAAGAGAACTGATATTATATTCGAAAAAAAACAAACTTCCTTCTAAGCCAGTAGCAGATAATATCTGTACTCTGGGAGGGACTATTCAGATACGGCCATTATGCAGAAAAGTTTTTATTATAAATAAGAACACATTATTAATGCAATAATAGTTAGGCCTAAGTCAATTAAGCCTCATCTTCACACTAAGTAAGATATGCATCCACCTGTTCATTTAAAAACATAATTTTGTCCACACAGCCTGTATCCTTAATCTCGTGACCATGCCAACCAAAGAGAAAGTCGGGGACTACATCCAATTAAACTCTTCAAAAGAAGATTGTTTGGAACAAGGTGTAATCTGTGAAGCAGATGTTATTAAGAATAGTTTACTAATTGTAAGTTCAGCCTATGCCTTTATTTTTAAGACCTTGTTTTCGAAACGCCGTGCTTCCTGGGGGATTTATATTTTCATATAACTCTTTCCGGAATAATTAATTTCACTATGATGCCTTCACATAACTTTTGTCATTGGTAGACCTTAGATTAAGGTCTATTTAAGTTACAAAACAGTAGGTAGCCTATTAGGTATTTTAAGGATCACGACTATTTAGACAGAGCAATATATTAGCCTGGGGTTAATATCTTACTGAACCCTAAACAGTGAGTGTTATATATACTTTGATACAACTCCACAATTCTTTCCCTTATATCTCGCTCATATGGCGATGTGAAACAAATATATGGCACAATGGGTGCAAGGTAAGTTGATTTGAGGTTATGTAAAACTAAATAGGAACATGATAAACCTGCTTACCGTTAACAATTCTTGTGCGTTCGCTACTGCTATTTGTTGTTTTACTTGATCCATCAATTCATCTTTCTGAGATCCAGATAACGATCCTGCCGCAATACCATCCATTATAATTTTAAACCTCTAAACCCTCGTAAAGAAACAAATGACGCCAAAAAACTCAATTTCACGAAGATGATCCTTGCTCCTAGAATAAAAATAAAATTACCCTAGATTTAAAAAAAATAATTATGAAGTAGATTCTTTGCAGCGCTCTAATAATATTATTCCTATTTTTTATTTTAAATATTATTTGTTAAAAATTATTTCAACCGGTTAATTTAAATTACTTCTATTATCCAGACACTGCTAAATAATAGGACAAACTTGAATTTCAAGAAAATAGTTTATTTTTTATATTTGGAATGCCACTATCTACTTCTTAAAGCAACTAATAGGTTTATGAATGGTACCTACTTTTGCAGAGTTCATAAAAATACAATTAATGTAACAATGTTGGACAGCCTGGTTCATTGAAAGTGGTACAAAATTTAAACTCACGTTTCACTTCGGAAATATTTGTAGTACACTTACTAAGACGTGTTAGTTTCATATTTAATTGATTGAATAAGTAAGAAAACTCCTTTGATTATACATTTTAATTCTAATATTCGTATAACCAAAATGGACGAAGGTACAAATTTAATTTCATATGGTAAGTCGAACTTGGTTTTAAAAAAAAAGGCATTATTATCAACTTTAAAATCTATACGATTGTATTTTTGACTATTCTTACTTACAAATAAAATACTATTTAATTCGTGCTTTAGTCCGTAACAGAAAACAATAGGTATTGCAATATTGTTTGTATACAAACAGTAAGACTTATTAACGACTAAATTTAATGAGCATTCTTAGAAGAAAATTTATTTTCACTATCGTGGAGAAAGGTGAGGAAAACATTCCTAGCTCCACCCAACGGCAACCAATTGCAAAGTGGGTATGTAAATAGCTCAAGCATTAGCTTAGTACATTTTTATTTATTGTTTCTAGTACAAGAGACAGAAAACTATGTTCGGCTGGCTGTAATAATGGCTGTTGTAATGTCCAAACCTAAATACACAACGTTGGAAGAATATGTTACCTATTTAAAAAACAAGTTGGAAAGCTATGTATGTATACACAAAATTAAATCTTACTAACAATATAAAGATCAGTTATTATTGAGATTGTTAGAGCATTTTAAACAATAGCTCTTTTTATATACATATTTTTTTTTATTAATTCACAGTGCACCATTACACGCTAAAGTTATAAGAATGAGGAGGGTAGAACTGAGATAAAATTTGCTAGAATTGGCACGGAGAAAATTTTAAAAACACCATCACTACACACGGCCCCATGATTCAACATTATCGGTTCTCTATAGTATTGTGAGTGTAATGGGGAGATCAGGGTTAGAATCCTAATAGGTTATTTCATAAATGTTTTCCCCCCCTACCATCTTCGCAAATGCGGCAACACTTCCTCTGAATTCAAACTAATATAATCCGAGAAGGGGTGGGTTAGTGGTGCCCCCTAGCCCATAACCCTATCAGAGCACACAAGTTTTTACTTATTGTTTACAGATAAGGATAACACTTTTAAGGATACATAGGGGAAAGAGACCTGTGTGTTTCTTCCTATACTAGAATCGAGCTAAACATAGATTTTTCTTTTCTCTCGAAAAGTTAGCCTTCTTTATGGGGCTCAATTCTAATGCAATGGGGTTGTTTCAGGTGTCTCCAAGCGTATGTGAAGCCAGCGATACCCAGCAAGACTTTGAGCAAACAGTTCTCTCGATACAACAGGAGGATCTGATATCTAAAATACGTAACATTGTGATTAACCCGCAATCTGGCGAGAGCGCTGGTAACTATTTAAACCCCAGTAATGTGTGTTTTGGGAACACTATCTTGCCACTATTTACTTTATTTTTATAGGAAGAACCTTATATGATAGCTAATACATTCATACGTCAAAGCATCTGCATCTACTTTTAATCATTATGAACTATTATTTATACTATCAATGTTAAACTTTAAAAGGTTTTTTTTTTTCGCCAGAACTCTACTATAGATAAGATTAATTCAGTTTCTACGTAAAATAATAATTCTCATCTTGTGCCAAATCAGCCACTATTACGAGTAAGCCGGACTAAATAATAATTTATAAAAAGGGAATTTAGTTCAATTTTGATAGGAAATACCTTTTAGAAAAAACCAACCTATTGTTACTACTATATATACTTTCTCGTAAGTATACATAAAATACGTGATCTGAAGCTGTCGCTTTAGAAAACTAATGTCATTACTATATATATATATATATATATATATATATATATATATATATATATATATATATATATATATATATATATACA
>CABFVX010000067.1:456647-506318 GCA_902151425.1 Timema shepardi
TATATACACACATACATCGTGAGTAGGTGCACTCTACTCACTCTGCCAAACAGGCAGAAAAGAAGTTGTACTTTATATATATACATGAATTGTATGTACACTTAGAGAAAGTAGATATAGTAGTAACATTAGTTTTCTTTAAAATAAGATTTACCACAACACTTCGCACATCTGCCAGTTACTGTCACGTCATTCCATATGAAGTCAATTTTGTTAGATATTATAAATACTTATAAAATAACACTAATAATATTGAACACAAAAAAAAATCTACTAAGTTTTTAATTGTACTTCTCTCAACTACTCTGCTGTCCCTGTGTAGCGGCGGCAAGGGCAGCCATCTCGAATGACACCACCCGTCACAAACCGACGTCAGCGGTCGTCCGTGCAACAGATTCCCTCGACGAGGCTGTCAGCAATGTCCAGTTCATTCAGGCCATCATTGACCTCAAAACAGCCGCCAACGAAGACTCAACCGTCCCAGTGGAGGACGTTCACAGGATACTCTCGCTCGCCCCGTCAGAGACAGTGTCCGATCAGGACTCTGGAGTGATCTCCAGTGCATCCATCCAGTACCTGACCCGGACCCGTCCGGTGAACGACCTCCTGCTGAGGAGTGTCGAAAGAGTGCTGTCTGGACTGTCCCGCACGATCCTCCGGGCCGGTCTGGACAGACTGGACAAGTGTGTGAGGAGCTACCAAGGATCCTCCGAGCAGTACATCGCCGACACTGTATCCTCGCTGCTAGATGTCCTCTGCGGTCGGACGGAGCAATACTACGAGTGTGTGGACACTTGTTTGCGTTTCGTCAAGGAGATGATCGAGACGATGCTAGTTAGGACAGGTTGCCAGAGCGGCGAAGTGAGTTATGCGGGCTATTTGTACATAGGACCTACTGATTGATTTTATACAATATTAAATAATAATTCCCTCACCCACGTGAAAGACTAAAACCAAATCCCTCACCCTCCTCAACCCCTTGAAAGAGTAAAAACAGTTCACTCACCCTCTTCATCCACCTTGAAAGTATATTTGTTTCACACGGCGTCTCTACTACACATCCATGACGTATGCCTTTAATAAGATACATTTTTGAGGAAATACACCTTCATTAGATTCTACGACTAGCTTAGCTTTATACATTTACTCACTACTATCATTGAAATACACCCTCCATTAGATTCTACGACTAGCTTAGCTTTATACATTTACTCTTTACAATAATTGAAATACACCCTCCATTAGATTCTACGACTAGCTTAGCTTTATACATTTACTCTTTACTATAATTGAAATACACCCTCCATTAGATTCTACGACTAGCTTAGCTTTATACATTTACTCCTTACTATAATTGAAATACACCCTCCATTAGATTCTACGACTAGCTTAGCTTTATACATTTACTCCTTACTATAATTGAAATACACCCTCCATTAGATTCTACGACTAGCTTAGCTTTATACAGTTAGGGGAAAATAATATATATATATTTGTTCAAGCATTAGACTCGACTACTGATGACTGGGAGATAGAGGTTTGAATCTCGGTCGGGTAGTTTTTACAAAATGGTGTCCCATCTATCTCCACGTAAATGTGGCTACACTTCCTAAGCCTAAAACAATTAGCAACCCGAATGGATAGCGGTGCTAATAAAAACAACATATTTGGGTGTGGCTTCTAACCATTTTAGCCCCAGTTAACTAGCCCCCTAAAGTTGTTGAAGTTACAGATATTCTATACTATATATAAAATAATGAGTTTTAAATATCTTAATATAAATATATATATAAAGACTCACTCCTCACCATATTCGTATCTCCTAGAATCTTGAAATAGGACACAGAGGTTCTGGATTCTCTCGTACACCATTCGACGAACTGAAATCAAATACACTTGTGTTTTATACTCCCCTCCTGATGGACACACACATGTTATTTGAAAGTTACGCCAAAATAATTACAAAATAAATGTAATATATTTATTCCACGGACCTGTTCTTCACGCGTCCAAGTACCACGATCAGGATTGCAAGACGACTACACTGGACAGAAACTATCCACAGACTGAGGAAACTCTGGCATCGACCGACTATATTGCACAACGAACAACGTAGTTAGTGTAGGAATAATCCGCTACGGCTACGAACCGATCAAATGGAGACATTGCTAGAAGTTTACTTCAACTTGTAAACACACCTTTGGCCCACGTGTGGTGACGTCAACTGGCGAACACACATTTCGCCTCAGTTACACCTATATCTCCCCCTCCCCCCAGTTATGTGCCGTGGGACCAAAATGGGCCAGTCCCCCAGACATTATTCAAACCGTCCTCGCACAGGGAAAAAACCCCGTGCGAGAATAGTAAAATCCTGCCTGGGCCGGGAATCGAACCCGGGACCCTTAGCATCGCGAGTAGGTGCACTCTACTCACTCTGCTAAACAGGCGGACAAGAAGTCGTGGTATCGAAGTTGTAAAAGAATCACGGAACATTTATTGCCACACAAAAAATGCATGATCAGATTTTTATTTTAATATCGTGTCTTACTACCCGTTCGGATGATTATAAGCATATAGAAGATAACAAAGTCCATAAGTTTTAATTTACACTTGATTAAAAGTGATAGAGTCAATAATGTGCATCATCTCAGTTCAAACATGCTTAACTTCCAAATTGAAATCAATGGTTCAATCCCGTCTGGGTCAACTTTTTTTGATAAATTTGATCTCAAGAAGCATTCTGATAAGTTTTGTACTAAACTATACATCAATTGTAAGCAAAATTAGCTCAGTTCAAACATAACTGAACTTTCAAATAGAAATCAGTGGTTCAAGCCTGTCTGGGTCAACTTTTTTTGATAAATTTGATCTCAAGAAGCATTCTGATAAGTTTTGTACGAAACTAAACATTAAATGTAAGCAAAATTAGCTCAGTCCAAACATACTGAACTTTCAAATAGAAATCAATGGTTCAATCCCGTCTGGGTCAACTTTTTTATAAATTTAATTTCAAGATGTATTCTGGTAAGTTTTGTACTAAACTATAAATTAAATGTAAGCAATATTTTTTTTACAATATTTTATCAACCAAACTGTACTTGAATGATCTAATTTTGAATGAGGAGAGTTAACATCAGCTTTAAAGTTCAAAAAATAATTCCAAGTGTAATACACATTCCTTGTTGGCATGGCCAATCACTGGAAGAGGTTTGGAGTCCCATCCATATCTACATAGTTTTCACACCCCTTAAATGAAGTTATTCATTACCATGATGTTAAAAAAAAAAAAACAGTTTTACTCAAACATTTATATACCTATATATTTTAAATTTAACGTTACCACAAGACGTGTATTAATCCCAACTTGTGAATGTGTGGAATGCCAGACCTCCACCATGGTTCGGATCCCACGTTAAACTGTAGGTCCTCTATTTCATCTCACAATCACCCTACCATTACACATTAGCGTAAGTAGCGTATAACCCGAACGGGTTAGTAAGACGCGGTGCTTATAATAATAATTAAGTATCATATTCTCTTATAGGCTGGCTATTTAATTCATCATAATATGCGCATTCTACTATTGGTGACATAAAGCCCTCCAAAGTCGAAGATGGATACGTTATCTGATAGCTGCTGATCTTAGTTGATCGTTGTGTAGCTGACGATTTACGCACGTCCATCACAGAATCTGCCTTAAAATTTAAGTGAAGAATGGCTGTGAACGGGATGACTCCTGGATAGCACAGTGATTTGAGCATTTGCGTACTTAGCTTAAGGTCCTGGGTTAGATTCCCGTATCAAGGTGTCATTTTTCAATTTAGAGAATATAAATATCTGTGATGTACTCTCTCTCTATAGGTTTATGGTTTATTTATGGACATTATTTGAATCATATTAGTAGTATTAACCTTTAATTAAAGGATGGTTTATTTTTCAGCACCTTGTTTTGGAAAAACAATGCACCATCATATTGGAACTATCGAAGAACAGATATCTATGCGACAAAGTGATCAGCTACACGTCAGATCAGATACTCGAACTGGCGACCTGCGTCCAGAAGCGCTCCACAAAGCTCTCCGAAGCAATCAAAGCTTCCATCACTCAACAGGAGTCTAGATTGGAGAGGAGCTTTTATCTGTTCCACTTGACGGAGAACCTTCTCGTGGAGTACAAACAAATTCACGGAGAGATAGCCGAGAAGAAGAGGCGGGTGAAGCCGACGGTCGCCAATACGCGAGCTGCTGTTACGACCGGGAACTATGTTTCCGAGTGGAGGAACAAGTGGTTCAACGAGATCGCGACGGAATCTTTCGAAGAAAAAGAGTACAAAGAGTCGTTGAGGTGTTTGTGCGGGTGGGAGGACTCGCTACGAAGGTCGGCTGTGGTGTTCACAGAGACTAGGGCCCATCTTCTGAGCGTGTACAGCTGGCAGTGTGTTGAGTTGATAAAATCATTTTATTAAAGGTTGTTTGGACACTCAGACCTGCTACCGTTGACTTCATTTACCTCTATAATTGTATCAACGCTCAAAAACCATCTAAAGCGCTTAAATCTTATGTGACGATTGGATCTAAAGAAAATCACCTCGTCTACATACCCCGTATCTGAAAGACCCGTAGATATCCACTCCACAAAGGCTCGAGCCTCAAGCCCGGAGTCCACAGCACTCCGTAGAGGTTAAATCAACTTTAACTCACTATGGAAATATATATATATATATATATTGACGTGCGAATCGAAATGAACGCATCGCCATTTTTTTAAAAAGGTTTAATTTATCTAACTTTAATATCAGTTTATAAACAAACTTTAATTTCCAGGGTATAATTGTATCAACTGAAATAAAATTATGATTGTATCTGTATAATTTGTTCTATCTCGATGAATTTGATTAGACAAAGTGTTATACTTTCTCTTGGGTGACACGGTATTACTTTATTAAAGATACAGAGCTTACGGACTGTGTAGACGAGGTTTAAACCATTCCTAATGACAACAATGCTAAGATTCCAAGAAATCAAAATACTCATAGAGTCGAAATAATAACCAGGTATACAATCGAAATGTGTCTTTTAATAGTCCAAATAAATTTGATATCAATGTAGAATTTTATTATTGGTATATACATGTATCTATATACTCGCTTTGCTCGTTGGGGGCTCCACCCCAAACCCCCCACGAGTTCTCTTTGCTAGTGGATGTAAAATAATGTAATTCCAGAGCAGTTTTTTGATATCTTACCGTTTAGCCACAAGAGACCTCCAAATATGGGTACTCACAGACTTTAAAGTTGCTCCGATATTTTGAATTTTTTTCGGGGGTTGAACATTAAAAAACAACAACTTTTCCAGTCGGTTACAGGCCAAATTTCAAGTTTCTAGCTCATCTGGAAGTGGGTAAGCATTAATGTCAGTGAGTGAGTCAGCCATGTGGCTTTATAGTAGTATAATGTGTTAATGAATCAATTAAATCACTTCAAAAATAGAATAATTATGTAACTAGGCACAATGATTCTTTATGATAAGTTTCTTTGAGTTAAAAAATAAACTGTTTGTATTTATTTGTCACTTCATGTATCCAGAGCGAATGTAAACTCTGCTTAAACCACAGCATCTGTGGGACTACTTGGTTGACCACATGGCCTAAGGTGTCACGTCAATGTTAGACAAGAGTGATAATGACAGTAAGATCGGTGTCCTAGTCCCGGTCAGATTTACTGAGAGTTTTTTCCCCCAAAATTGGTTTCCACTCTTCCTCAACTCAAATGCGGGTACACTTCCTTATCCCTAACTAGCTGGTGTAATTAATACCCAACCAGGTAGTGAGACGCAGTGATAAAAAAGATAAAGTTTGTGTGCAGGAAGAAACAGAAAACCTAATAAAAAAAATTGCTTTGAAAGATTAAACTTGTACTTATTACTAATGTAAGTAACCCACCTCGGTGGCGTAGTTGGCTAACGCGCTTGTCGTGTTGAGCTCGACTGCTGAGGATGGGGAGATCGAGGTTCGAATCTCGGTCGGGTGAACTGGGGGCGGTTTTTCCTAAAATGGTTTTCCACTCTCCCTCCATGCAAATGCGGGTTCACTTCCTCTAATTCAACCTTCCCAAGTCCTAATCCATTAGAGTAATTAGTACTTAAAGCGTATAACCCGAACGGGTAGTAAGACGTGGTGCTAAATATTATTACTAATGTAAGTTTAGGTTAGACGCAACAACGCCGAGAGTACGCAGCTGTAAGTACGTATGTGTAGAACAGGTTGCATCCTACTAGGCGGGAAGAAGTAGCCAGTCGGGAGCAACGTGTCCCAAGGGTCACCGCGCGTGAAATGAAAGTAACGGATGGTATTGTGACCGGTGTCCAACCAAAGCCCCCCCCCCCTTTTTTTTAGCCAAAACCGAAGCCAAACTTAGTTTTCTTTTTCACCTTTGGCCGAAACCGAAGAAATCGCATGTATTGTGAAAAATTCCTATTTTTAAGTTTAATGCAATTTCTGTTGCATTTTAAATTTAAGATCGTATTTATTTAAACTACAAATCACATTTTCTAATGGCTGATAAAATAAAGTAGAGTACATTTCCGAAATTGTGATACAAAATGAAAGTGCGATAAAAAATATTAGTCACTTCTTCCTCTTGATATTTGGCTTTGAAAAAGTGACTAGATTAATTTTTATTGCCAGCCATTCCCGTACAAATAATAATCAGTAACATTAGCCATGGCTTGAGGGGAAAGTTCTTAATAAAGCTGATAGTAATACTAGACCTGATGGTAAACACGGACTATGACTACTGACTAGTCTACCGACCGGGCGCCCAAATCCAACATGCAGTGACTTGTCAATTGTCACGTGACCGCTCCAGCGAGCGTACATTAGATAAGGTAAATTAAATGAACCTTCGGTCTGATTTTGGCCGAAGCCGAACGTTCTGTCGGACACGAGTTGTGACCAAGTCGACACGTGTGGAGCACACACGTCCACAAGAACCAAACGTTAGAAGTAGCTTGTATTGCTGTGGGGCGATAGGTTGCCTGTGTATTGGTGGTCAGGTAACTGTGCTGTTCGAATCTGGTAAAGGAGATGGGAGTAGAAAACCTACACCATCCGTACTGGAAGCTACAAGCTCTGCATCCAGATGATCACCCTTTTCGATGGTGCGGAGCTTGATTTCATGGACGTTACACTATTCACAGACTAATTTACATTTTGTCTATGAATGTATTTACAACCTTCATAACCAATCACGTATGGTCGTACGAGAAACCGCACGCAAATGTTAAACGTGGATTTCAGGAGCGTTTTCCAGTTAATGTGTGGGCAGGTATAGTAGAAAATGAATTAATTGGACCATACTTGCTACCAACTCGGATCAACGGACACGTATACAGGGTGTTTCTCCAGGAAAATGTGTCTCTTGAAGAGAGACTGCACACGTGGGTGCAGATGGATGGGGCACCAGCTGACTTCAGCCGGTTTACACCAGAATACTTGAATTATCCGTTCACAGAAGATGAATAGGATGGTTGTATAGCGATCGTACATCGTGATCCCAAGATTTGAACTGGCTTTTTCCTTTTTCTTTGGGTTACATGAAGATAACTGTCTACGAGATCCCGGTTAAGTGGCCTGGTGGTCAGATTTACTGTCACGGTCTACAAAATGTGCACTATACCAGGGTATATTATTACTGTGTGCGTCTGTCACATATCTGGCTACCGCGACTGTGCGTTGGGGCAGGTAAGAGACGTTTTGAACACCTGTGATGTGCCCGCCTAGTGATATGCAAATTGTCGTACACTAGCGTACTCCCGACGTTGTTGCGCCTAACTTCCACTTTCATTAATTTTAGTAATAGCAGATGATTTTTCCGCACATTTTGTTACGAGGTTTTCTGTTTCTTTATGCCCACATACGTTGTGGCTTAAGTTTAGGCAGAGAAGAAACATCTTGTATATTCCAGCCAATAATATTTACTTTCTTACTCTATGGCTTTAAGAACTTAAAAGTTTATGGCCGCACTTATAAAATAATGCCTATTTTGAGCTTGTTCTATCCAGTCAAACTATCGATATCTTGAGCTAGTTCTATCCGGTCCACTTCATTACACCCACACTATCCCTATTTTGAGCTTGTTCTATCCAGTCAAACTATCGATATCTTGAGCTAGTTCTATCCGGTCCACTTCATTACACCCTATATTTTTCAGGTCCATTCTAATGTTATCCTCCCATCTGCGTCTAGGTCTTCCCATTGGGTTTGCCATTCAATTCCTTGAACACGCGTCTAAATTTTTACCCTCACGCTGTATGTCCTGGCCACCGTTTTATATATACACACACACACGAGATTTGACCAACCTAACAATGTCTTGTGATGAGTACAAGGTATCTAGACTAAATCATCATTATGTAACCTCCTCCACTCCTCAGTAGCTTCTTCCCTTTTTGGACAAAATGTCTTCCTAGGCACCTTGTTTTTGTTCAACCTAAATTTGTTTTCGTCATGTGAGGCAAGAAACTACAAAATTATTAGTCGTTAGTAAAGTTTTGTTTAATCTTAGAACATCAGAAACAAAAAAACAAGACAGTATCAGGAACATATTTATTTGCTCTATCATTTCGTAACAAAACTTAAAGAACTCATATTTATTTTTTACAGTACACTTTTTTTAGGCCGTACAATCCAGGCCCTGGCAACAATCATCTCCTGTCTTGTTATTGTGAACACTTCACGAACATTCTCTGTAAAATATTGTATACTTATTCTCTATTTTACATGAAGCACTTAAAAACACTTTTTAAATGTATTTGGTCTGTCACCTATGTATCAAATAAATTGTTCTATCTTATCAGCTTACCGAAAGAACACACTAAATCACGTTTTATTGATGCATACATTATTTGCATACGTATTTAAATAAACAATATCTGTTTGTCTTTTTGAAATAATACTTTTAAGATTTGTTTATTAAAAATATTCAATCAATTTTTAAGATCAACATACCTCATCACTGTATTAGTCACATAGATAGATTATTCAAAGCTGGTATTATTTGAAATATATTACCATGAATAGGATCTGAAGCCTTGACCTTTGGCCTACCAAGCCACTGCTCTACCAGATGAGCTAGCCAGGTTCTTTTTATTGATCAACACATATTTACCATTTAATTTATACCATTACTTTAAAGATTCAAGGATCAGATTCTTGTTCATTGTATATTATATCGGCTTATCAAAATTATATGTATAAAAGGTGTAATTCAGAATGAGAGTGGTAGGAAATAAATGCCCATTCAGTAAACTCCCCATAAACGGAAATTCAGTTTATTAGGAGAGTGAACCTCAGACCGTGTGACAAACGATGTGGGTTACCTATCAGAAGTTATCTGAATATAACCACCGACCTGTTTGGAACTATATTGTCCTAATCAATGTATTACGTAACTGAATATATATCCTCTCAGATAGTTTTGTCATGGTTGTTTCCTACGAACAGACAGACTCGCACAGTCGCAACTAGGACTCATTAGAAGTAATAGACATACACATTCTAGGGTGAAGGGCGAGTCAGGGGATATACTGACTGGGTAAAATACCACTTGTTTCCAGGAATTTACCAGAGGATGGAATTTAAATATAAATATAAAGTAGTAATGATATTTTACCCATAGCCATATCCAACTGTTTTGTTAATGCACATATATTGTATCATTAAATTAGATAGTTATAGAATAGTAAATCTTTCACGTGTTGATTAAATATGTTTATGCAGCCTAAGATTACATGCTCACCAGTTTCAGTGGCTGAACGGTCTGAGGTGTTACTCTCGTGTTATACTGGTCTGTTGATGACGGGGAGAGCGAGGTTCGACTATAGGTAAGATCTACTGAGGGTGATTTTTCCTAAATGGTTTCTTCATCTCCCTCCACGCAAATGGGGGTAGATAGCCTATAGAATGCTTCCTTACTCATCCCTACCCCTTTAGTTAAAATAAGATAGAAGGGCAAGGCCTGCACACTTACCAGACGATTGTAGACCTCAACGTTCACAAGTAGAACTGAACTGGACTAAAGAAGGAGACTCATGTACTGAGAAAATTTCATAGTTGTGTTTTAGTCGCAAACTTTGAGGCCTATAGTTTTCTGTTAAGTTTGTAGACCTTGTCCTCCTATACTACTATCAATATTTAATTTAAAGTAGCCATATTTCCGTTGTTTATATACCCATTAGAGTAATTATTTTATATATCCGTATAACCTGAGCAGATAGTAAGACGCGGTGATAAAGAAAGATGGCTAGTAATTACTACTAACATATTTTCAGATATTTGGGATTAATTAATCGAGAAATGTGTGTTAGCTATCTAAATATACTATATCAACCTTGATATTAAAAGAGGTAGGGTGACATGGTACTAGGATGATATTCAAAGCTCTCTGTTGATACATAATTCAAGCATTACACCAGCGTTTATTTGAATTTAAACGAATACTACATGACTAATAAACTTTACAAGCAGCTATTGTCTATCCTGAATAATCTCCATGTACAAAAACTAGGCCCTCAACCGATTCAGCGAGTTCTTCCGGCAAGCCTCCCTCCTCGTGCACAGCCTCGAAATGACGTTTTTCCCACAGAAACTTGTACTCACTCGATCGTTTGAAGCACTTTCATGTTTTGTTACCAACTGTTTTATATGACGGTCGTGGATTGTGAGGTTTTTATCACTAAAGGAATAAGAACTAGACGAGACCATTGTGACTAAAGTTGTTAAAAAAAACACCACGAGGTTTATGTTACGTCGAATAACAAAACCACTCTTTATATGCACTCAGTGTGAGCTACAAGATCTGTTTGGACAGTTTTAAAACGTGTGTATGAAATAAAAGTTTGTTAGAATTTATAATAACCTAAAATAAAATAAAGCTTGATCAAAAGTAAATGTCTAAAATTAGGTTATAAATATTCTATTAAGTAATAGAGATAATTTATATTTATTTAGATAATGTAAAATGTATGTTCAGTCCACTTTTAATAGGAAGGGAGTAGCTCCTGGTTTGAAGAAATGACAAAAGTATTTAATTTTGACCAAATATATATGCATTCTTTTTCGGATTGTATACAAACATATTTATAATTTTCAAATGGGCTATGATTATAGCACAAAGTACTGCCCGGATTTAAAAAAAACTATACAGAAATTTATTCCTCCAAAATAAAAATAAAGAATTACAATTGTACTTTAATGGTAGCAACAAATATAATTAAATTATTAGCAACATTATTTTAAAATCCCAAGAAAATTTTTCTAATTGGTTGAAAACTTAACAAAGAAATAATAATTTGGATTTAGCTGTGCACATTATGGTCCTATTTTACTATACACATGGTTGTTCTTCTACACAACTTTGTTTAATGTATTTTATTTTCTACGGGCAATAAATGCGTTTAAAACCAATTTAACTAATTTTTAACGGTGTAATTCAAGAACTAGCATAAAAAGCCCAAGTGTCATATACAATTTAAGAGAGAAATCTACTATTAAAAATATATATCTCAACCAAACTTAGTAAATTTCCTCCCTTAAAAAGTACACGGTGTATTTTTTTTTTGCCAAGAAACTTGTGAAATTCTAAAGGTGGAAAACTCTAAAAAGAGGATGGTAAAACCAAATTGCCATGAAGCATAGAATTTCCTCTCAAAGTATTTAAGTTTATTTGAATGCTATAGCATGGACATTGAATGTAAGAGAGACTAGGAAAGTGGAGGCCAGGGGAAGGAAGTTGTGAGGAGCGTGTTAAGCCGGGCTGTTGTCCACTTGTTGCGTATCAGTGGAGACGGGAAATCGTTGCAAAGTGGCGTGTCACATGGGATACAAAGATAGGCAACGGGCCCGATCGGTCATTTGTTGGTTTTTCGCCGCCACATACAAGGAGAGATACGGCCCTAGGTTGCAACATATGTGGATGGGCAACCATTTTATCGCGTAGCACGCTCAATCCTGCCCTGCGGAAACCTTGTGTAGAGATTTGGTTTTTCTTAGTACGTTTTCCCCCCGTTTATTGTTGTTATAGATATATTTTTGACCCGATGGAGTGGAGTAAGGAGGCGATCATAAGATTTATAGAAATATACTGTACAATTTACTTAATTTGGGCCCAAAACATCCGGATCATTTCAATAAAGTGCGAAAACAAGATGCGTTGGTGGACTGATGTGCTCATTGCTGATAACTAGAATTGAACACTCAAGTTCAATACGTATCATAGTCACGTGTCATCCGTTTTAATACGGATACGCAGTGATGATAAAAAAACAACTATCAGACAGTGTTGCATCGTATCGTATCACTAGATGTTACGCGATACGCATGTGTGGATATCCACCTTAAGCTGTCACGATTAGGAATGAAGTTGTCAGGGAAAAAGTGGAGGTACAAGGAGTACATGAGATAGTAGAGGAAGCAAGACTGAGATGGTATGGGGGTGTATTGAGGATGGAGAAGAGAGGATGCAAAAAAAAGGGGGGTTGAAAATGAAGTATGTAGAAAAATGACTGCAAGGGAGGTCAAGAAAGAGATGGGAGGATTAGATAACACAAAGTGTTTAGTGAGAGGAGAAGAATGTAAGCGATTAAAGGAGGAAGAATGTTGGGAAGGATAGAGGGAGATGGAAGCATTTTACTAAACTGACCCAGCCACAGGCTGGAAACAATTGATCATATGAATTATATCCCTTATATATGAGCTAGTAAAAGTCATTTTTAAAATTTTAGAAACAGCTGGTCAAATTATAGTTTTCTTTAGAAAAACAACAACAGTATATCAATAAAATTTAAAGTTAAATAACAATTAAGTAAAACTTGCTCGAGTAATTCACACTGGGCACACAACACATCACATCACCAATAACCATGAAACTTAATTTATGTTGATTCAAGTCATAGAATCCAAGTAACAGTTCTCAGCTTTATTGTACCAGAACAAGGAGAAATCAAAAGGGTTATAAACCATTGGTTTCATTAAAAAAAAGTATCACAAAAATATTCCGTCTGTTATAAAACCTTATTTTACTTTCCTCTCGTTAAGAGTGCAGAAAACCACACTTCAGTAACTATTTTTAGCACCACGTCTTACTACCCGTTTGGGTTACACGGCTATGTACTAATAGTTATGCTAGTGGGTTAAGGATGAGTAAGGTTGAATCTGTAGGTAGTGTACCCACAATTTTGTAGAGGATGAGTGGAAAACCATTTTGAAAATAAACCCTAATTACATCCAATCAGGATATAGATTCTTGAAACTTTTAAAAATAATTTTGTTACCTGATTTATTAATCAAAATTAAAATGATCGCATCGACGAATCGTAAAATAACTATGGCTCACAGAGTTAATTCAACGCTAACGTGCTTGACTCTGACCTTACAGCCGTTTAATTGGTTCAAATCCCGGCTGGTTACACTGATGTTTTTTTTTTACATAAAATTGTTTTAAATACCTTTCCAAAGTGAAAACCCGCACATTTTAAATTATTTACTCTCTACATCCATAATCCCACGGATGATAATAATAATCCTTGTAATCTACACCAGTAGACACAGGCACAAAGGCGTTGATCTTGTCTTGTTTGGTTTGCCGGTCATGGGTTGGTTCGAATCTGGTTTCCAGCTCTCCCAATACACAAATGCAAGTACATTTTTTACTGCACTACTTTCCTCACCCATATACCACTAGAGTGAACAGGAATAATAAATGAATGACACAATCATATATAGATTCTCATATCTATATATAATCAAAATTTGCTTGAAACAAAATTAAAAAACAACAACCAGTTATCAGTAAAACAGCGCTAAATTAAATTTTTTGACAAAAAAACCAAACATGATGTTATTGTTGCATACGTATATATATATATTTAAAAAATATCTATAACCATTTTGTAACTATTTCTAATGTTAAAAAGTAAGTCGTAACTAAACTTTCCTTGAATTAATATTTCTTTAAAAAAAAGTGATTGTTTATACTGTTCATACATCAATCTTGGGCCAAATCATTTTGTCATTTTCGAACATTTTTAAATCTTCAAAATAATTCATTAGTGGGACACCCTAATTTTAAAAGTTGAACTACAATTATGATTTATCCTCCAGACATGACCATATAATATCTACGTATAGAGATTCAAATAACTCCATATAATATTTTCGGGTATAGCAGATGGATAGACACAATTGTAAGAGCCACTTTTATAAGTTTGAACATATAACGTCAAGATTCATCATAATATCGACGTAGAAAGTGTTCACGACTACAATACTTCTTCTATACCAGTACGAGACATTAAAAACAAAAGTTCCTTGTGTTTTACGTATTAAGTAAAAAGGGGAGCAATACAATCAATTAAGTAAAGTATGGAGATGTTAGTCATCTTGTCTTGTTCTTTGCTGTGATACTATTTTAACGTTCATAATAGTATTGTCATAGAAGGACCCTTATATGACAGTTTAGAAAGTTCATTTATTTAGTCACCAAACATTGGAGGATTTCTAATATAATAGATAATGCCAACTTTGATTTTTCATTGTTAATAAATGTAACGCAATTTTGGGAACGTTGGCTAATTTGAAATTTTTCCAAACAAAAAGGTTCTTCGGATAGTGATACGACCATACACCAAGTCAAATTTGTGTTGTTACCGTTTTGCTGATTTGTAATGCTAGGCTGAGTGTAAACTCAATGTCTTCCTATTTTGTACATCATAATGCCTCACTTAATAGTAAGGTTTTAATGAAAAAAATATTACCGAGTTTTAAATACGTATTGACTCTTGTCATAAAGGATTTTATTCACAGTATTACGATCTAACTCGATCCTGATATCCAGTTTCCATCCCAAAGATCAAACACGATTCAAGCACCCCTATTTTCAGTAGCGCTACAAAAATCTGGCTTTTAGGAGACTAGTTTTTTTTATAATATTTTTTATACGATTGAGAATATCATAATAGAGCTGCATCTTAAAAATTGAGATACTTATTTACTTACTCACTCTATGGCATTAGGAACATGAAAGTTCAATGTCGCAAATTATGCCACCTATTGTTATATTGAGCTATTTCTATCCAGTCCACCTCATTACACCGTATCTCTATCTTGAGATAGTTCTATCCAGTCCACCTCATTACACCCTATCCCTATCTTGAGCTAGTTCTATACAGTCCACCTCATTACGCCCTATCCCTATCTTGAGATAGTTCTATCCAGTCCACCTCATTACACCGTATCTCTATCTTGAGCTATTTCTATCCAGTCCACCTCATTACACCATATTCCTATCTTGAGATAGTTCTATCCAGTCCACCTCATTACACCGTATCTCTATCTTGAGATAGTTCTATCCAGTCCACCTCATTACACACATATCCCTATCTTGAGCTAGTTCTATACAGTCCACCTCATTACACCCTGTCCCTATCTTGAGCCAGTTCTATCCAGTCCACCTCATTACACCGTATCCCTATCTTGAGATAGTTCTATCCAATCCACCTCATTACACCGTATCCCTATCTTGAGATAGTTCTATCCAGTCCACCTCATTACACCGTATCTCTATCTTGAGATAGTTCTATACAGTCCACCTCATTACACCCTATCCCTATCTTGAGATAGTTATACCCAGTCCACCTCATTACACCGTATCTCTATCTTGATATAGCTATATCCAGTCCACCTCATTACGCCCTATCCCTATCTTGAGCTAGTTCTATACAGTCCACCTCATTACACCGTATCCCTATCTTGAGATAGTTCTATCCAGTCCACCTCATTACACCCCGTCTATTTCAGGTCCATTCGAATGCAATCCTCCCATCTGCGTCTAGGTCTTCTCGATGGTCTCTTCCCATTGAATTTGTCAGTTAATACCCTGAATACGGTTCTAGAATCTCCCATTCACGCTGCATGTCCTGGACAGGGTATGTAACTCATCATTATGTAACATCCTCCACAATCTCATCAATTTTTAGATCAAATATCTTCCAAAGCACCTTGTTTTCGAGCACAGCGATTTTTTTTGGTCATGTAAGGTAAGAGATCCCGTTTCATACCATGGAGAACAACCGGTAAAATTGCTGTTTTGTATATTTAGAGAGTTATATTTTCCTACTTTTGAGCGCTTATTTTTTTTATGGTGAGAGTTTATCCCACCAAAGCCCGACCCCCAACCCCTATCGGCTGTCCGTGACTGCTACCGGTATTCAATACATTCACAGCTACCCTTCATATATCCGCAGCCCGAGGACGCGCTGTGTCGTGGACAACGGGAATCTGTCTGATATATTTGATGAATAATTTGGTGTGAGCATCACATATAAATACTATCAGTAAAAAATTGTTGATTGGTTTTATTTTGCGAAAAACTCTACAGTGAAAATATTTCAATAGTAAAAATAAAGTTCAGTTAAAACTATTCACTTGAATCTACTCGAAAACCAATACGACACATTATCTCAATAGGTAGCGTGTCTGTGTTCGATTCCCGGTATGGTTGAAAAATGTATCTATGGTGAAATGCGGGTTAGACCTTTCACTGTGCCCGTCCTAGTCTTAAGTTATATTATCAGGCATAAGAAGCTACGACAGGCCTATTAAGACGGTAATGGAAAATATATGGCTTGGATAAAAAAAACTGGCCCAGGCCACATACTGGGAACAGTAATGGATGTATTTGTTCGAAAACAAGTTTATTTCAGCTATTTTATTAATTGAGGATCTCCCTATAAATCTGTAATCCACTTAGGAAACTAAGGCCTTTCCTTGTGGGATAGTGCAATCAGATATTGTGAATATATAGTAGAATTTAAGAAGGGTGCGTATAACCCGAACGAGTAGTCAGACGTGGGTGAAAAAAACAACACAATTTTGGTAGGAATGATCTTTTAGAAAATACAAACTTTTTGTGATCGAAAGTGATAACTTTACTATATTATCAATGTTATTATATAAGTATTGATAATATCTATCAAAAGAAATCAGATAGCTTGACTTATAAATATGTGAAACAAAATATAGTGACTTTTGAAGCTGTCAGATAAGGCTCTTCTCATGAAAATGGGCCTGTAGAAAGTACTCCCCCCACTTCCCTTGCCGCTGATTTTCGCAACGTTCACTTATCTACGTGACCGCCGAAGAAATTGTTTTCAACTATTTGCTTTAGTGGCTTGAAATCTGGCTAATTAGTGTCAATGACGAGAATAGAGTTTCCTGGTCAAGGATTGACTCGGAGTCATCAGGTCAGCTACCCTTGCGACTTTTCAACACACACACACATATAAAAAAAGGTCAACTCGGATATTTTTGAACAGTAATTTTATCCCCGGGCTGTTCTTCATCCTGAATGGCGGTTCCAGCTCCGACAGAAACAGAACGCACTCCCCCTTGTCTCGTGTCTGGAGTGGCGGTGTCTGCAACTATCACAGGCGGTGTGGTCCGAGTCTCACAAGGTCTCTTCCCATATGGAGCACTGCTCAGCCACGTCATGGGGGCAGGCCGGGGCGTGTCACTAGGTGTCGTGGTCGTAGCTCAGGGAGGATTTCTTCATCTCGATCATCGGCAGGATGCCCGTCTCCTGGAACACGCACGTACAAAGGAGTGTACAATACCCGACATTTTATTCAGCTGGTTATTCAATTTTTCTTTAGCATCGCGTCTTACTACCCGTTTGGTTTATACGCTTATGTACTAACTACAATAATGGTTTTAGAGAGTAGGAAAGTTATATTTAGATGAAGTGTACCTACATTTTCGTGGAAGGAGAGTGAAAAATCATTTTAGCAAAATCTTTCTCAATACATCCGACCGAGATATAAAACCTTGACTTTCCCGTCATCGGCAGTCTAGTCTACTGCGAGGGTAACGCCTTAGACCATGCAGCCACCAAATCCAATTTTTTGGGCTATACACATAAGTACTAATTACGCTAATGATTTGGGAATGAGGTTGGGTTGAATTAAGGGGAAATGTACCTACATTTACGTGGAGTAAGAGGGGAAACCCATTTAGGGGAAAACATCCTCAGCAAGCCCAACCGGGATTCAAGCCTCAAGCTTCCCGTCATCAGCAGTATCATCTTTTGTGAGAGTGACACCTCAAAACATGTGGTCAGCGAGAACAGTCGCAGTTAAATTAACCTTTGAGGTGGGATGGAAGGAATATATTTTTCAAATCAACAATGATAGCTGCAGATCACATGATTTGACATATTTATATATAAAAGTAGATTTAATAACTATTCTAGAAGTAGGATAAAAACCATTCCTATGAAAATTGGACTGAACATGTTGTGTCATTTTATACACGTAGTAAAAATCTTATCATATGTTTTGGAATATGTCACGGGCTTTGACTAACTTAAACAGGGCCCCTTTTTTTATTCATTTAAAAAAGTTTCTGGTCAAAGGTCAAATGCTCATGACAAATTAATATTCGAGAACTGTCGAGAATATTACGTGAACACAATTAAACTAAATGTTTCCACGTAAACACAATTTGATTTATTTTCACTCAGAAAAAGATCTCTGCTAGAAAAAATGTAAATAACAAGCTTGAATTATTCATGTCCCCTTCCATTGAACGTTAGCTCAGACACATAAACTGTTCACTTTATATAAACCAGCTATTAAATACAATACATTTATATGTCTTTACAGAATGTAGACATTAGGTCAATGAAAAACAAGGATTGAGAAAAACACAGTGATTACATCTCTTGGCGTATTTTGTATTAAGTTAAATAGTAGTTGATTTTAGTGACCTGGGGGTATAGGGGTAAGGTGTCGGACTTGTGTGATGGGGGCCGGGGTTCAATCCTCCGTCACGGCACAGATTTATCTGATTACCAAATCCTTCCTTAACCTCTGACAAGACGGGTATTAATCACAACTTGTGAATGTATGGAGTGACAGGTCTCCACCGTGGTTCGGATCCCACGTTAAACTGTAGGTCCTCCATTTCATCTCACAATCGCCCTACCATTACACATTATCATGAGTGCGTATAACTCGAACGGGTAGTAAGACGCGGTGCTAATAATAATAATAATACACAGTAGTTAATTTTAGCACCGCATCTTACTACCCCATTGGAAAATAAGCATAAATTATTATTATTAGCACCGCGTCTTACTACCTGTTCGGGTTATACACACTTACGCTAATGTGTAATGGTAGGGTGATTGTGAAATGAAATGGAGGACCTACAGTTTAACGTGGAATCCGAACCACGGTGGAGGCCTGGCATTCCTCACATTCACAAGATGTCTTGCCAGAGGTGAAGGAAGGGTTTGGTAATCAGATAAATCTGTGTCGGGACCGAGGATTGAACCCCGGCCACCAGCACAGAAGTCTGACATCTTACCCCTAGACCACCAGGTCCCCAAGCATCAATTAATGACGTTGATGGGATAAGGAATAGAACGGTAGAACTCGAGAGGAACTGTACCTGCCAACGACTGCCACTCACCCCATTGATGTGTGGCATCTCAAGAGCGGCGGGCACGTATGTGGTCCCCGGAGAGCAGCGCGTGCAGGACCTCTTGAGGGCAGGACGCTGTCGTGATCCGTGACATCTCACTGCGAACCTCAACTCCTCCGCCATCTCGGAACACAGGGATTGCTGTGAAGCATCACAGGAACAATTTCAGGACTTTGAATAGGACACAGTTTTGTATGGCAGGAAGTCGCTTGGGGTCTTCAACCTTTTAAGGTGCAAAACCCCAAATTTAGGTCTTTTGTCGGCTCGCGGGCCGTTATACTGTTCCGACCATATTGGGATTGAGCACTTAAGAGCGTTCATCATTGCAGCGACAACTCAGCTTCCGTTTCGCGCGAGGTATGGAAGTTAAGTGGGGGAGAAGGGAAGACATAGAAATGCCAGAAATGTGTGCCGTGCATTCGTAGTTGGATGATTACTAGAAATTTTACACGGTGACTATGGGGGTCAAAGTGACAAAAGTCTCTTGTTATACTAACTACAGCACTTCCTTAATAAGACAGTAAATATTTGCGCACAATGCTTAGCTGTGAAGCCATTCTAAAATGGGCAAAAACGGCCTTTTGAATAAAGTTTTTATCAAAATATCATTATAGTTTCAACAATGTTCTGTATTAGGAACGTCTATTAACTCTTTACCTCCATTAATCTTTAATCAGAAATTATCCACGTGCAATAGTGTTGGTGTAAATTTAAGATTTCTAGCCGACTGTTTCACAGAGTTGACGGGCATGTGATGCACGCTCTTAAAGGGAAGCCAAAAGAAAAATGATATGTGTTATATATATTTTTTTTTACAACGTCCCCGAGTGTCTCGGCGGTGATGAGCGAACAAACTTGCCACAAGCGTTCTGTAAGACCTTTTATCCTTATAATTAGGGATGTACCGATGCGGATACCAATGAATCGATATCGGGCAATTATTAGTGCCTCAGCAATTAATCGTAATCGGCTATTATTTTGCCAATTAATTGACTTTTTAAAGTAAAATTAAATCAACAGTTTTTAGGTAGAAGTTTAGTGAACAAAATAGCAAAAAAACAACAATCAAACAAAAAAAACCATTTATATACACACTGCATCTGGGTTGTGGGCTATGCAAAGATTACATAACCAGATAAAGAGATATAAGTTCATATCGTTGATAAAACTAACAATCTAGTTCCAACTTTCGTCAGTTATACCGTAGGATTATGGCTACGGCCACACATAAGAATCTTCCAGGCTGATTACTGTACTTTGCTCAATTACTACCAATACAAGAAACACTTGTTTATTATTAAAACTTAAGCGTACTTGAGTCAGATGAACATGTACTTACAACGTTAATGTGTTAGAGGCGAGGTAGGTTAAGTTAGTAGGAAGTGTAGCCGCATTATAGTGGAGGGAGAGTGGAGAGCCTTTTAGAAAAATAATATCCTCAGCACACCTATACAGAATTCGAACCCTGATCTCTCAGTCATCATTTTGAGTGAATTTACGCAATATAATTAGATTAATTTATCTCCTATGTATCTGAAAAATACGACCAGACAGGAATTCAAAGCCTGAACTGGGTACATTATAATAATATATAATTTTATGTCACCGAAAGAATTTCAAATTATTAGCAGAATAATAATCTATCTAATTAAAAAAACACAATGTTTCTAAGTAAATTTTAAACTAATGATGCCATCAGTTAGCTGAAGGGATATTAAAAACAGTTTAAATTCCAGTTTTTTTAAGTAGGTGTTAGGAGTAGGCCTACTATTCACTAACCTAAAGTGTCTGGTCATCCTCTGTTTTTATGTGTGTGCATTTAATGAGAATGTTTCAAGTATGTAACCCAACATTTAATGATTTGTAGAAATATAATCTTTTAATAACAAACTAAATAGGTTGCTATATAAACTAAACAGTGTACAGTTTATGAATTGGAAACAGATAAAATAATTCCGACTCATATATTGATTTTATTTGCTGTCCATTCCTTCTAGGTGTTCATAATTATAGCAGATAGCTATTTTGTTTGAAACAGACAATACGTACCCTGTCTGTCTGAGCATTTTTCTTCGAGTTCCAGCAGAACTCTAGGATGGCCACCAAGATGGCCAAGGCAAGACCGCATAAAAGAACAACAAAAACTCCCCCTGAAAAACAAAAGCAAACTTTATTTAAAAATTAGATATTCACCTCCTGAACAGGAGAGAAAGATTTCAAATTGACTCTCTTTTCTCGTTAGTATATACAGGGTGGGACGGAAACACCGAGAAAAATAATGAACAACGTGCTGAGGTTTACCTGACGTCCGGTGGAACTTACCCGAGTGACATTATCTTCAAAAAGTGTGAAACAGTGTATAATGTAGTTTGCTTTTTATTTGAATAGTGAATGTCTACCTTTCAATTAAAGTGTTAGTTTTCAAGTCACTAATCGTCTAATTATTGAGGCCCCACCTTGTAACTTTGGTCAAATGAAACAGTCCAGTCTAGTTCAGTCGCGTCACCCACTCTTAGATTCAGCTGACTAGTTAAATATTATCTTAATGAAACGAGCACCGAGTGTATTCAAACAGAAGTTGTCACGTTAAATCCAATTCTGTCAATTCAAGACTGGTCTCGACTCAGCCAGTTGAATTTCTGTCATTCCTTTGTATCTCTTATGTTTTCTTCACCTATGTTTCTGTTTCATTTCGGTCAAAGTTTTCATACCATTGACGGGCGCAGCCTAGGTGCCGTGGGACACCCACTAGCAAAGAAAAGAACAAGAAAAAAACAAGCAAACAAGAGAAAAAAAGCTAATTACCTTATTCTTTTTTTAGAAACTTCATCGTTAGATAGTCCAACGAATGTTATTGTAATCATTTATAATGTTTGTATTTCAAAGAATACACTTTAAAAATAAAACACAATAATTCTGTCTTGTTTTTAATTTATTGTAAGTTTAAAAAAATCAAACCGATATTCAGTGGAGAGGGTGGCATGGTTTCCACCACCTTTGTCTTACAACTGGTACCACCATAAACCACAGCCCGCTTAAGATTGTTTCACACTTTTTCATTTCATCACTTAAAATATAATTTATATTGAAAAAACTAATTATGCTCATAGGAAAGTAGTCGAATGTATGTAGCCTATAACACTCATCCTGAAGGTTGGTTGGATGCTCAACAGTTCCACCGTCAGCTGTAAAGCCTAGGTTACTTTGAAGAGGCATACTAGGGAAATGAGGGGTGAGGTAGTTTCCAGTGTCCTCACTCCAGAAGGTACTATTACACATCATTCTGCGAGGCCCACCGCATATACCAACTGACCCTACAAGCAACGACACCTTCACTCCAGTCATAACAAAGACTGGCTGTATATTGAGTGGTATTACTAGTATGGTTCATACCTCCTCCACTTTCATGTGTGTCATAGTCATAAGTGAGACTGAGACATATGAATGAAAGTAACAACTTTTTCTAGCCTTTATACGAAGATATAGAACATTATAGACTAAAGTAGTAATAAAACTCGATTACTTCACCGAGTATATCAGAAAACAGATGGTTGAAATAACTGAAAGTTTGTCTCCTTAAATAAATAGATTGAGCCTATAATTTCATTTTCTGTCTTATTCATTTTTACTGTGAAGGATAATGAACGTATCTACATCCCCATCCATTTATTATAAAACTAGTTCACTGAATAAAATAATCGTATCAATTTGTCCCAGTATTGTCAAGTAAGTCAGCGACTGATTCGATGTGAAACCCCTGGACTGGTGTGAACTTGACTCGGTTGGACTGGGTCAGTGTGAAGTCAGCCTAGTCCTCTTCAATTGATGTTATATTTGTTCGCCCCTTATTTCAGTAGGTTCTCTTTAAACACATATGTAGATCTAGCACTTAAATCAAACACATACATTGGTTGACAATCTATATGAATTTGGAGCATACATTGGTTAACCTACTACACCACTTAGACAAATATGTATTGTTTGATTACCTACTAATGAACATTGTGGCGGTTAGAGAATGTGAAGCATTTAAAATATTTAGGAAGATTAATTGCGACAGACGCGCAGTGTAAACGGGAAATACAGTAAAAATAGCAATGGATTCAAGCGGAATATTTGGTGACGAGGAAGCAAATTCATCCATTTTCTCTTATGGCGATAATTATGAGCCCATAGCCATTAAGCGGAATACTTGGTCACTAAATAATAGCAATAAGTGTTCGATAATAATCTAATTTCAGTTCCCCTTTGTGTTCAGTTCGCTTCCATGTGTTCCCAACTTAATCTTTTTGCTATTATTTAGCCACTAAATATTCCGATTAAAATGGCGAAGGCTGCTTTCAGTAAGAATACGATGATACAGACTAGTAAACTGAGCCCGGATATGAGGAATAAACTGGTGAGGTGTTATGTGTGGAAGGATGATCGCTTTTATAGAGCTGAGACATACATGAGGCTTGAAGAATATTTGCAAACTTTGAGATATGGTTCTGGAGGAGAATATAGAAGATAAAGTGGACAATTAGAGTGATATAATTATATACTCGCTTTGCTCGTTGGTGGCTCCGCCCCCAATCCCCCAGTGAGTTTTCTTTGCTAGTGGATGTAAACTAATGTAATTCCAGAGCTGTTTTTTTGATAGGTCTTACCGTTTAGCCACAAGAGACCTCTAAAGAAACTCAAAGACTTTAAGTTGCTCCGATATTTTGATTTTTTTTTTAACTTTTTGGAATTTTCTCGTCAGTTACAGGATAGGCGCTATAAGTTAGTCAAATTTCAAATTTCAAGTTTCTAGCTCATCTGGAAGTAGGTAAACATTAATGTCAGTGAGTGAGTGAGTCAGCTATGTGGCTTCATAGTAGTATAACTGCACGTCTGAGATAAATCATTCGTAGAACAGTAGTGTAAATATCAGCCAGTACTAATGTACCGTTGCCCAGGAGACGCCCGAATGTACTAATCGTACATCCTTTACGTGTCCCGATGAGATGAGGTGATGGTGATATTGAATATTAGTGTGTGGAACCATTTGAAACACTTAAAACCTAACTTAAGCCTAACTAACCAAACCATGGTGGCCGTTGGGGTGGTTCCCCTTGGGTGAAAGAATACCCAAGGTACCAACCGGGAACCGAACCTGGGACCCCTAGGCTCGTAGCCAGATGTACTAACCACTACACCACGGGACCGGTTAATTAGAGGGATGAAGGAGTTTCTAAGATGGGTAAATGATAATAGAACCATTATGCGGATGATTCTAAGAAGAAAAGGCGATTGTATAGGCAACTTGTGAGAAGAAATGGGTTAGTGAGTGACGTCATATAAGGCAAAGTGAAAGGGAGATATCTGCCAGGAAGATCACGATTAAAACTTTAAACAAGGAGGGAAAAAAGAGAGATAGAGTTTTAGGATGTAAAAAAAAATCTGCTAACAGGACAGATTTGATTACTCAATTCGGAAAAGACAACGGGCCTGTCGAAAGACAGACAATTTAATAATAATAGCTAGATACATGAGTTACATCCATTGATTTAAACACGAGTATCTGATAGAAGCCTATTGATTACTTATAAGAGCTAGAAACATTTATTGGCTGAACAAAGACACGTACTTTGGTTGGCCCCAAACAACTATTCATTTGTCTTAGTTGATCCCTTTCATTAGTGTGGTACCTTTTGATACTGTGTATTGCTTTAGGTTTACTACTTTTGGTAGTTTTATAACTTTGATAATAAGGCCCCCTTAACCAGTCAAACACCAACAATAGGTTCTCGTGTGCACCGTGTCTTACCACGCTTTCAAGAGATCTGCATATTTACAATATTGAAATATAGATAAATTAGGTAGAATTTATAGGAATTTTACCGTCACCTGCGTGAAGGAGAGTGAAAAATAACATATGAAAAAAACATTTTCAGTACAACCAATACTGGGATTAGAGCCCCGGTCTCTCTGTCAGCGGGACTCAAGCCTAATACGAGATTGACGCGTTAGAAAACGCAACCATCAATACGGGTACATTAGTTATCATAAATGTGGTTTTCCACTCACCCTACACGTAAATTCAGGTACAATAACACCCCGTATTACTTACCCATTAGGGTTGTACTCAAATGTACTAAATTAGGGACGAGGACGGTTGAACTTAGAGGAAGTGTACCCAAATCTGCGTGGAGAGAGAGTGGAAAACCATTGAGAAAATAATACCTTCAGTACCCCCGACAGATGTTCGAACCCCTATCTTCGCGTCATTGGCAGTCTAGCCTATTGAGAGTGTGACGCCTCAGACTATTCGACCATCAAAGCAGGTATCATGTATATAAATAGCTATGCCTGCTTAGTAGCTATCTGACGTCAATGATTGTAACATCTCCAATCGGCCGAGGACCAAATTTACAGTAGACTGCTATTGTTTATTTAGCACCGCGTCTTACTACCCGTTAAGGTTATACGCTTAAGTACTAATTACGCTAATGGATTAGGAATTGGGAAGGTTGAATTTAAGAGGAAGTGAACCCACATTTGCGTGGAGGGAGAGTGGAAAACCATTTAGGAAAAACCACCCCCAGTTCACCCGACCGAGATTCGAGCCTCGATCTCCCTGTCCTTGGCAGTCGAGCTACACACTAGGCGGGTGACTGCTATTGTTATCCTCTTAGATAGCGTATCAGCTTAGATAACCAGACGACCGCTGGCGACAATCTCCAAACGGAGGATCCCCTACCTATGTTTTCTACGCCCAGAGCGTTGGCCTTGGACTCCTTGTTTTTATCGTCCCTGTTGCAGACGTCACCCGTATTTTTCCACCACTTGTCGTACAGAATCTGGATGACGCCTTTCTCTTGGAGCTCCAGGATAGCCAGCGATATCTTGTCTCTCCACGGGGAGCCTGGAACACGAGAGATAACTACATAATAGCTCCGTAGCGTCGGCCCGCAATAAAGACATATGGCTAAACCAAGCCGTTACAAGAAGGAAAGAAAGACTTTTGAAATCCATGACATCACTTATAAATTTACGTTTATTATTAGTTAATATAATCGAAACAAATGTTATGTATATTATGATTAGTAAAATTCAGTGGCGCATTGAAATCCCCTGAAATGGTTCTCTTACCTCTTGGGGAGGGGGGGGGGGGCGGGGGGNGGAAGCGTATCATAGTTAATATTGATTTAGGCTAGTCATTAAATAAAGGAAAGCATAGTCCAACTGTCATATTAATAACCTTTTTAAAGGTAGCCTTCTGATTTGCGAACATGAGATTTTTGATATATGGGAAGGATTCCAGATCGCGAACACGCCATGTTTCTATGCCATCTTGTTTATAATTTGATAATAGGGGCGGACCACGGGTGACTAACTGTCGTATGTTCTTTCCGCCTCATCAGTATTAATTTGACTATATTACATATACGAGTATTTATAGGTTAGATTAGGCTAGGCTAGGATTGGTTAGGTTAGGTTAGATTAGGCTAGGATAGGTTAGGTTAAGCTTGGTCAGGAGGAAATCCCCGGTGGCTGGTGGGTGTTGCCAGTAACCCCTTTCACCCTTTTCACCACCCTCACGTAGGAATTCCCGTGAGTTGCAATTTACTTGTTCTCAATCTGGGCACTGGATATTTAGGTAGCCATAACATTTTGGGTATGTTCGCAATTTGGATGAATTTAGCCCCGTTTGCAATCTGAACTGTTTGCCATCAACATACAACTATATAAAATACAATAATATTTTTTTAAGCTCAACAACTATGGAACTTTACTATATTATACGTGTTATTTTATAAGTAATGATAATGTCAATTAAAAATGACCACTGTACACAACATGACTTAACGTATGACCACACGAAAGTAGATCTAGTAATTTTTTCTATCTCTCAGATAAAGTCCTTCATATGAAAATAGGCCTGTACACTCGGTTTACTCCTAAAGGTGACAGACTTACCTTGATGGATTTACACTATGGGCCTGTCATATAAACTACACCTGTGGTGTAATCTGTAAAGGGATAATCCATAAATCATTTAATCCCTTTTCTGGTCTTTTTTTTAACCACTCCGCCTTTAATGTAACACCATGTAGACATTAGAGCCCTTACCCCTATCAACAGAGTTACGTGGTTTATGGATGACCCTAAAGGTTGAGTCCATTCGGCACTAGAATGGTGATAATTGACAGCTAGCAGAAGATTTTTTTTATTACAAACATTGTTCGAATGTCACTAATGTTAACCCACATATAAATAATTGTTATTTTCTTAGGAATGCTACACTAACAATCTAAAATGTTAGTAAGCACTTCTAGTAATACTTTAATAAGGATTATCTGATTACCAAACCCTTCCTTCACCTCTGACAAGACATCTTGTGAATGTGGGGAATGCCAGGCCTACACCGTGGTTCGGATAGCGTATAACCCGAACGGGTAGTAAGACGCGATGCTAATAATAATAATAATAATAATAATAATAATAATAATAATAATAATAATAAGGGTTACGTTATGATTTTTCTTTTTCGTAGATTAAAAATAACAAAATATAACAATAAAACTATCATATTATTTTGTTTCGTGGTTGTGGCAACAAGAGATATTATAGTACATGAAATAATAATATTATTATTATTATTATTATTAGCACCGCGTCTTACTACCCGTTCGGGTTATACGCACTTACGCTAATGTGTAATGGTAGGGTGATTGTGAGATGAAATGGAGGACCTACAGTTTAACGTGGGATCCGAACCACGGTGGAGGCCTGGCATTCCCCACATTCACAATATGTCTTGTCAGAGGTGAAGGAAGGGTATGGTAATCAGATAAATCTGTGCCGGGACCGAGGATTGAACCCCGGCCGCCAGCATAGAAGTCTGACACCTTACCCCTAGGCCGCCAGGTCACAATGAAATAATAAATTAAAAAGTATTATGTTCACACTCTTTTATCTTGTTATAACTGGCCACTAAAATAAATGTGTTTTTATAACTTAGAAAGTCATACAAAATATTAGTTTCAAAACAAACCATTATTATTTTGCAAACACGTGCTCATGAACACAACCGAACAAGATTTGTGTTACGTCATCAACAACCCTTGTCTCGGCTGGTGGCCTGGTTCATCATCTTAATTTATAAAGAGAATGCATCCTTTTAGAACCTATCGTTAGTAAAGCATTATTAATTAAATCACAGACGCTGCTTTCACAAAAACAAAACAAAAAAACCCATCCAAATTCTTATTATCATACGTTTATGTTCCAATAATGTAAAAAAAAAAACCTTTTAGAATCCAAACACATTTAAAAACAAATGATGTGTTGTATTACATGGGATAGTTGAGGAAGCAAGGATGAAATGGTATGGACACGTTATGAAGATGGAAGGAAAGAGGATTCCAAGAAGATGAAAGGGTATGAAGTATGTAAGGAAGAGACCACAAGGTAGATCAAGGAAGAGATGGGAGGATCAGATAATGGAGAATGGTGGAAGGACAAAGGGAGGCGGAGGCATTTTACTAAATGAGCCCGGCCACAGGTTTGTTGTGAAGGCTTTGACCGCCAAAAGTGACAAGCAGCTCAACACATGGTCTTGCAGATAATATGGTTCGGCGAATTGATACATGAGAGTAGATCTAGTAACTATTACTAGCTGTCAGTTACCACCCTTCCAGTCGTGAGTCATCTTTATGCTTGCCACCTTACAAGGAAAATTGACTGTATAAGTTAAAAGTGGAAATAAATCATCCCCAGTCCAAGTGCATGGCGGAGATACCCATAAATATCCTCAACTCTAGTAGACCAATCCTCGATACGTATCGCGCCGTACCTTTAGGAGTGGCGATGCCGTATCCTTTGGAGTCGAGCAGCCCCCCTATCTGTGTGAGGTTGCAGTCCCTCTGTACCTCGTAGTCCAACATGGTGGACTCCATCAGGAAGGCGTAGTTACCTTCCAACACCCTGTTCACCCCCTCCTCGTACGTCGAGACAAACACCGACGGTTTCTTGCTCTCCATGTAGCGCCACATCTTCTGGTAGATGCCGATCTTCGAGTCCTGACACAAACACACGTGTGTATCAAGAACCCAATGATGGACAGGTCAGGTTGTTGCGAGAAATATGTATTGTATTGAAAATAAATGGTACGGTGCACCCTTTTCACTAAATATGAAGATATTTACTCAAAACTCGTTAATATATATGAAACGAAATTAAACACATTACTTGCAGAAACTCTCCACCAAAGATCATAACCGAAATAATATACACTGTTACAGAACATATTGAGAAAAATAAAGTAGCATCTCTGTTCACCAAAGATTATAACAATACATTTCCCAGACCACAATTCAAAAAAGTAACTTTGCCAATAACTCAGAAAATATTCGTTTTATAAAAGTATATTCCAAATAAAAGTTTTTTATGTTTAAGAGTAATACAACTATTAAATTATGGGTTAGTTCGTATCTTTATATAAAGTCCGTTTACCCTGATGGTTTTAATTTGACTTACTAAACTATGACGTTGTCTTGTAGGCTACACCATAGCGGAATCAAGCAAGGTAAGACCGTTCAGGTTAAAGTTAAAATACCCAGAAGCTCAGAATATTTAAGATCCTACCTCTATCTACAGTTTGTTTACACTAAAAGATCCTGACTTATTACACTATGACGCTATCTTGTAAGCTACGCCATAGCGAAATCAAGCAAGGTAGGATTGTTTTGGTTAAATGGAAGCTGCACAGATGTTTGGGACATTTTAAATCTAACCTCTATCTACAGTAAGTTCACCCGGATAGATCCTAACTTGACTGATTACACTATGACGCTATCTTGTAAGCCACACCATAGCGGAATCAAGCAAGGTAAGACCAGTCAGGTTAAAGGGAAGACACATCCAGACCTCGAAGTTAACCGATCACTGATCTGAGCGAGACCCACCCTGAAGAAGGTCATAGTGGAGCCTCCCTCCAGAGTCCCGTACAATATCTCCGTCTGCTCCGCTAGGTCGGCAGCGTTCTCGATGGGTGTGATCATTCGCTCCACGGTGAGGAACGCGGCCAGGTTGGCGGTGTAGGACGAGATGATGATGAGGGTGAAGAACCACCAGATGCCGCCCACTATAGCGCGTCGAGGTAGCCTAGGAGGAGGGAGGACCACAAGTATAGAGAGGCATTAGTAGCCGAGGTTTGCTCGGAGAGTAAGTTGAGTCAAGCATTACACTTTCACCAACATTTGGAATAGAAATCTATCAACATGAATTACAATTTTATTTTATAAATTTAGTTACTGAATATCTATCAGTAAAGGTCTAATACGTAACAATTTTAATATTTATCAAACATAAAATATAATTATATCTACTGATGTTCAATGCTTGTAAAATGTCAACTCACTCACTCTATGGCATTAGAAACTCGAAAGCTCATTGCCGCACTTACAAAATTACGCCACCTACCCCTATCTTGAGCCAGTTCTATCAAGTCAATATCATTACACCATACCCTTATCCTGAGCTAGTTTTATCCAGTCCACCTCATTAACCATCTCTCTTTTAGGTCCATTCTAATGTTATCCTCCCATCTACGTTCAGGTCCTCCCAATGGTTTCTTACCATTGGGTTTGCCAGTCATTGCCCTGAACACGTTTTTTTATTCGCCCATTTGCGCCAAATATCCTGCCCACCGTAATCTACTAGACTTGATCATCTTAACAATGTCTTGTGATGAGTAAAGTGTATGTAACTCATCATTATGTAACCATCCCCACTCCCAAGTAGCCTAATCTTTTTTTTTTGGGCCAGATATCTTCCTAAGCACCTCGTTTTCAAACAACCTGGATATATTTTAGTCATACGATACGACATTTCACACTCATAGAGAATAACCGGTAAAATTATTATTTTGTATATTCTGAGTTTTATATTCCTTGACAACAGGTGAAAGGTCAACATCTAACTGACCGAGTAATAGCATGCATTTCCCGACTGTATTCTCCCCTCCCTCCTAATTCTAAATTTAATATAGTTATTCTTAGTTAAAATGGTTTAAAAATATTTATATTCACTAACCCTGTCAAATGATCTCTAAATTATCGACTCCAATGTGTGTTCTCTGTGTGATCAAATACTTAGCCTTTTAAGCGTTCACTACTTATCCTATTTCCTTACTAGCTTCTAATAAAAGTCTTCATTTCTTGCCACACCTTCCTTACCAAACTAATTTGTCAACTAACATTTTTTATCTATTTTACAAACAAATTAATTTGGCTATGCCATTAATAATAACTGTTTCTTACGATTTGAAAATATTTACTTTCCACATTGTACAGACCCAAAGAGGCATGAACGAACAAATATTTGGCCGGGTTGTAGGGGAAAGTGTTTGTACACCCCTTGCTTATGGTAGCTGTTCGTTTAACCTAACCTAGCCTAACCTAACTTAACCTAAACTTCAGAATATTATAATTTATCACATCAGACGAACAAATTTTGTCGTTATGTAAAATAACCGACTAAAATAATACATTGTATGTATTTCATTGAATTAACCACTGATATCGGTTACTTTAGAAAATAATAGGTCATTGTGCACAGTAACTAATTTATTACTTTAACGGTAGCATATTTACTAGAGTTGTTCTTGGATACATCTCAAAGAGTCTGATAGTATTTACTCTCGAATGTTGTCAAAAGAAACGTCTGATACAGTTAGATAATAATTTTCCCGGAATTCTATTTATAAGTTTGATCTTTTCTACGCATGAATTTATTGACTTAAAAAAATGTACATAATCAAATTACGAAAGAGGAGTCTGCACTTGTACCAAATTGGTTAAAATTAGTTTAAATATTTTCTTTGGTCATAGCCCTCTAGTATAAGTGCAGAACAAATTGAAGATTTGTTCATATATCTACTATAAAAATACCATCCACGACGTAAAATGTAACACTAAAGAGAGCTATTGAGCTATAAATAACTATTAGCTTTATTTAGTTGACAGGTTATAGATTAATTTTATAACTGAATATTCAATATTAGTGAATATCGTATCTGGATGGATTATAAGATGCAGAAGATAAGGTGATAAAAAGGGTTGGAATGGCATAAGTTATACAATGCAATGCCCGATTTAAGTTTATCATAATAATGCGTAAATCAACTTAATTCAACTATTTTGGGCAGACTCAACCTAGGCTTATATTCATGGCACCTAGTATTTTAATATCATTACGACAGGCTCAAATACTTCGGATCAACCAACGAGGTTTCCACTATAATAACATTACAGAGATAATATTTGTAGCTTAGTAAATACAATCAAAATTTGTATCACATTAGTTTTTTTCAAATAGTTAAAAACGATAATTGAGTGTGTGTTATGCAACTTCTGTTCAGTCGCTTCATTGCCTTAGTGGTTAAGGCGTAAGAAACCAAATAAGTCATTTTAAATTATATATATATATAAATAATAATAATGTTTTTACACTAGCTCAATATTTTGAGTAGTAGTTGTCTTGATGATTATTGCCGATTATTTAAGACCACTGGATAAACACATGCAAAAAGTTCCGCCTGTACCATAGAGTCATGAAAATAAGCACCAATATTAATACTTGTATATGATACATTTGGGATTTTAATACCAAGGAGTTTGTTAAAGTACATTTATCATGATATTAAGATTCATTTTATAGTTTTCAACATAAAAAAACCAGTTTTATCGTTTATAAATGATTATTTAGACATTATGTAACATAAATACTAACTAAAGGCATACCTATTATTAAAGTTCACTCAGAGATGGACACTATCTACGTTTTTCTCATCACATTGAGATTTTTACTTACAAAAAATCCTTCTTTAGTGAAGTGCACATTAAAATAGGAATTAAATATGGAGATATTTTTTAATAAGAATAACTTATTAATTTATCTGATTTTCAATAAAACAATTATTATAATTATTTAGAATTTAAATTTTATAAACAAAGTTTTTTGTAACATAGTTCACAATTTTTTGGATGTAAAATGCAGTAATATTGTTTAGTATAATGTTATTTATATAGTAATTTTGACTTATTTGATTGAATTTATATTATTTTTAAAAATAATTTTCAAAAAAGTTGTATTAATTTTTAAGGCTTTCATGATCGGTGTTTGAACTTAACATAATGTTTTTGGCCTTGAGCCAAATGTATGATGCGGTTCAAACCTGAAAAAATTAATTTTATTTTAAAATTGTATTGATTATTTAAGGAAGATTCAATACTTATTATTATATTGTTGAAACCATAACAAACACAAAAATGAATATTAAACATGCTAAAATAACATATAAAAACAACACCAAAACACGGAAGCAGACATCACTGACAGCTATTAATCCAAAACGTTAATTAAACTTGACACTTAATATCTGAAAGTAGTTTACATTTCCAATTTTAGCTATCGTTATTTTGTCATAGAAAAACGAAACCAAACTTGGTGCTTATTTCTATAATAATCTATAGTACATGCATTTCAAAACATTCAAGGCTTTTGCATTCAATCCAATTTCAAACAAACAAAGTCATTCAGAGATTGTTGAGAATATAAAAGAATGATTACCAGAGAAAACAAGTAATAAACCTAAAGAAAGGTTTTTTTGACACCAATATTGTTTTTTTTAAATTTTATCTGTATTTATTTTACTGAACCTAATATATTTGTGTGTCGAAATTATACTGTAGGCTATTAAAATCTTCTTTGTACCAAAAAATATCCAAGAGCTAGGCCTCATAATCAAAAGTACGCCACCTATCCCTATCTTTAGCTAGTTATATTCAGCCCACCTCATTACACCTTATCCCTATCCTGAGCTAATTCTATCCAGCCCACCTCGTTACGCCACCTATCCCTATCTTTAGCTAGTTCTATCCAGTCCACCTCATTACGCCACCTATCCCTATCTTGAGCTAGTTCTATCCAGTCCACCTCATTACGCCACCTATCCCTATCTTGAGCTAGTTCTATCCAGCCCACCTCATTACACCCTATCCTTAACCCGAGCTAGTTCTATCCTGCCCACCTCATTACGCCACCTATCCCTATCTTGAGCTAGTTCTATCCTGCCCACCTCATTACGCCACCTAATCCCTATCAGGTCTATTCTAATGTTATCCTCCCATCTGCGTCTAGGTATTCCCAATGGTCTCTTCCCATTGAGTTTGCCAGTCAATTCTTTGAACGCGGTTTTATTTTCTTCCATTCACGCCGCATGTCTCAGCTACCATAATCCGCGAGATTTTACTATATTTACAATTCCTGGTAGAGCGTACAAGGTATGTAACTCGTCATTATGTAACCGTACCCTCTCTCCATTATGTTGATCCCTGTTTAAGCCACATTATGTCCTAATGTTTCTGAAAACGTGCATGCATTTCAAAACATCCAAGCAATTTGTCATGATAATTTATTCTAGTTTAACTTGTAAATATCCAGTCGGTGTGTATAGAGAAGAAGATAAATATACCTTAACAGATCTACAAGCTCAAATAAATACAGGATCTAAAATAAGTAAACTCTACATAAAAGGAGTAGTGATCAAAACGAAACGAATGCTTCATTCAAAAAATAAATTATTTGCAAGCAACATGCATTCATGGAAATCAAGTCAACATTTTAAACACAAGCCTAATTACTTCTTTTGTTATTATAATATTAACTTAACTTTATTACGTAAATTAATACGATATATTTATAATTGATTAAATAATTTATTTTAATTCATTTGCAATTCTTTTATGAATAAAAATGTAAATCTTGTAAAAAAAATTAATAAAAAGAGAATCATACAGTATTTAAGTCGTGTATCAGTTTGTTACTAAATTTTAAAACCTATTTAATTGGTGCTTATTCTCTTTTGTTCTTAATTAGTTTGAACCAAGGAACACGTATTTAAACACATAATACTTTGGAATGAGTATTTCAAATAAGAAAAGATTTATATATTAAAAATATCAAGCATGCACTGTATTTCTTTGACTAGAATCTACTAGCCTGATTTATTCTAAAATCAATTAATTTACACGGCCGGGGTTCAATCCTCGGTCCCGGCATAGATTTATCTGATTACCAAACCCTTCCTTCACCTCTGACAAGACATCTTATGAATGTGGGGAATGCCAGGCCTCCACCGTGGTTCGGATTCCACGTTAAACTGAAGGTCCTCTATTTTAATCTCACAACCACCCTACCATTACACATTAGCGTAAGTGCGTATAGCCCGAACGGGTAGTAAGACGCGGTGCTAATAATAATAATAATAATAATAATAATAATAATAATAATAATAATAATAATAATAATAATAAATATACACTTTAATTCCATCAGCTTTTGTTGTTGTGTAGCTCTTCTTACTACTTGTTCAGCTTATCAGCAAATATATACTAATAACCTATTGGACTAGGGATGAGGAAGGTTTAATTTTGAGAGAATGATCCCACATTTGCGTGGAGGAAGAGTGGGGAAATATTTAGGAAAAAATCAATTCAACCAACGAGGATTCAAACCACGATTTTCCCATAATCGGTAATCCATTTTATTGCGAGAGTGACTACATACAACATGCTGTCACCGAAGCAACTAAGAATCTTAAGTGATCACTTAGAAATTAATCAGAATTATATCATAATTTATTAAATAGAAAAAAAAAAGCCTCGTTTTTTTACTTTTCCTTGATTCGTAACTAATTTAGATTTGGACTTAGTGCCTGTTAGTAAGTATACCATACAAGGCACTAGGTCATAAAAAGTCCAGCAATCACAGTTTTATATAATTATTTTTATAATACATTGATATAAACAATGTAAGCCTACGTATAAAAATTATAGCACACATTTAAATTATACCAATTAATTTAGAAAAAAGACAAACCATCAGTCTTATTCGACCAGTATTATAGAGCCAAGTAGTGTTTGATGTCCAGTAAATATATCGAACACAAATACTCAAATATTTGGTCAAATGGCACAATAAGTTTTGGTAAAAATAAATGTGCAAGTGTTAGAAAATAAAAGTTTTAAAGTGTGATGGAAGAGAACACGAATTAAAGTCAGTATTTTCGCCATTTTATATGACCAAAAACTTTTTATGGCAGAAATAAATAAAATATTGCTTTAGTAAATACGTTTAGTTTAATTCGTTACGTAATCAAAGACAACTCAATGGTTCTTAAATATTTGTCATGGTCATCGCGGTGCTTAGCCAAACATTTCTTAAATGAAGACGAAATGTTCTGATCAAATTCTGCGATGCCCACGATAAAAATATAAGAACATTTGAGATTAATACGAGTAGAAAATTAAACTACTGTAAATGTTTGCACTGAAGCAAAATTTGGTCCATTAGCTCAGCAATTATTTAATAATGAATTAAATAGCCAAGCTATTATATTTGTAAATTACGTTTATTGCCACATCTAAATATCGTATTTAAATTGAAAAATGACACATGGACACGGGGATCGAGCCCGGGCGTACTAAGCCAAAGAGTCCCGGGTTAGATTCCCGTGTACAGGTGTCACTTCTCAGTTTAAAAGAATATAAAATTATTGAATAAGCAAAGTGTTTTATACATAATTAAAAAAAACCCTACACAAGATAAAAAATGTTTTAACTTGATACCTAAATAGGATTATTTTATTTAAATTTTTTTAAAACCGAATTATAGAATAGGTTTTGTATAAAAACAATGTAATAATAATAATTATTGAAGTGATGTGTTTTTAAACTGAATAGTATTGTTATCATATGAATAGCTCCTCCTTTATGTGGTGAATAAAGACCAGAGCGACTGTGATTGGTGGACTGCTGACTCCACGGTACCTTGGGGTTGAGGTCAGATCCTTGCTGCATGAGAGTGCCGATGGTGAACCAGAAGCTGTTGGCCAAGGTAAAGTCGTTCTCGATGACCAGCAGCGCCGCGGTAGTGGTGGTGGTGGCGTGTTGATGATAGTCCACGTGGACGTGACTGCTGGCCACGCATGCGCCGCAAGGGCTGGGAGGTAACCACTCGTAAGGAGAGAAACGGGCCACCACCCAGATGGTGACAGACACCAACATGTAAGCCCCGAGCATGTACAGCCAGATCTCCGCCGCGAGTGGGTTCAGAAACGAGAACAAGCGGTTCGGCATGCTTTCGGAAACCTTCGGAAAACCCCACCAGGACACAAGAACAAACAGAATCTGTTTACCGGCGGTTCTTTAAATATATAGCTATTTGTTAGTTTTCACTGGCAACTTAAGAGAGGACTAACTTTTTTTTTAAACGCGATCAAAGATTAATTCATTTCTTAATGCCTAAATACACTAACAAACGTAATGATTCATGCGTGAAGAATTACCCTGAACGCTGGACGAATCCCGGATAGCTCAATGACATGCTAAGCCAAAGGTCCCGAGTTCAATTTGCTGTGTACACGTGCCATTTTTAAAATTTATTAATAAAGATAATTTCCATCTTCCAAGCTTCGATATTAATGCACAATTAATTGTACATTCGTTAGATATCATTCTTGTAATGGTTTATTAATCAAGCTCTCACTTATATAAGCCCCGTATCCATAATTCATAAGTTCCATTTCATGTATAATATTCAAGACCGGGATACATTGAGGGGTCATCCATAAACCATGTAACTCTGTTGAGAAGGGGGAGGGGGTGAGCTCTAATGTCTACATGGTGCTACTAGGGGGAGGGGGTGAGCTCTAATATCTACATGGTGCTACTAGGGGGAGGTGGTGAGCTCTATTGTCTACATGGTGCTACATGTGAGGAGAGTGGGAACATCACAGTGTTAACGACGTTGCCTACTTGGAGATTTGAAAGCAATTTTGAAAAGTGGGTTGAATCTTAACTTATCTAAGTAGTCTAGGTACTATCGCACTCAGGCACCAATGTATGAAATAAAAGGAAAGGGAAAATAATGAGTAGTTCACCCTGAGAGGGCTCTTGTCTATGTGCCGATCACTATTTCCCTATTCCTGTGACGAGTTTATACAGTCACTTTAATATTTGTTCCTTGAAACCAATTACTTGCTTTTTAATTTTATCTTTTTCTTGTTTCCTATTCTAGATAGACATAAGCTTACACGGACATTTTAAATCCACATCCTGGCAGGAAGACTCCTACAGGCGATTTTCGTGACCAAACCAAATAGCCTAAATTGTAGATGATTTATAAAAAATTAAAAACTACTTAAAGATAAAAATAATAATTTTGTGACACTGTAGGACTATTTTTTTATAATTATTTAATAATCTATGGTTTTTGATTCAATGAAATATTTTTAAAACTTGCTAAGTAAAACGTTAATTCATTAACATAGGAAATCCTACTTTGATATGACACGTGGACATGGGAATCAAGCTCGGAACCTTTGGCAAAAGTCCCGGGTACAATTCCCGTGTCCACGTGTAATTTTTTAAAACTAATTTAAATTAATTGGTCCCCTCAATAAAGACAGTGGTGTAATTACAATGATTTGTATCCATGTATGTATCCAACACATCTTATACTTGAATTAAAATGTTGTAAAAATAATACTACTGTTCATAAATAAAAATACTAAAATATTGTTTAAACAAGTTTTAAATCATTTAAATTTGGGATTTAATATGGATTGTGAGTCGTAATAAATTTGAGTCTCTTTTTTAGTGTCACAAAATCTTCTCTATGAAATAATGACATTCACTCTTCATGTTAGAAATACATATGATAGGTTGGGGGTGGGGTGGGGGGGGGATAGGGGTCAGAATAAATTTATACATGGTGTTACGTAGAGGGGCTCGAGGGTGAAAAAAAAAGTCAAGAAAAAAAGAGTTGCTTGGTTCATGAATGACGCCTTAATTTGGTGCGCACATTTCGTGTCTTTAATTATATGATTTCGTATCAGCCAATATAACAAATATGATTATTTAAGCCCAATTGAACTTGATTAAATAAAATTATTTCAATAAATTCGATAAACATTTTAATAATTTTATTATTTATTTAATAGTGTCAAAATAACGATACCATTAATTTAATAAAGTATTTTAGGAATTGTTATTAAGTATAGATAAATGATAAGTTTAGAAAATGATCCTTTTCTTTACTATCACTGATGATTTAATTTTCATTCACGTATTGATGTTAATTTGTTTGTCTAACTTTGAATGGTTCTCCGTAGCCGTCCGTAGCGACAGTTCATACGAAAGTTAAAAGTTTATCCACTTATGCGGAGGGTTACGGACTTAGTATAGGGACTTTATTTACAGAGCAATCAGTTACTGTGGAGTGGATCTTTTCTTACCTACTTTTGTACCTTGAGGATACGGGATGTATAGTATTTAGTAGTACCTTCATTTACCACAATTTGATACACTGTGTTCGATAGAGTAGAACTCTGTATGCAAGAGATAGAATTTAAGAATACGAGATTAAGAAAACTCAAATCTCGCTTGTTATGGAATTATCGAGATTTTGGCAAAGTTAAGTTCACTTTACATAAAATACGTAAAAAGTTTTTCCTTAAAATTCATAGATATATGTAAGGATAACCAATAGACAATATGTAAGAATACGAATAACTTACAGTCCAACTTCGAAACAAAATATAATTTTACGCCCCTCCCCAATCATCAACATTGTTAAAAAAACTAATTAGAAAAAGTGGTCCACTCGCCCAGTCTCTCTATAAGTTCGTTAGTCCTCTCTTTGGCCACCAGGGCTGATAGTGTTTGACAACTTCTAATAGATTCCGGCCGTTGTCAACATCCTCCATAAGAGTGTTTGAGTTGAATCCCCGGGAGAGAGGAAAGGAATAAATATTTATTTTTCATACGCGATGAATTTAGGTGGCCTTCTCTATACGTGCAGTCCAAGGTGATAAACCAGGGGCCTACAACCCGCGGCCCGCCCTCACGTGCCACCTGAGATAACTTTTTTTTGTGCAGCCCTTTGGCTCATAAAGAATATAAAACTATTTCAAAGAAGGAAAAAAAATGAATACATATATATTTCATATAATCAACTAATAAAATAAATACGTGTTTTACATCATTTCATAAATGATTTTTTGTTTTTTACGTAAAGAAAGATATTACGTTTTTATTCAAATATACTTTGACCCTTGGACATAAAAAATCAGCGTTGATGACCCCTGCGCCAAACATTCCAACTTTTGTGTTAGAGAATAATTAAAACACATCCATAGTTTGAATAAAAGTTGAAAAATGAGACTTTGATTCCGAGTAAGAACTTGTAACCTTTGGTTTATTGCCTCTATGTTCTTTCCACTGGATCAGCTGATGCTCAGAGCTAAACTCCATATTTTAATTGGCTAAGCAAAATAATTTTGAAGCGAGATCCATGTTGACAAATACTCGAAGCTTCGCACTCCTCGAATAATTAGTTTAGTAGTAAAAGCACCTGAGTGCTAGGTCAAAGGTTTTTTGTTGGATTCCCGTGTCCACCTATAGTATATTTTATTTAGAATTAAATTTAAATTAAGTACACGACCAATGACCCAAAGACCAGTCCAATCAAAATCTAAAACATATTTTAGATTTTCAATAAAACACTGTACAGCTAGACACCGGAGCTATTAAACATTTATCAGCAATATTTACTGTCAACTTTTCCAACCAACTTACAAAATAACTCTTGTCTAGAACAAACATAGACCCAGTTCCCCTAACGTGAAAGGGGAAGTCCCAATTTCACCAAGAATAACGCGGTAATATCGGGTATCGAGATCTGTACTTTCAACTAGATAGACAGAAGCGGTGAGATAAGGTGTAAGACACGCTATATTAACGATAACATCTTAAATTAGGAGTTCATGATGAGAAGTATAGTTAATAAGACATGTACGTGCATTAGGGTGATAGAATCACGCCTCAATCAGGTGAAATACGAGTCTAACACCCTGGACTGCTTGGCCAACATTACGACTAAATTGTAACTAAACATATATTAAATAATACTAATAATATTTAGCAGAGCGTCTTACTACCCTTTCAGAAGGTTGAATATAGAGGAAGTGAAACCAAATTTGCGTGGAGGGAGTGTGGAAAACCATTTTTGGGAAAAAACCACCCCCAGTTCACCCGAGCGAGATTCTAACCTCGATCTCCCCGTCATCGACAGTCTAGCTAAACAATAAACTTGCGCGTTAGCCAACTACGCCACCGAGGTGGGTCTTATATTAAAGAAACACACCCTTCCTGCCCCTAAGGGATTCGAATGTACACTGTGAGAAAAATACAACCGATAAGAAGTCGTCAAACAAAACTATAGTAACGTTTCAAAATGCTTGGTGTCCTGACTAAAAATAAACAGGGGGGCGTGTCCGGTGGCGGCGGCAGCCGGTCCCGTCCCGCGCAAGTACCTGTGAACCCCGCTAACACATCGGGCAGGAGGAGTATATAGAAATGACAAGGATACACGACGCTGCCTCGTCCGTCATCTGTTGGAATGAGGGCTATCAATCTTAAAGAGAGAGAAAAAAAATGTCATCAGCTTCTGGCTTCTTCAGTGGTCACATTTAATTTTGAATCCGTTTCAAAATATGATATTAAAAATAAATCTTGTTTTTTTTATGGTATAAAGTTTGTTCGGCAAAAATGTAAAAATATATTTAAATTAATATGAAAGCATTAATTTACTTTTAATTTTATAGGTTTTGGTTTATAGTTCCGTCCACCCATACGCGAGTTTTAGATAAATTTAAAACTGTTTTGATGATAAGATTATATCCTGGAGAATAATATATAGTCATGAAATATTGATAATGGACATTAAAGCCAACACATAACAGTTTATGAACTTGAACTTTTATTAGATACAATTATTTAGCTTGAACTGAATATATTTAACATCCCCGTATAAAAGGGTTGGATTAGCTTATCACAAATATAAACAACCTAATTAGATTTTGTATGGTGCTAACACAGGTAATTTGTTTTGTCCTGGTATCTTATTTATACATATTAATGTTGTGAGATAGAGCTAGCTGTACAGTATTACTGTTGTGAGATAGAGCTAGCTGTACAGTATTAATGTTGTGAGATAGAGCTAGCTGTACAGTATTAATGTTGTGAGATAGAACTAGTTGTACAGTATTAATGTTGTGAGACAGATAGCTGTACATTATTAATGTTGTGAGATAGAGCTAGCTGTACATTATTAATGTTGTGAGACAGATAGCTGTACAGTATTAATGTTGTGAGATAGAGCTAGATGTACAGTATTAATGTTGTGAGATAGAGCTATCTGTACAGTATTAATGTTGTGATATAGAGCTAGCTGTACAGTATTAATGTTGTGAGATAGAGCTAGATGTACAGTATTGATGTTGTGAGATAGAGCTATATGTACAGTATTAATGTTGTGAGATAGAGCTTGCTGTACAGTATTAATGTTGTGAGACAGATAGCTGTACATTATTAATGTTGTGAGATAGAGCTAGCTGTACAGTATTATTGTGAGATAGAGCTAGCTGTACATTATTAACGTTGTGAGATAGAGCTAGATGTACAGTATTAATGTTGTGAGATAGAGCTAGCTATACAGTATTAATGTTGTGAGATATAGCTAGCTGTACAGTATTAGTGTTGTGAGATAGAGCTATCTGTACAGTATTAATGTTGTGAGATAGAGCTAGCTGTACATTATTAATGTTGTAAGACAGATAGCTGTAAAGTATTAATGTTGTGAGATAGAGCTAGCTGTACATTATTAATGTTGTGAGACAGCTAGCTGTACAGTATTAATGTTGTGAGATAGAGCTAGCTGTGCAGTATTAATGTTGTGAGATAGAGCTAGCTGTACAATATTAAAATTAATGTTGTGAGATAGAGCTAGCTGTACAGTATTAATGTTGTGAGATAGAGCTAGCTGTACAGTATTAATGTTGTGAGATAGAGATAGCTGTACAGTATTAAGGTAGGACGAAGGAAAAACAATTTAAGTTAAATAATTTTGATTTTTTTAAAAACAAAATATTTCTATCCAAAATAGATAAAATATTGTTTCAGTAGCAAAAGCATGGAAAACTATTTTTTCCCGAGGGGATTCCATTAGAAAGTTTGTATATGTATATATGGATCCCAATAGGGAGGTTGTTCAAATTCAAAGGGGTTCCAGACCCCCCAACCACTCCTTTCTGCGCCCTAGTCCAGAAGATATGTTAACTTAATTTCCCGATTATTTTAAGCGCAACTATTCTTTTTATATTTGTCACGGACCTCACGGAATTTAAACATAAATTTTTACCTTGATTTAATATTTTGTCTGTTCTACTGCCACTATATTCATGAAAAATGTTCAATAAAGGCTTATATTACTATCTTGGAAGTTAACTAAACGTATTTATTGAAGTAATATAATTATTTTTTGGCAATAAATACATATTATTGATTATAGAAACTTAAAAATACGGATCTCATTTAGATTTCATCTTAGACGTCCTAGGTTAAGTTACAATAGTTTGTGAATAGTGTTCTGTAATTTATGTGTAGTAGCTAGCCCATTTAAACCACTTATGGTATTCAAAATGATTTATTACACTTAATAATTACAATAGCAAATGCAAGACGTTATACCGTTTTGTATAAATAATTGACTAATAACTTTCACCATTATTTAATTCTTAATATTTTTTTTGGCACCGTGTCTTACTACCTGTTCAGGTTCTTAGCATATTTAATAATTAAGCTAGTGAGTTATACACGTGGAAGGTTGAATTTAAAGAAAGTGTACCCGCTTTTGTTTGTGTGTGTGTGTGTGGGCGAGAGTAAAAAATCATTTCTCTAAGCTCAATAGCCCTTATCCTTAGCTAATTAGCATAATTAGTACATATGCTAATAACTTGAACAGGTAGTAAGACGCGGTTCTAAAAAAACACAACACAGATGAAATACAACATTATTTGTGTATCTTAAGGTTTGAATAATTGTTACTGAATATATTTCGACAAAATATACTAATATCTAAATACCAACTACGGTTTGGTTTAAAAAAATATCTTTCGGGCACTTTTTTGCATAGAATAGTTTTCAGAATTAAAAAACAAGACAAATTATTTCATTCGTATTTTAAGATCAATAAATTACATTTATTATTTCTGGTATGGCTTAACACACCTTTAGAAAGTGAATACACTAATTTAAAATATATTTAAAATGTGTAAAAGGATAGAAGCTTATAGAAATAAATAAGATTTAAAAGAATTTCGACCCAACTTAGAACAAAATAATATATCTAGCCTTTCGTTTGTCTTTGGTCGTTTTATTGTTTGTTTATTATCGCTATTATTTTGATAACTGGCAAATTCGGGCATTCCTAAAAAATGAAGATGTATTTAACTAGTTGAGCTAATGGTATAAAAAAAAGCAACATGATACTAAGACAAACTAATTGAATCGAAAAACAATTTGAGTATATAGGTCGCACACACTGAAATGTTTATTTCTTACAATAATTTCCATCTTGTCTAAAATATTTAGCCAACACTCAATGGGTAAATGCACGTTTATAGATTCCCCCCCCTCCCCGTCAGTGCCATAAAGTACTTGTATGCTAGATACATTTGAATATGATGTAATGAGTAAATAAATAGATAGGTAAATATTAATTTTTAGTAGCTATTTGTTGCTAATTGAGAATACATTTTTTAAATTAGATCTAAATCATTACTAAACACGGGAAATGGGATCTCATTATTCATCGAGACTTTAGAAAGTGTTTTGAGAAAGCAATATAATATGTAAACCGTATGGGAAACCCAATTATTTAACACATTTTGTTCATTCAATATATATAAAAAAAATACAGAGATTTAAGGTGGAATAAAAGGGAAGGAGCTAAGGCCAATATCTTAGAAGTTTTCAAGGCAACATTTGCTTGTAGCCAAACTAAATAAAATATTATTTCGATAGACACGTTTATCTAAAATTTTCGCACGCAATCTAAACAGTTCTTGAATGTTTGCTATGAGCATGGTAGTGTCAGATGATAAACATTTTACACGAAGAGAAAACGTTGTCATTACATTCCAGGATGGCAATGATAGATATTTAGGAACGGTTGAAATTATTCTTATATCACCATCAATTGTTTTCGGCCTACGGCCGGGTCATTTTGGTTAAATGCCTCTATCTTACTCTATCTTTCCACCATTCTTCTCTCACTTGCACACTTTCTGCTATCCGCTCCTCCCGCCTCTTTCTTGGCTCCCCCTTGCGGTATTTTCCCTACATACTTCATTTCCAACACTTTCTTTGGCATCCTCTCTGTTTCTCTCTTCAGAAGCGGATTTACGCTATAGGCCCACTAGGCACGGGCCTAGGGGCGGCGGTTTTAGAGGGCGGCACATTTTGGATGAAATTATTTTTATTTTTACTATAATAATATTTTGATTTTATTAAATACTTTTGAAAATTATTGACTAACATTATCAAAATAGTTCAAATTAAGGTAATAACGACAGTATTTATTTTCAAATAACTGTACTTTTACTTGGTTTTGTAACTGACTTCAGTCTCCCCTCCTTCATAATGTAAACTCAAGCTACTGTAGGGCATGTACTTATCTGATTATCTTTCACAGACATCTTTTCTCGAATATTAACTTCCGCCCCACACCCACCCAAACACCTCTTTCCTCCAAAACTTCCTAAAACCCTTGACAAAAAAAGGGGGATGGAGGGGGGGAGGGGCACATTATGATTGTGCCTTGGGGCGCAAATATTTTAAATCCGCCACTGTCTATCCTCATTACATGCCCATAACATCTTAATCTTGCTTCCTCTACTATCTCATGTTCTCCAACATCCTCATTACATGCTCATAACATCCCAGTCTTGCTTCCTCTACTATCTCATGTACTCCTCCATCCTCATTACATGCTCATAACAATCTTACTCTTGCTTCCACTTCTATCTCATGTACTCCTCCATCCTCATTACATGCCCATAACATCTTACTCTTGCTTCCACTTCTATCTCATGTACTCCTCCATCCTCATGACATGCCCATAACATCTTACTCTTGATTCCACTTCTATCTCATGTACTCCTCCATCCTCATGACATGCCCATACCATCTTACTCTTGCTTCCACTTCTATCTCATGTACTCCTCCATCCTCATGACATGCCCATACCATCTTACTCTTGCTTCCTCTTCTATCTCATGTACTCTCTGTACCCCCCACTCTTTCCCGGATAACTTCATTCCTAATCTTGTTTGTCCTCGTGACAGCTAAATTGCTGTCTCTAGAGAATTAAAACAAAAGCACCTTCTGAAGCAATATTTTATTTACCTTGATCAAACGCATATTTTGCTAAGAAAACTACAAAAATACTGGCCTCAGATCACGATCAATATTATTGATAGATTTACTGCCTGAGGGCCAAATATGAATTCATGACTGATGTAATAACCACTCCGAGGTAAGGCTATGAACAAAGGTCTATAGATTTACTAACCCGAGGCCAAGCCTATATCCATGTTCAATGTGATTAATATCATAATGCTATTGCGTCGGAGTAATTGCCCCTAACCATGGTTCTACCTTGGGGTTAAGCCCCGAGCCCTGCCTCAGGAATGTGCCAGTGATGAACCAGAAGCTGTTGGAGACTGAGAACTGGTTTTCCACCACGTCGCTCTCGGCCAAGCAGGGGTGGGGGTTGTTCCACTCGTAGGGGGAGAACCTCGCCATGACAAACAGGGTGAAGCTGACCAGGAGGTAAGCTGCTAGCACGTACATCCAGATCTCAGCAGCTAGAGGGTTCATGAACGAGAACAGTCGTGTCGGCTGGCTCGTCGGGACCTACAAGACAACATTTGGGGTCACTTTGAAAGGGAGGCGGGGAAGGAGGGGGTGGTGGTAGATTTTAAAACACGGGTTCACACCTTGTTGGAGTGGATGTCACTTTCTCTCTGTGACGTATATGAGCCATTCTTCATTGCTATCGCTTATTACCTACGTTGAGCAATATCCAGATACCAAGTTAAACGAAAAGTTTTGTGAAATGTATGGAGTACTTTCTGGCATAATTTATGAGCATAAATTTTTAACACTTTAGCTCAATTTTATTACGAATGGACATATACGATAGCCGGAAAAAATATACTAGATCCACTTTCACGTATTCATAGGTCAAGCCATGTCATCTGCAGCTGTCGCTTGATGGATGAAATCAATACCTATTTTATTATTAGCACCACGTCTTACTACCCGTTCGGGTTATACGCACTTACGCTAATGTGTAATGGTAGGGTGATTGTGAGATTAAATGAAGGACCTACAGCTTAACGTGGAATCCGAACCACGGTGGAGACCTGACATTCCCCACATTCACAAGATGTCTTGTCAGAGGTGAAGGAAGGGTTTGGTAATCAGATAAATCAGTGCCAGGACCGGGGATTGAACCCCGGCCGCTAGCACAGAAGTCTGACACCTCACCCCTAGACCGCCAGGTCACCCATCAATACCTATAAAACAACCCTTATAATTTAGTATAAAGTTATCAATGTCGATCAAAGAAAATATAGTTGTATTTTCAAAAAGGTAATCCACATGTCCATTCATAAGAAAATCAAGGTATAGTATACTTTACCAATAGTATTATATAAATAATGTGACAAAATTCTAATAAAGAATTTAATCAATTTTTTTTAAAGTTTATGACCCATTTTCTGGTGTAATTGACTGTCATTTCTTATTGACTTACTATTAGTATTATCTACCTTGAACAAGATCCCAATACCAAGGTTCATGAATGGCTTTGTGAAGTCTATGACGCTTTCTCTGGCGTAGTTGATGGTCATCGACGCTACGGCGAGATCCGCCCTCTGCAAACCACACAGGACAAATAGTTTTATGGAGACACAAGATCTAAGGACACTACTCCGCAGACTGACTGACAACTCACAGCTGACTTCTGACAGTCAACATTTAGGTATATACCTAAATTTTGGCTGTCAGAAGTGACAGCTGCTAAACACATGTTTGTTGCAGATCATATGGTTTGGCGTTGGGATACATAATTTGGTTTGGTAACTTTTCAAAGCCGTCAGCTGTGAGCTGTCAGTCAGCACCAAAGAAGTCATGGGGCTACTGTACATATACAGTATCTAGAGAGTTTTTATAAGGATAGTTTCCTAAGAGTCTTCTTGGCCAGCACAGTTTAGTGTCGGCAAATGAAAATTACATTCATGGGTCGAGTATACTTATACAGCTATATGGCAAATTTTAGTTTAAAAAAAGTTCAGAAAAAGTAAACATACAATAAAATCTACATTAATTGAAATAATTGTGGATACATTAAGGATTTAACTATTGACATTATACAACCAGTTTTCAACAAAAATATAATCGTGGTTATTGGAAATAAGATCAGACGCCATTTTGCTTTCTTCCAATAGTGTCGCATTTTTTGTTCACGCGAATGCTGCTAATTTTGGAAAACCACATATAAGTTATATTTCAGTTAAAGAGTTCATTTTCTTTGGATTAGCTTAGCATGTTGTTGATTAATTAATATATCATAGACCAAACACTTGGTTCTTATATTTGATAATGCTCAAAATAACATAATTTTAGCTTTATTATAAATTAAAGAAACCCAATGAGAGGCGTTCTACTGGTTTGTTATCCATATTCACCAATAAATTTTGAACCAATGCAAAGACAGCCACCAAAGTTGAAAAACGCATAGATCGATCAAAGGTTTATTTTAAAACCGATCGGCATGAATTCTGATAAAGGAAGGAGTGTTCGAAATTTGAAAATACAAAAAAAATACGTTTTACGCTATCTTAAGAGGTCAATAGAAGGTTATAAAGCAGTTACCTTTACTTACAATCGGCTACCACGATCACAAATCTAAGTAAAATTATTAATACAATATATTTTGAATGTATGAGATGAATGGCCAAATTTGACCAAGATTTAAACAAAAATATGTTAAGAGAGATAAGACAAAGACTCAGGGATCGATTCCCGTGTCCAGGTGTCAATTTTTCTCGTGAACGCGCGCGCGCGCGCACACACACCCACACCCACACCCACACCCACACCCATACCCACACCCACACCCACACCCACACCC
>CABFVX010000067.1:512368-543977 GCA_902151425.1 Timema shepardi
ACACGCATGATGACGTCAACGATGCCTTGAAACAGTCACGTAGACCATTGTTGATTCCACTCGCTCCATCGGAATATCCGTGAATATCTCCAATCACCCGATGTTTTGAAGGAGGTTCCTCTAGCATCCGTCAGAGGTCGGAAACATAATTGTCATCTAGTTGAAGTTGATAGTTCTTGGCTCATTTCACGCTAGTACAGTCGGAGTGCCGGGACGCTTGTTGACCCAATGGATCTCCCTCGACCCACTCGCCAGTATAGGATTCCAGGTGCCGGCCAGCCTTGCAGGATTCTATTGTGAGCAGATTAGTATTGTAAGTACATGAACAAATTAATACTTGGAATTGGATCGAGTAATGAAATATATTGTGCCGCCTCGTTTTTATTATGTCTTCTTAGCCTACAAGAACTACAACAGAGAAACATACTATTGTAGGGATCCTAATGGAGTTGAACTTATATTGGAGCGGGTAGTATGCTTTGATGCGATACATCTATTTACGTTAGTATTGGGCGGGGTCCAGTTGTAACATTATACCACGTAATGTTACACGGCAATCGTCACGTTTCTAGATTTCACGGTGTAGGCCTATACACAGTTTTTTTAAAGTCTCATTCTATAAATAAATCTTAATTAATATTTTAAAATCTGTTATGTAATAAAACAATAAGTATTCTTCAATAAGTAAAACATTTAATGGTAGCCATTACAATATAAATCAAGAAAGCTGACATTTATTCCGAAAGTAATTATTTGTCCGAGGGGTTGAAACGCATTGCACCTGGTCTCTCTTGGCGGTGAGGCTGGGTTTTGTTCGTGGAAAGATGTAAAGAGTGTTTTTTTAAAAATATATTATTGTAATTGAAATTTGTGCCTATAATCCATTCATATTAATCCGGGTATCACTAAATTGCCCCTATATTAACGATGTGTCAGATTAAATCGGTTATAGTTCTTTAGCTCTTATCTTAAACACAAACAATTAAATTAAAACAATAATTAGACAAAAGTTTATTTTTTTAAAATTTCGCTAACATGTAAAAATTAAGGGTTCATTTGACTATTTGCCAAAGATACAGATTAACAAATCTCCGAATTTTAATCAAAACTACCTGCTTATTTTATCTTTGTCTGTATCAAGGGCACAGTAAGGATCAAGATTTACACAAGATCTGAAAATACCTAATAATAATTATTATTATGTCACACAAATTAGCTAAGGTATGAGCACATCGCTCGCTATCTTTTACATCTTCATTTTCAATTAACGAGTTGTCAGCTCTAACCTAAGACTAAGCTGAAGACTTTCAGGATATTAATATATGCCTCAGAGACACACAAACTTTAAGCTTTACTCACAACCAATAAGGAACAAAAAAAAAGTTTAATTTCCTTAGTATCCCGTAAGCCCCGTACAAGGGCCACAATCATATCTATAATACGGACTACCTACATCGCACCAGATAGAAAGAGAAAGAAACTTTCATTTAATTACTTGAGTGAGCAAGATGGTTTCGGAAAACTGGCTGTGAACGGGTGAAAGGGGGAGGGGGGGGGGAGAGGGAAAGCTTTTACCCACTCTTTCCTACCCCTCTACCCACAAGCCATCGCGGATTNACATCCACCGCAGGACGTCCCAACATGACGTCACTGTGTGGATGCTCCCAGCCAGGGTTTGCTATGTTAGCATGTCATTATAACTTTTGTAATTACATCGTTCACGACGAATTACTTTTGTTTTCCACTTACTCTACTAAAAAGAAGATAATAAATTCCCTTTTATTATGTGTTCCTGTTACAATTTCCATTTTTTTTGATGATGAATAATTATTTATACTTTCATTTATACAAGTTATTTTGTTTGGAATCACGAGAGTATGGGGCTGATTTTCAACCTTTTTAATTGCTAGGGTAAAATTATGGCCCGACTCACAAAACATTATTTTATTTAAACCAGGAAATAAATTGAGTCAAAATAATATAACAGACTAGCTTTTTACTTTCTCGCGACCCCTTGGAGAGAGAAGGTATTGCGTTCGTCAGGGGGTCTCTACCATGTACAGTCCAATTTTAAAAAGAAGGGTCTTTCAGAAAATACAAACATATTGTTTGAATCCAAAACCGATAAAATATTATTGGGATTATTTTATAGGTATTGAGTCGAATTTGGGGGTCTCGGGGTAAAGTGCTCGCCTCATGACCTAATGTTCATGGGTCCAAACCCAGTTGAAGTCAACGGATATTTACTGAGCGATAACAATCCTGAGCACAGCTTCCTTTCGTGGGAAGTAAAGCCGTCGGTCTCATGTCGATTGTGGAATGTAAAATAACCCTGGAAGTTACCTTTCTTGGCAGAATTGGTTAGACCATTTCTCGCTCTGTCATGGAAATCCATGAGGAGGGTGAGTTGAAAACCCACTACACCTGGAATTAACTTATCACATAAACTGTAACAAGGAGGGTGACCTGGCGGTCTAAAGGTAAGGTGTCGGACCTCTGTGCTAGGGGTCCCGGGTTCAATCTGATTATTAACCCTTCCTTCACCTCTGACAAGACACAACTTGTGAATGTGTGGAATGCCAGGCCTCCACCGTGGTTCGGATCCTACGTTAAACTGTAGGTCCTCCATTTCATCTCACAATCATCCTACCATTACACATTAGCGTAAGTGCGTATAGCCAGAATGGGTAGTAAGACGCGGTGCTGATAATAATGTAACAAGGAATAACCGGCGTAGCGAGGTTTGGTTGCGGCCTCATGCTCCGCATCGGGAGTTGAAATAATTCATAATATAGGAACTGTTTTGATAATATCCATATCCAAAGTGACAGCTTCTGATCACACGTGTTTACGAATGGATACGTGGGAGTGAGGGAGTGCGAGGGATTGTATGAGCTATTAGAGGAAGTAAGACTGAGATGGTATGGGCATGTAATGAGAATGGAAAAAGAGCGGATGTCAAAGAAAATGTTGGCAGTGAAGTATGTAGGAAAAATACTGTAAAGGAGGCCAATAAAGAGACGGGAAGAGTGGATAACAAATTGTGGGAATGATATGAGGATAATGGAAGCAATCAAAGGCGGAAGAATGGTGGAAAGACAAAGGAAGATGAAGGAATTTTACTAAACTGACCCGGCCCCATGTTGGAAACAGTTGTTGTTGTTGTTGATGATGATGATGGGATCTAGTGACTTTTATAGCTGTATAGCTGAAAATTTGACTGTAGTTATGCCTAATTTTTACGTTCAAAGAGAAACTCTAAAAGCCCAGATATCTACTATTTTAATAAATATAATTAATACAATAACAAATTATAAATCTTCCTTCTCTCTCATCACCAAAATGTCAAACAATAGTTGTGAAGATGACTTATGATGCTTTCTTCAATAATATTTATCTCTGTAATTTCCTAATGTGTGTGTGTGTGTGTGTGTGTGTGTGCACGAGTCTTTCTGCATCCTATATAAGCCCCTGGATGACCTAAAATGCTGGAACTTAGCATACTTAGACCACAGGACGGAACCTAGTAAAGCCATATTTTCGATTTTTTTTTTCTGAGGGTAGTCTACTGTTGGGGAAAAAAGAGATCTAATCGATTTCACAAATTCCGCTCTAGTGATTTTGATTACATTTTGTTGTTAGGCATTGTTTAACATTACAAAAATAAAAAAAAGAAGCGATTCTCACTTTATTACTTGAAATTAGCGAGCATTTATAATTTTATTTATATCTCCACAAATATTTGAGATACGAAATAACTTACCGTTGTAAAGTTGAAGTATTATTAAAAATGAATATATTTTTATCAGGCCAAAAGTTTCCGCGATACAAGGAAAACACACACACACACACATATATATATATATATGTATTTAATTGAGGTCCTTTGAAAAGGGTGAATTTACTGTCATACTCTGTGGTGGACAGAGATGTTCATCTTTTCTCAATGTTTCTGTAAAAGTGTATATTATTTCATTGGTGGAATGTGATTCTATATTTTTCTATCGTGTTTAAAGATGAAACTTAGCACCAGTTTTTTTCCGGCGACGTGACTCACCGTAGTGGAAGACAACATTGAGGCGTCACTCTTTCAATATATAGGATTATTGACGAAAGGGATATCAGGGTTTGAATCCTGAATGGGTATATTGGTTATGGTGGTTTTCCCTAAATGGTTTCTAGAATTATCTTCACTCAAATGCAGGTACACTTCCTATACGTTCCACCTGTATCATCAATATAATTTTTTTTAGCACCACTTCTGTTCGGGTTATAAGCCTATGTACTAATTAAACTATTGGGTTATGGATTAGCAAGTTTTTAATTGAGATGAAGTGCACCCACATTTACAAGGAGGGTAAGTGGAAAACCACCTAGGAAAAACCACCCTCAGTGCACCCGATCTTCAGCAGCCTATTCCAACACGAGAGTAGCGCGTTAGACATCGCGGCCACCGAAGCGGGTATTATCATATTAGTGTAAATATGCAAAGAACGCAAATGCGTAGTAAGAAGAGGATCATAAAAGAAAATTCCAACTAAAAGTAACGAATAAACCGGGGAAAATCAAATTGTGAAAACTACTATTTTCAAGGTATTTTGCAAGTATCAAATCCTGGCCTAGAGTCAGAGTCAGGCGTGCTGACACCTCGTCTAAGCTTGCTCGTTGAAGTTTAGTAGAGCTAGTTAGAATACATCAGTTAGTTATCTCAAACTGCCACTTGCGCTCTCTTAAAATTACTTTAGAGCCCCCACCCCCTGAGTCTGGCATGCAGCTAATGAGGAGGCCTGTACTTTAAATCCCGGTCGGATGTACTGAGGATAGTTTTCCCTAAATGGTTCCACCCTTTCCCCTACGCGCTGTAAAAATTAAATAAAAAAATAATTGCTCGTACCTTCTCCATGAGTTCGCGGACGATGCCGTTCCACTCCTTGGTTTCCGGATCGTAAACACCGTACATGTGATCCGGCACGAGCCTGATGACGTAATGGAAGCCCACTTGCGTCGCTATCCACTTGAGCAGGTCGATACAGAAGCCCTCGTAGCGGGCGTTTCCTGTCAGGTTGCGGTCTTCTTTCACCATCACGTAGGGTTTCTCCTGTCAGACATGCACGCCCACATATTATAAACACAGCACTTCACCGGTCGACAGAATGGTGGGCCCGACTCAAGGAGGGGTGACGTTCAGCGGCAACCAACCTGGGCTGAGCGCAGTTGCACTCTAGAGATGTAGTATCGATATTGTATTCGTGTTGAAAGAAAAGTATCGATATTGTACTCGTATTGAAAGAAAAGTATCGATATCATAGTTGTATGAAAAGAAAAGTATCGATATCGCACTCTTATTGAAAGAAAAGTAGCTATATCGAACTTGTATGGAAAAAAGTATCGATATTTTACAAGTATATTAAGAAAAGTATCGAAATTGTATTTGTATAGAAAGAAAAGTATCAATATTTACTACTTGTGTAGTACTCGTATTGGAAAAAAAAGTATTAATAATAGTACACATAGAAATTAACAGAACAAGTAGGAATTTTATTCCACTGTTTTTTAGTCCTTTTATTGTATATGAAAATATATTGATTTTTTCTACATCCTTAAAAATGTCGTACTTGCTTAGAAACAGTAAATATCATTTTTGCATTCCAATATAATTTTTTTCTTTACCCCTAAAATAAATGGTACGGAACTCCGCACGGGCTTTATCACTCTAATGTTTAAAAAGGGAGATATATATATATACTCAAAACTCGTAATAAATGTGAAACGAAATAATATAGACTATCAAACCCAAGCATAAATTGCACTAAGCTTGTAAGTACAACATTTTTGAGACCCGGTTTTAAATTTTATAATTTTATTTTTAAATAATTAATGTCCTCAATTGAATGTTTGGACCAATAAAAAAGCTGGATATTGGGGCCCACAAGGGTCAACATTTCGTATTAAAATTTCGACTTCCGGTTTAAATTTTAACATTTTATTAGGGGTTGCACATCTTAAGGTCATCACATTGCTATTAAGTTTCTCATTTATAAATTTTGGCCAATAGAAAATGATAGTAGTGACTATTGAATTTAAAATGAAGGAGATAGGAGAAATGTTTGTGCAAAAATAATCTGAGAGATTAAAGGAAAAATGACAACATTTTTGAGAGACTTACTTATAATTAATTACTATATGGCATTGGAGAATTATCGCGTTAAAACATAAGTAGTATCTCTTTACAACTAAAGCTCACAAAATTGTATCAATATATTTGACAATATCTCAAAAACTCTTGGTTTTATAAAAATGAGTTTCAAATAAAAGTTTTTTATTTTTAATAGTGCTACAATTTTGCAACGGTAAGTTATTTAGTATCTCAAATAGTTGTGGAGATATGGAAATTTATGCTTCTGTAAAGTACCCTTAAAGTCATTTTCATGGGAAAATGAAAATAGCCATTTTGTTTATAACATATTAATTTTAATCAAAGTCGTAAGAGCATATTTTTAGAAAATCGATATTTTCTCTTTTTACCCTACAGTAAACTATCCTTAATTTTAGGGTTAGATATCCAATTCCATAACCCCCTTGGGGCAACCCTATTAAAACCCTAGCTACCAAGTTTTAGCCCGATCGATAGAATAGTTTAGGCTCTAGTCTGAGGTGTAGACAGACAGATATACGGAAATTCAAAAACATCTTTTTCGGATTCGGTGGTTGGTCATGAAACATTGAAACTCATCAAAAACTTGAGTTCGATTTTTTCGATGATCACAACACCTTCTATACATGTAAGACAGCGAGAAAGTAAAAAATGATGATATATTCATATTAATGAAAAATAAATGTCCCTCTTAGCGTATTTATAAATGAAGTAACAGTATGTTTTAATCAAGCTTTCAGAGTGTGGGATTAAAAATTGTACATTACTAAGACAAAGAAAGTAATTACTACCAAACTAGATGTTTATTTTTGTACCGATACAATACTAGTGTTCAAGTACTCATATGAGTAAAATTATTGGGTAAAGAAGTATTGGTATTGAAAAGAAAATCTCAATATTAGTGAAGTAACGATTCTGTTTCTACATTTCTCAAGTTCTATTGGAAAGCAATCATTCAATGTAATCCAATTTTCACAAGTAGAAAAGTTAATACATCTACTTTCGCATATTCATACATCAAGTAATATTATTTGAAGCTGTCACTTTTGATAGCTATTATTAATACCTATAAAATAATACAAGTACAATAGTAAAATGCTATCAACGTCGATGGAAAAGAAAAGTTTCTATTGTATATGAAAATTAGGTCTTACTACCCGCTCGGGATATACGCAAAAATCCTAATTACGCTAATGTGCTAGGCATGAAGAAGGTTGAAGTTACAGGGAGGGGACCCCGAGATAAACCACCCTCAATACACCCGACCGGGATTCGAACAGCGACCTCCTTGTCATTGGTAGTCTAGTATAGAACGAGAGTGACGACTTAGACCATGCGGCCACGGAATAAGTTTTTTATTAATGATATAAGTAGAGTATTGTTAAAAGATAAATTAGTATTAAGTCTAAATGTGTATTAAATTCCTTAAAGTTTGTGCATTAATTATGAGTAAGCAAAAGTTTTATACAGAAAAGCTTGAAAGCATATTAAGGAAATGAAGGAAAGTTAATAAAACTCTCATACCTAATAAGTTATAAATTTAATTACTGTGGTAAAATTATTCCCGCCACTTACTTCAGCCAATGATGTATAGTTTTCAAGAGAGTTAATATAAAGCTTTCCATCAGAGGATATTCAGTTGCCTCAAAGGTGATATTCAGTGTAGCATCAACTGCATGAACTTTAAGAGTTTTTAAAACAATGTTTTAATACTATCTCTAATGTATGAGGCCTATTGTGTTCAAGTTCCATAGACGTTCAAGTAAACAGTACAGAAACCTAAAACGCAACGGAAGTTTTCCTATAAAGTAATACTATCACAATAAATTACTCTTTTCAAAAACTATGGTTTTAGAATCTGGAGATATCTCTAATAGTATTTTATTAACTTGGAAAGATGGCAGGTACAACATTTTTATCTAGCATTGGAACACGCACTATTCTATATATATTTTTTTAATATTGCCTATATAAATAAAATTAACACTATGTAATTTATGTTAGTTTCTTGCTACTAAGAAGAAAGCTATAAATACCCGAATAAATCGTATATTATTTGTTAGATATTCAACCAGTGATTAATTGTATAGTTAGATTTTGGTACGAAGAACCTTTAAGAAATTACAAACATTATTTTGAGAGGGGGGTGGGAGGACAACATTGATAACATTTTAACATATTCTTTGTGTTATTTTATAGGTATTTATAGATATAAAAATTACTGATGCAGAGGGTATACCCTGGCACATGAACACGTGATGATAGATAAAGTAGCTTAGCTAACTGTCAAATAAGGCTCTTTCTAATGAAATCGGACTGTAACATTGTAAGTCAAACTTCTCTATCTAGAAAATAGTAGTATATTATGATAGCCCCTAATAAACTAGTTTAGGAATTAATGATTATAGCTTAAGTGCAGCTCTATAAAACATATCTATCCATTATTATTTATTTACGATATAAATATTTCTTATGACTCTTAATATAAATTTTAATGACACTGATATCTTGATGAAATTTTTGTTTCGCATACACTTGTGGTGATATTTGTGTTAGTGACTGTACCTCTCTGGTCATGACGACAAGGGTGATGTTTGTATCAGTCGTCTCATAGAAGGCGGTGGGATCTGTGATGTTAATGCCTTTACCCGGAGTCCAATAACCGACCTTCTTCAATTCTTCCCTCTTCAACTTGATTAGATCCAGCTTAAAGTTGTTTCTGCGACCCTCGTTGAACTCTATGTGACCTGTCAGACCATGGAATCCAGCCTGGAAACACAGGACTATCCGTCAGTCCCCTGGATACAACTTATAAACACACAGCCCTTCATAAGGGAAATAAAATATAATATACTTACAATAATCACTGCAACATATTTTTCAAATAATAAAATTACACTATTTCCGCCAAGCAAAATATTTTTCAGGTAAATATTTATCATATAAATATTATTTTCTGGAAAGCCATGGCACCTCTGGAACATCCCCAGTATCTACTTGCTGTTCTTATGGGATTCAACACATTTTATAATGTCTTGTAAGAAATACATATGTTATATCAATTGCTAGTGTAAATATTTTGATCAGGTCAATTTAACTAAACATAAAAAATAAATATTTAAAAAATATTAATATTGAAATGGATGTGTGCGTTTGTTTGTTTGCTTACCCGCCTCGGTGGCGTAGTTGGCTAACGCGCGAGTCGTGTTGAGTTAGACCACCGAGGATGGGGAGATCGAGGTTCGAATCTCGGTCGGGTGAACTAGGGGTAGTTTTTCCTAAATGGTTTTCCACTCTCCCTCCACGCAAATGCGGATTCACTTCCTCTAATTCAACCTTCCCAATTCCCAATCCATTAGCGTAATTAGTACTTAAAGCGTATAGCCCGAACGGGTAGTAAGACGCGGTGCTAAATAAATAAATAAAATTTGTTTGTTTGTTTAAAACCATTATAATTTAATCAAAAACACCTTTGTAGTCAACACAATATATTAAATAAACCCACTGCGCATAGTTTAATGTTTAGTTAATTATCTGATTTTATAATATTGTATATTAATGTTAGATTAAGGAAATACCTTATGAATTAATATAACACATTTTTTTAAACAGTATCGACAAGATATTTGAAACCTTGGCTTCAATTCTTTACCACAGGGCTATCCAGATTGGTCTGGTATTTAGTGCTATTCCTCGTTACATCGTTACAGGAAGTGTATCTGTATGTGCTGGCAAATTAAGTTAATGTAATAGTTACGTATATCTAGTGTGGGTGCACGGTTTGCTCGATTTTGACGAGTCAATCAAATTTACATCACTTTACAACGTGACCATTCAGGTGTTCGGAAACCCATAGCCCAAACTGCTCATAGAGCGTGTTTGAACCGAAAGTAATACAATATCCATATACACTTACACCCGGAAATCTCTGCTAATACCATTAAGTTGTGTCCAAAGTTTCGGCGTACAACGTCGGGAGAGCAAAGCTGTTCAAGCATGGCTGTACAACAGGTTGCATAGGAGATAGGCGCATGGCACTACACACCTCGACATCTTGTATCACGTCAGAATACCATACCATAATTAATAATAAACAACACACCAGTTCATCTAGAAATGCGAATACGTTCTTAGAGTCATCAATAATGGTCCCACATGTGCAGTTCCACGCGCCTAACTCCTATGAAACCTGTTGTACACGAATGCTCAAACGGCTTTGTTCTCACGGCGCCGTGTGCCGAAACTTTGAACACAATTTGATGGTATTAGCATCGCTTTCCGGAATTAAGTGTACAGGGAATTTGTATATTTTTTGGTTCAGAAAAACTATATGTGCAATTTGGGCTATGCGCTTACTAACACCCTGTATATTTTTTTGTAGCTTTAAAATGTCAGAAAGGGCCTTAGCTACCATAAATGGATTCTACATATAATATCATTGCTGAGGGAAATGCAGGCCATATGGAGAAAAGCTGTTATCTACTCTCTCTCTCTCTGTCAACTGTTGCCAATTATCCTCGCTCTCAGTTATGTCTTAAGGTGGTGTGCTGGGGTAAGAAGGAGCTACTGGAAACCTCGACTAACCAGTGTTGCGAAACTTGTCTTATATTTGAGGGGAGATTGACCACACGAAAACGAGATAATGACAACGCTGGTTTCCAATAGTAGCCATGCAGTTCCCTCAGCGATGATATCCGGTGTAGCGACAATTGCTACCACGATAACTTGGTCTGGGTATATTCATGCCAATAAAGTTGTAGGTTATTACAACTTTATAATCATGACGAGGAGATTGGAGTTTGAATCCAGGTGATGTAGTTTTGAGGGTCGTTTTCCCTTAATGGCTTTACACTCTCCCTCCACGGAACTAAGGATACACTTCCTCTAAATTGCATCTCCCTCATACCCAAGATCCGAACACCATTATGTATGTAAGACACAGTTCTATAAAAAAAACAAAAAACAAAATCACAATCAAGTTTGATTTTTTTTTGTGTGTACGGCATTTTACCATCCAACTGAGCGATCCACATATTGACACCGATGGGGTAGTAACAAGGAAAACATTTAGAGAAAATGTATTCACATTTGTATGGGAACTCGGACCCTGACCCCCTATTATCTGGTAAAAACAGACAAGCTACCTTATCCCACGTGCCCCCCGATGTGGGTAAATGACATTTTATATTTTCAGGAGACCGTCCATGTTTCCAAGAAACCGATGATGCTACTAGATAACATTCACCATTTTCAAACAATCAGTGAGAAATAATTCTGGATATGAGACGGACAAGCATATACTATTTGGTAGAATTATTTTAATCGTGTATTTTTTAAAAGGACATCAATCACAAAAACAAATTTTACAGGAACAGGAAAAAAAACTTAATAACATCCTTAAAAGATGGAAATGTGTTACTTTGTTAACTTTACCTGTTCATTTACCACAAAATTGATGCTTCCACTCCAATTAATATTTTTAGAACCATACATTGATTTGAATTTAAATTTTAAACTTGGAAGAATGATGCCCTTTTAAAAAATATGAGCACAAGGTTGAAAAAATCAACTATTTTGGAGATTTTTGGAACGTTTATTTACAATCAAAAGAGTTATTACTTATCACATGTATTTCAAATGCTCATAGGCCATTTGTCAAAGCTCAGGCGTTTGAATTCCGTTCTCATGTTTCAATTTTTCGAAAATTGTGATTATTTTTCAATATATATATTTATTTTCATATATTATTTTAATTAACGCTTCTAAATTTTGTTTTCGCGTTAAATAGCGGTAAATGGACCTAAACATACTAATTATTTCAAGGTTATTGCTAATACAATTAACATGGGGTGATTAGGAACGCGAATAAATATTTTACAGTTTATATTATAAAAAACGTTTTTGCCCAAAATAAATAAAATATTGCTTCAGTATATACATTCAGTTTAATTTTCGGCACATACTAATTAATCTTAACATTTCTTGAATATCTGTATTGGGCATCGTGGAATTTGATATCAATATGTGTAGAAAGTTAAGCTAAACTTATCAACTGAAGCTAAATTTTATTTAATATTACCAACAATGAATTTTTGTATTAAAAACTGCAAAAATACAGACCTTAAATACAAGAAATGAATTTATGACAGTAAAAATACACTATGTTTTAATTCTAACCGAGCTTGAAGAGGAATTAGCACATATGATTCTGTGTCACTTGGTCAAGTTTCGATTCCAACCGAATGAAATAGAATGTGTTTTTATCAGGCGAATTAGGGTCCATTTTTAAACATAAATCATCATCATGTTTTATTTACTAAATAATACGAACAATCACTAATTTTTAGTCGAGTATATTTAGAATAAAAAAGTTTATCAATTTATTGTTTGCTGAAGTTAGTTACAGTCCCCCCACCAGATGTTACCCCTATAGGTGAGAGAGTGAGGCTACAAAATGTATAGACAGAGAGAGATATTTTAAGTTGAAAACCTTTACTATACTCTCCCGTATATGGTATATGCATAATTTGGTCGTATTTACTATGTAACAAAAACAATTTGTAATTTTAAAAATATCAGGAGAGTATGCAAATTTTTTGTAATAACGTTTCCTTCGCCTTTGTTTGTGCATGTATGTATGTAGGCCTATGTATGTAAGTACGGGAGTGCCATTTTCTGTAGCGGGTTTATGATATTATAAGAAAACTTGGGAACAAGTTAATTTGGATTTAAATGATGGCGAGAAGATTCCATTTGAGATTACGTAAATTGTAAAAAGGATTTACTATGATGAATTCATACTTTTTTTTAGCTCACAAAAACAAATTTTGTTTTATTCAACAACTTTTTAGATGAATATTGTGAATAAAGGCTATTTCATAAAGTGAATATAATATATACGTTTGTTTGCGCGTGTGGATTACTAAAAGCTACGAACGATATAACGAACGTAAAGTTTTTTACCAGAGTATTTTATAGTTGACTTATGGATAAATCCTTCACAAAATGAGGGGGAAAAAACCTTTCAAATAAATTATACTAAGAACTGGTGAATTTGTGAATCAGAAGTCACAAAATTACTCGAAAAATTTATAAAAAAACAACAAGCATCACGCAATAAAGTAACGAAAAATATTTTCGTGATAGTTTCGAAAGTAGCTGGAATTCCAACTAAAACCATTTTATCACTTTAATTTTACGACAGCGAGTGTGTGTGAAGTCATAAACAGTAAATCCGCGCCCTACAGAAGTTTAAAAGGAAAAAGAAAGAATAATAAAACGGAAGCGGCTGGAGTAGAGCAGACAGACAATACAAGGAAAGCGGAAATGGAAGAGAAGAAAAGAAAGACAGCACAATGCGACTCGTCTGGGGGTTGTTCCTGCCATGTGCAAGATGAGAATAAGAGCTAAAGAAAGCTGCCATGGAGCAAGGGTTGATAGGATGCGCCGAAACATGGGTTTCGCACCAGACTTATGTAGATTAACACTCTCGTCGAAACTCTAGAGCAGAACTGAAACTATCTGAAGATCATAGTGCAGTCTTTATAGTGCAAACAGGGAATTCACATTGTCCTGAACTATCGGAAGATCATAGTGCGGTCTTTATAGTGCAAACAAGGAATTCACACTGTCCTGAACTATCGGAAGATCATAGTGCGGTCTTTATAGTGCAAACAGGGAATTCACACTGTCCTGAACTATCGGAAGATCATAGTGAAGTCTTTATAGTGCAAACAAGGAATTCACACTGTCCTGAACTATCGGAAGATCATAGTGCGGTGTTTATAGTACAACCGGAAAACAAGATATTCACACTATCCTGAACTATCGGAAGATTATAGTGCGGTGTTTATGGTGAAATCGGAAAACAAGAGATTAACACTATCCTGAACTATCGGAAGATTATAGTGCGGTGTTTATGGTGCAACCGGAAAACAAGAGATTAACACTATCCTGAACTATCGGAAGATCATAGTGCGGTATTTATAGTGCAAACGAGAAACAGGGATTCACTCTGTCCTGAACTATCGGAAGATCATAGTGCAGTCTTTATAGTGCAAACAGGGAATTCACACTGTCCTGAACTATCGGAAGATAATAGTGCAGTCTTTATAGTGCAAACAAGGAATTCACACTATCCTGAACTATCGGAAGATCATAGTGCGGTGTTTATAGTGCAAACAAGAAACAGGGATTCACTCTGTCCTGAACTATTGGAAGATCATAGTGCAGTCTTTATAGTGCAAACAAGGAATTCACACTGTCCTGAACTATCGGACAATCACAGTGCGGTGTTTATAGTGCAAACAAGAAACAGGGATTCACTCTGTCCTGAACTATCGGAAGGTCATAGTGCAGTCTTATAGTGCCAACAAGAAACAGGGATTCACTCTGTCCTGAACTATTGGAAGATAATAGTGCAGTCTTTATAGTGCAAACGAGAAACAGGGATTCACTCTGTCCTGAACTATCGGAAGATCATAGTGCAGTCTTTATAGTGCAAACGAGAAACAGGGATTCACTCTGTCCTGAACTATCGGAAAATCATAGTGCAGTCTTTATAGTGCAAACAAGAAACAGTGATTCACTCTGTCCTGAACTATCGGAAGATCATAGTGCAGTCTTTATAGTGCAAACAAGAAACAGGGATTCACTTTGTCCTGAACTATCGGAAGATCATAGTGCAGTCTTTATAGTGCAAACAAGAAACAGGGATTCACTCTGTCCTGAACTATCGGAAGATCATAGTGCAGTCTTTATAGTGCAAACAAGAAACAGGGATTCACTCTATCCTGAACTATCAGAAGACCACAGTGCGGTGTTTCTTATATTCCCTTGTCCATGGTGAGGTTGGGTGTATGAAGAAGATTGAATCCCTCACACCGGGCGACAGCTCTTCAGGTTCACTCTGTCAGGGGTCAGCTTTCTTCAATACTGGGGTGGTGGTCAGAGGAGTGAATTTTAGGGAGATTATCTGACTTTTACCTACTGTTAGACGTGTTCAAAAAGCTTTTATTAAAAATACAATTTAACTTGTTTTCAGTTTTCGGTTGAGAATTTCTTTGGCACTGTGCACTGCGTAAATCATTCTATTTTATTATTCTTAAGTTGTGGTTTCATGTTTATTAGGTTTTTATGTTAATTTTTAAAATTATAGGGCTTATATGGTTTTGAAATGATGTGCTATATTTCTGGTATAATAAATTATGTACGCAACAAAAGAAATCTTCAGTCTCATGATAAATTTTTACACACATTTATCGAATCTACTTCCACTATTTTAAAATGGCTACAATCCTGGATATTCCAAAATGACTGATAATTTACTTTTCATAGTAGGTTTACTTAGACTATAAATTAAAAAGAAAGGGGTGGAATTTTATTTTTTTGCAAGGAAGCGATTAAAAGTAGTATTTTAATTATATTGGTACCTTGCCAGTTCGTTAACAAGTGACGGTCAATCCAATTACGAACGGGAGCGGAGCCAGCCGAGACTACACGAGGAGCCACAGAAGTAAATTGAGAGAGACATTTTTTCCAGTTACACTACATATCTTACTCCTCCCAAACCCTCGTTTAATGCGGTGGTTTTTTTTTCTCCAGAAGTTTGACCACAAAAAGGGTGCTATATTGTATTTTAACTTTGTGATTTATAAAAAAATAAACTTTATTTCGTTGGCCCTCAATTGAGCCATATCGACCGAGTAGCCACCATATGTTGGTCGGCGAATATGGTGCCAATTTCTGCTGATAGAGGGTGTCATGTATTCAGCTCGCTGAGACCTCCAGCCGTTAATCTCAGTTTTATAGACCGGAACCACTACTTTTTCATTTAAGTAGCTCTTCATTTGTTCTGACAAGTCGGAATCTGACTCACTGCTCCAAAGATAAGTTTTTAAGTGCCATGGATCAAACCCGAGACCTCTGGACCTGTAGCCAGGAAAGATGACCACTAGATCACAAAGGCGGTCCTTTGGGGTTTATACTTTGATTAAATATACAAATATCGAGGATTTAACTTTCATATGACCCGATACCTTGGCTCAGTCGATAGCGAGTTTGTCTACCGGTATTATGAATCAAAGGTACTAGGTTTGATTCCAGGCATGACTGTAACAATTACAATTGAAGAATAGGGTGTAATGAGGTGGACTAGATAGAACTAGCTCAAGAAAGGGATAGGGTGTAATGAGATGGACTGGATAGAACTAGCTCAAGATAGAGATAGGGTGTAATGAGGTGGACTGGATAGAACTAGCTCAAGATAGGGATAGGGTGTAATGAGGTGGACTGGATAGAACTAGCTCAAGATAGGGATAGGGTGTAATGAGGTGGACTGGATAGAACTAGCTCAAGATAGGGATAGGGTGTAATGAGGTGGACTGGATAGAACTAGCTCAAGATAGGGATAGGGTGTAATGAGGTGGACTGGATAGAACTAGCTCAAGATAGGGATAGGGTGTAATGAGGTGGACTGGATAGAACTAGCTCAAGATAGGGATAGGGTGTAATGAGGTGGACTGGATAGAACTAGCTCAAGATAGGGATAGGGTGTAATGAGGTGGACTGGATAGAACTAGCTCAAGATAGGGATAGGGTGTAATGAGGTGGACTGGATAGAACTAGCTCAAGATAGGGATAGGGTGTAATGAGGTGGACTGGATAGAACTAGCTCAAGATAGGGATAGGGTGTAATGAGGTGGACTGGATAGAACTAGCTCAAGATAGGGATAGGGTGTAATGAGGTGGACTGGATAGAACTAGCTCAAGATAGGGATAGGGTGTAATGAGGTGGACTGGATAGAACTAGCTCAAGATAGGGATAGGGTGTAATGAGGTGGACTGGATAGAACTAGCTCAAGATAGGGATAGGGTGTAATGAGGTGGACTGGATAGAACTAGCTCAAGATAGGGATAGGGTGTAATGAGGTGGACTGGATAGAACTAGCTCAAGATAGGGATAGGGTGTAATGAGGTGGACTGGATAGAACTAGCTCAAGATAGGGATAGGGTGTAATGAGGTGGACTGGATAGAACTAGCTCAAGATAGGGATAGGGTGTAATGAGGTGGACTGGATAGAACTAGCTCAAGAGAGGGATAGGGTGTAATGAGGTGGACTGGATAGAACTAGCTCAAGATAGAGATAGGGTGTAATGAGGTAGTGCGGAAATGAACTTTATAGTTCCTAATGTCATAGAGTAAGTAGCCTAAGTACCTGAATAAGTACGTAAGTAAGAAATTGGGGCCACCTCTTTCTCAGTGGTAAATTAATGGCTGGATACTGGATGTTGTGTCTTGTGATAATATAATCAGTCGGTTTAGAAAGTGTACGTTACATGTCTCAAATTAAAAAGCAAACAAAACACCCTTCCTTTGAATCATCAGACCTATCCCATCGGAAGAGTAAATATATTAACAGCATGGGTGGCCACACGGTCCACGGCGTCACCGACAATTTACTAAACTGTTAGTGACTAGGAGGTCGTCATTATAATCCCAACCGGATGTGACGATTACTAATTTTCTAAACTGTTCATCACTCTCCTTCCATGCGAATGCGGGTACATCCCCTATACATTGTTTATCGCTGCCGTGTTAGTAAAAAAACAACGGAAATTCCGGGTGGGTAGTAAGATGCGGTAAATTTTATGTTGGTTTTCGATTATTAGATACTGCGAGAACCTTTGATCACAAATATATTTAAATACTTATATTAATTTTACATATTTTATCTCCAAGCATTACTATTTACAATAATAATCGACACTAATATGAGGAATTATATATTTTTCCTAAAAATCACCACGTCTTTACTGTATGTTCAGGTTATACTCATATATGTATATTATTCTAATGGGGTAGGGATGAGGAAGTATTTTAGAGGTGATCTACCCGCATTTGTATGGAGAGAGAGTGGGAAACCATTTAGGAAAAAAACACCCTCAGTACACCCGACCAGGAATCGAACCCCCGAACTCCCCGACTTCAGCAGGCCGGTCTAACACGAGAGTGAATGAAGCCTTAGACCGATTCGGACACTGAAAAGGGTAACCATAGTATTTAGGAAGCAGGAACAACCACTACAGAAATACATATTTCTATTCATAAAATTAGTAGAGTGCATCCATAGGAACTGAGCTACACGTGGAAACTCCTCCGCTATTAATAGCGTAATATTATTGGTTCAGCGTGATCACTCTTCGCACGATAATCACACCGCCACCATGCCTCGGGGCAATCCATCACTCAATTGTGATATGCGGGCAGTATCCATGAAACGACAGGCGCTTACAGACACTACTTACCACTGCCAGTCTATATGTAAGAAAGGTCTATGTCGCACAAAGTCTTGATGCTCAACACAGCACGTGATCTAAAGAACAGGCTCTTAAACTTTTTTTTTATTCGTGACCCCTTTACAAAAGATAACATTATTAGTGAATCAGGGTATTAATGGTTGAGAAGAGTTATTGTAGACTCGAGTGGCAGATTTTGGGCAGTTTTAGTTCAAATGAGAAATATAAATAATAAACATGTTAATTTAAAAAAAATGCACGAATGCAGTTATATTTGATATTGTTAATTTATTTTGTAAAATTTACACACTTTATATATATATATATATATATATNATATATATATTCAGATAACCTAGGGAAACCATTAGTTTATTTTAGTTAATTATACGAATGATTATTAAAATGTCTGCAATATGATTATAATTTTATAATATAAAAGATATAGAATAAAAAACTGTATTGCCCTATAATTTAAATAGTACTACAATAAACATTAAACTAACCCACACACATTTGTCAATGCTTGCTGCGAGCCCCGAAGGGGTCATGACCTACATTTTGAGAACCTGTACTCTAAAAGCCTAGTACGCACTTGGAAACATTGTTTGCAAACTTTGTTCAGAAAATGTTTCCTGCTGCTTACAAACACAGGGAAACAGTATGAAAACATGGGAAACGAATTGTTGCGACATTATTTGCAAATAGTTAAACAAACATTGTTGCGCGTCTGGATCTTAACGATCAAACATTGTTTCCCTTCCATTTTTTCACCGCGATTTTAAATAATTCCTATGCTCTCTGCAGAGATGCACACGAAGGGCCTTTAACTTTTTTACAACCTAATTAGCACTAACTGAGAACTTTTCGTCGATTTCATTTAAAACAGTTCGTTTTATGACGCTATTTTTGTAGTATTAAAAATAAGTTGGTCTGATGTCCAAGATATGACAAACTAGAAAAAAAAAATGGAAAAATAAGGAACTGACGTGGTCCGTGGGAATACTATAATAAGACTGAAACGACTGATTATATAAGCACAGCAGAATTTCTATGAGCAAGAGTGAAAGTATCTACCAAATTTTCTGGAAAAGGCTCACAAACCTTCCAGGGCTCTTTTACACGCCACTCGACATGTGAATGACGGCTTTACTTACTCTTCTAAGGAAGTTGTGCTACCGATTTTTGTCACACAGGAAAAATCCATTGACCCCGGCTGGGCTTAATCCCACGAGCACTTTACCCTAAAACCATCGAAGTTTACCAAGTGGCTTGTTGTAGCAAATGTTTGCAAACACGTTCAGACACGCAGACTTTATCTCTTGTGACCAATTTGAAATGGATGACAAGACACGTCGTTTTATCTTTATGAAACGCAAAGGAAACAGGCAAGCTTGTTTCGAACGGGTTGCAAACAATTTTTCTAAACTGTTCCCGAAAAACACTAAGAAAATATTCAGAAACAAGAGCGATGTTTGTAAACAAAGTTTATGGAAAAGGTTTTTCGGTGTTTACTAGGCTTAAAGCGGACCATAATTTTCTAAAATAATCTTTTCAAATTGGTACTTTAGTTTACTACAAGATTTGTGCATACGTATATATTGAATCTGATTTAGTATTTTATTTAAAAAATGTATAGCAAGTTAATGACAGGACCAAGTGGCTTACATTAATTTTAATCACCCAAACCATTAATATTTGCTTAATCTATTGTAATAACTATTTTAGTATTATATTATTTAAATATTTATTAAACTATATTTTTAGATAAAAAAAATTAAAGTGAACTTGCATCATAATAATATTTTTGCCACTTACTTAGGTGGCTGCCTAATCTAAGGCGTTATTCTCGCGATAGAATAAACTGCTGATGGCGGGGAGAACGTGGTTCAATCCCGGTCGGATATACTGAGGATGGTTTACATAATTAGTTTCTCACTCTCTATCCATGCAAATGCAGGAACACTTCCTCTAAGTTAAGCCATCCTCATCCCTATCCCATTAGCTTAATTAGTACGTAGGATACAGCCCAAACCTGAAACAAGACGCAGTGCTAAAACATATAATTTTTTTTTCCTTATTGATGATCACGTGGCTTAAGGAGGAATTTCTCTAGATTATAGAAAATTATTTAACTGCCTATGATGAGGGAGATTATCGTATAGAATCTCGATCGGGTGAACTGAGTTTTTTTTTACCTAAATGTTTTCCCACTCCCCCTCTACAAATATTATGTTTTCTTTCTTCTAAATTCCACTTTATCTCTTCCTATTCTATTAGTGTAGATATGAAAATAGCCCGAATGGTTATTAAGACATGACTCACTAAAAACATTTTCATTAGTGTTCCAAAACGACTTTGAGAGATTATTGGGAAAAAACCAAACATGCCAAATCCAGTTAAACTTCTCAATTTTGGACAGAGTTTATTAATATATATTGTTTTAGCCTTCAAGCAAGAATTATATATTTAAAGAAAAAAGTATATCAATATGCTCATTTAAAATTCCACAATCGACTTTAGCAAGATGAGAAAAAAGGAAAAGAGAGAGAAAAATGATAAAAAAAACACAACAACTTTGGCATGAGATCAAGTTGTGTACATAGAGATTTAGTCTAGAAAACACTGGCAAAATGTCGGCTGAAAAGGGATGGGGACCCTGGAATCTTTTTTTTTATTTCAGGGTATGGGTGGTTTGGAGGAGAAAAGGGGTGTGGGTGGGAAGCAGAGAAGCGTGAGGTCGGAAGATATAAGGTTTCCTGCCACGATGCCAACGTTTCTGGGAGAGGTTATCTTGGGCCATTTTGCCCAAAACTTTGGCGAAAGGGGGGGGGGGGCACGACGACGNCCTCTTCCAATCGCACATTCATGACCAGGCCTACATACGCCAGCAGCGCATGCATGTGTGTGTGTGCGTGTGTGTGTGTGTACGCACGTGAGACAGAGACGAGCCTGAGGGAAAAGAATATTCTACTTCAAAAACACACTCAGATTGTGACAGTTCATGAGATCTACAGTTTTATTAAACAAAATACACGTGGTTCAACGCGCTACTCTCGTGTTGGACTAGACTGCTGAAGAAGAGGAGATCGGGTTAGGATCCCGGTCGGGTTCAATGAGGGTGATTAAAAAAAATGCGGTTGAACTTCCTTTAAATTAAAACTTCCTTATCCCTAACACATTAAATTAATTAGTACATAGGCCCGAACGGGTGGTAAGATGCGGTGCTAAAAAAATATTCTGAACGTCAAGGGAAATGCATAAAATAGTAATAATAACAATACAAAAATATTAATATCCACATCGATGGTCACATAGTTTTAAAGAATGACTCTAGAATTGTACTGAATGGCCAGTGATAGGGAGATCGGGTATCGAATCCCTGTCGGGTGTACTAAGGATTTTTTTTTACTCAATGGTTTCAAACTCTCCCTCCAACCAAACTGGGATATCATTCCTCTAAAATTCTTCCTAACTTACCTATATTTCATTATTAATATTAATATATGTAACCAGAACGAGTTCTAGGACGCTGTGAAAAAATAAAATAATAATATTACTAAAAAAACACTCCATGGGGTCAGATCGCAAGCGAGCTATACCAAGCGAGCGGCCGCCATCTGTTGGCTATAATAGTGCCAACATTTGCGGATAGAGGGTGTCGTGTGGTCACCACAGCAAACCCCCCGGATGTCAATCTATTACTATAAAAATACAGTACAGTAATACATTTAAATGCTATGTTTTAAAACGTATTTCACAGTTAATAAAAAGTGAATATATACATTATAAATTAATTTTTTACTTTTATTTTTTAATTCTAGATCTGGCAATTACTGATGTAACTCAGACAAAACATCTTCAAAAATAAATTTAAAATGTGAGATAAACTATTTAAAAATACTCATCGAAATAATAGTAGTGCGCGCTAAATATAAACTAACACAATATCAACCAAATAAATAATTATAATATAAATTTTAACTAGATTGATCGCTCAAACTATAAACAAGAAACCAATTAATTTCTCATATGAATTAAAATAATGAGTAAATCCCTAGTTCGATGAATACTAATATTATTGATTTTAAGTAGTACAAAAAAATTTCACTCGACAAATCTTTAATGTGATATAAAATTAACCTAAATACAATTCTAATTAAGAAATACCTATCTAGATTAGGGATGGCAAACCTATGGCACGCATGCCGCAGATTTTCGTGGCACGCTGACATGGAAAAAATAAAAATAAAATAAAACTTTTGCCAACGTCATATAATATTTTTTTTTACGTTAATAATATTTCTACCACCTTGAAGGTGTTACTTTAAATGATTTTATTTAAGTTATTGATGTTAACATTGTCTAAGACAGCCATTTTGACAGTTTAATCAAATTTCCTTCTTTAATATTTGGGTGCTATTAAAATATTTACAAATTGATTTGAGTTACTCATTACATTTAATAATTGACCTAGTCAACAAATTTTTATCTTTAAATACTCATAAAAATACATGTGAGAGGTAGCACACTAAATTAGTTCAATTTCAGTTAATCCTTAAGTAACACACTGGTCGAAAAAGTTTTGCCACCCTTGTTCCGGATCAATGGATTGTCACGAAAATAATATTCCCAATTGAATCATCTGGATTAACATCTGGATGATCTGTGAATCACTAACGGTACTCGTATTGAACTTTTGTGGCTTAGTTGCTTTAATAAAATGTAATATTTGGATTTTCTGTACCTAAATTTCCTTAGTTGATATTTTTATGTGTTTTAGTAGATTTTTTATTTAGCGTCAAGGTTGTAAGTCTAGTTTTCAGACACCCTGTACTTTCACTTTTTATACGTCGAGTCATGTGATATACAATTCTCCCTTTTGATACATATTATGAATACCTATAAACCAATACTAATAATATAATAAAATGTTATCAATGTTGAATACAAAAGATCCTTCCTACCAAAATACTATTATATTCTCACAAATATTTTTGTGTAGCACACCGCACCCACGTTGAAAGTTTTTACAATATTTTTCCCTTTCAGATATTTCACCTGACTATCCCGAGAGATGTTACTAAAAGTGTGTGTGTGTGTGTGTGTGTGTATGAGGGGTAAGGGGTCTTAGCCCATATTTCCTCCCTCGTGCAACTCCTAAACCCTTTCATACGGCACCCATAACACGACAACCTCCCCTATCCCCTATTTTACCCACATGCTAAAAGAAAAAAAAATAAACTGCCATGTATTTAAGTTTCCTCGACCTGAACGCACCGTGTCAAAACTCAACAAACATTTACCCCCCTCCACTCCACCTATCTCCCTTCCTCAAAAAATATAAATATCCTCCAAATTGCCCCCTATACTCCTTCCTATCTAACCTATGCTCTACCAAAACATTTGTCTAGGGACACTATAAAACAAAGTTTTCAACTGTATATTCATTTTTTTTTCTTTTCCCAACACTTTTGTTGTTGTTGTTGTTAGATAGCCGAACTACCGAAATCAAAAGAATTATGTATGTCCCAACTGTAGTGTGGGATTGAATAAAGTGCGTTTAGGATGGTAGTCTACGAAGAACGGACCCTGGAGAATAAGTTCATTGTCAGATGCGACATGTTCAAGAAATAAACTAGGTTTGTTGTTAACAGGGATACAAACATTGAAGGGAAAAATATAAGTATACAAGAAAAAAGTTATTTCAGCTATTTGCTCCGGAAACGTGCAGTGAATTACGTTAACAATAATTTTCCATGGCCTATTCAACATATAAGTAGATATAGTATTTATTTTCTGCCATATACTAAGTACTAACATATTTTAACATAGAATGTATTATATATTTAAAATGTACATATGGTGTAAACAAATTTACTAGCTTGCTCAGATTATTAAGTCATCTTAAGATGCTTTATACACCTTTCGTGGATCGTTATATATAATTATTAGGGCAAGAGCTTTTATGACCTAAGCATTTGTATAAAATGCCCTATTAACAATGCATTTATGACCACAAATTAAAAAAAAATCTATTTAAAACAAAAAATTACCAAAAAATTATTTATCTTCCTAACTTAAACAATTAAACCAAAACAAAACATTAAAAAGTGATTCAACGTTCCGTTTCTGTGCCAAACTAAAACTTTTTATTTTGTCAACAAAAAATATTCCATATAAAATAAAACAAGGAAAAGACATAAAAATTCAACTTACATTTTCTGACAGATTAATTTGACACGGCAGACTTGAGAGTTTTTATTTCAACAATACAGAATTGAAATACACAACCAAAATCATGTGCAGATTTGCGAAAGAGAATGATTTTCTATTATTTGCTAGCAATGCTTTAAACATAGAGAAGCTTCTTTCCACTTCTACTGACATCACAGGAGCATACTTGAAATAAACTACGTCCCTTTGTTCAAAATATCCTGAAATTTCACCAAGGGAAATGTTTTCCCCTGATAGCACAACTGCAATTAAACACAGCATTTTAGAACCTTCCTTTTTTTTAAGCTTGCTCAATTTTCTTTTGCACAGCCTTCCCAACTTTTCCAGTCACAATATTTAGGTCATTCACAACTTTCTTTATCAAATCTATTTGATACACCAATAGCACTGCTGAATTCTCCAAGGAAGAAATGGCACTAGGCAGAAATCTAAAATTCGACTTTAGGTAGGAAAAATTAACTGCAATTTCAGGATCATAAAAAAAATCCTGCGCTACTGTAGTTGAGATCGCTTCAGTGCTGAGTCGAAGATCGTCTTCACTACTTGGAAGTTCTCACAGTAATAGTTGCATGCTTCAATCCAAATCCCCCACCTGGTTGAAATGGGAGCCGGCGGCAAAGGAACGTTCGGGGCCTCCGACTTGAATGATGCCACTCAAGATGGTGCCTTCAGAAAAACTTCCTTCACACACCCAATCAGCTGGTCAACTTCGATGAATTGCCCTCGTATCTCTTCAGCAACTCTGTGACAGACATGTTAGGTGAACAATTTTTTAGTACAGGGGTTTCAGAGCATTAGCAGCCTTTATCATTTAAGGTGCAGAATCAGGCATGAAGAGCAGGACATTGTCGTGTTGGATTCCATCAGGCCATAATAAGCTTAAGGACCTATAAAAGAATTTGATTATTCTAGAAAAAAATATTTTTTTCTAAATGTTCACAATTGATGAGAAAATGTTCTTCTTACATCTTACCTACCACTATGTTAGCTACATAATGTCCTAAAGAGTCAGTTGTCTCATCCATAGACACCCATATTTTCTTTTCTGCTACATTTTCTCGAATCTTCTTCATGGTGTTTTAATAGAAACGGCTGACATAATTTTTTCTTCTTAGTGTGCAGGAGACCGGCAAAGACTTCCCAGTATACTTTTCTAAAAAGCCGCGCAATCTTGGATTGTTAACTTTGCTAAAGCGAATATCAGCACCAATGAAGGCTTTGTACAGTTCTTCGTAAAATGCAGAATGCTTTGAAGACTCGATGGTTTGGCCAAGGAGCATTTGTTGTAGTTTTTTCCCATCCTGGAATCGCTGAAGACCTCGTTTGTGTTTTTCTCTCTTGATATGCTGCTACACAGTAAATTTCTTTTCTGAGGCAGCTCTCACGTCACAAATTTTGTAATATAGTATCTGTCCATCGGTAGAGAATAATTTTTCGCCATATTCAGCAACGAAAAGTTTTAATTTATGTGCGGCACTTTCTTTCAATTTAGGCATGTTGAATGTTCACACAAACAACACGTGTAGCTTCCGAGAAATGTAGAGAGACACTGAGCCACCGTTATCTGCAAAACTTGCTCAGACTAGTTTAGACGAGTTCATTTACAGCCCCATTATGCTAGAGGTGAGGGGGAAGAAGAGCTATAAACGTTGAATGTGTAGTATATATACATTCAACGCTATAAACTATCACCGGCTTGAAGAAAGGGAGAGGGGAGGGATGGAAGTAGTCTAACCACCGTCTTGGAAATACCGTTTGCTATGAAGTGTGGAGAGATGTTCTAATCATGGTTAAATGACTCAAAAATAACAAAAATAACTGAAAAACCTTAAAAAAATGCCATATTCACGTAAAAACACGGAAAAATTAATAAAAATAATGCCTTAAACAAAGCTACTTAAATTAGCGAAGTATCTTATGAAACACATTTGTATATACTTGAACAACGTTCCAGGTTTGCCAAAGAAAAAAAGATGCAAAATCATCAAAATACTAGCCCTAATAATTATATACAATCATTATATGCTTTTCAAATATTTGTTAACTCATCTGTCTGACAAGACATCTTGTGAATGTGGGGAGTGCCAGGCCTCCACTGCGGTTCGGATTCCACGTTAAACTGTAGGTCCTCCATTTCATCTCACAATCACCCTACCATTACACATTAGCGTAAGTGTGTATAACCCGAACGGGTAGTAAGACGCGGTGCTAATAATAATAATAATAATAATAATAATAATAATAATAATAATAATAATAATAACTTATCTGAATATAATGAATACCGGCTAAACTATTCATGCGCAAGAAAGAAGAAAATAAACATATTTTAAAACAAAATTTGTTAATGTTTGGAATATATATATATTAAATTTTACCCAGTTGGCAGTTATTGCTAAGTTGTTGGATATATTTTAAACATACATTTTTAATACATCAACCCCGAAATGTAGAAAATTTGATAAAATATAAATTTTATAGCCACTAATTTAGATAAAGTACAATTTGTATTTATATTTTTTGATACATATTTTTTAACAGAACAATTGCCTTTGACAGAATATATATGACTGTTAAAAATGAACAAAATAGGTTACGCCATTTTTTCACAAGTAATTGCGCGTTTCAAGAAATTGAAAGAACACAGATATATCTAGCTATTTCTGGAGAATTTACCTTTAAGAGTTTAAACCTAGTAAAAACTGCCATAGCTTTTTTCCAAAATAATTTGTTTGTTTGGTGTTAGTTACCTTGGTTAAAATGGTTAAATGTCATAATCAATCATCGGAGAGTTGTCTGCGGCAAATACACACTTCTAAGTACCAAATATGAAGAAAAAGTTGTTGTTCAAACTATTTGTAAAACAATGGACGTTTTAGATTCTAACATTGTATGCATCTTGTTATATTTGTGTTATTAGTACTTAAAATACCTGGTGGTCTAGGGGTAAGGTGTCGGACTTCTGTGTAGGGGCTAGGGGTTCAATCCTCGGTCCCAGCACAGATTTATCTGATTACCAAACCCTTCCTTAACCTCCAATAAGACGTGTTTTAATCACAACTTGTAAATGTGTGGAATTCCAGGCCTCCACCGTGGTTCGGATCCCATGTTAAACTGTAGGTCCTCCATTTTCATCTCACAAACATCCTACTATTATACATTAGCGTAAGTGCGTATAACCCGAACGGGTAGTAAGACGCGGTGCTAATAATAATAATACTTACAATATCCTCAACGAATGAGTACAATTTTTGTCAACTCGTCTTATTTTTTAGCACCGAGTCTACCCGTTTGGGTGGGGTTGGTAATTTGGGTCTCTTATGCCAAAACCATGTCATATTGGGTCCCGATTATAAAAAAAAAGGCATAGGTAAGATGGGTCCCGTTTAGAAAAAGGGTATAGTAAGATGGCTCTTGTTTAGAAAAAGGGTATAGTCAAACGGGTCCCGTCTTCCGTCAGCCTAATATCGCTATCTAGGAGACACCACGTGGAGGTTAGCTGAATAGTCCCCCCAAAATTTATTTTATATTCTTCTAATCACTTTGAAATATTGACAGCTCTTGCTGCGCGTTATAATTACTTATTAATCAACTGGTAAAAACTGAAAACACACTGTTTTGATAAAAGCAGAACTTGTGATTTCTCCAGTCTTGAACTCGGCCATTACTTGTCTCGGAAATTGCTCCTTTTCCATGGTACCTACACATCTTTTTACTCCCTGTACATATTGAAAAAACGTTCATTGAATGTCTCAATATTTCAACATAATTATAAATATTATGGTGTTTGTTATAAAATTGGGCATTCAGTCTTGAATGAAATGATTCTCAACTGTTGAAAGTGCGATTTGTTGTGGTTGTTGTTGCTGCAAATTCAGTCCAAATAATGAGAGGAAATACTGCATGTGAAATGTAGGTATCGAACACGTAGTCAGTAAATAATAGAACTTTCTCTTCAGTGGGTACAACATACATCAAGTCTTAGACTTCTTCTGGATTCAGAAAAGGAAGCACAAACAATTATTTTTAAAAATGTGACGGTCTCTGAATTTGTTTTATATTCTTTTTATAATCCTATAGGCTGAATTTTTCGTCACCGAATTTGCCCCAGACGAAAGCGACAACCTCCTATTTTGATGAAGGGCCAGAGGTCAAATCACGTGTGTTGCAGTGGGTAACGACATGGGAGAAAGTTTCTGCAGAACTTTTAGTTTCTTGGTACGTTAACAAACAGAATACAAGTGGTAAGTAAACATAGTTTACATATCCGTGGGTGCTGAAAAGTTGTGTAAAAAACTTGAGACAACTTCTGAAAAGTCCCGTCAACATAGATCACAACCGTCCGACATAACTGCAGATTAGATGGGGTTGAAAAAACCACCGTGTTTGAGGTATTATCATTAACCAACATAAATGGTTTATCTTTTTTGCATTGTATTGGTATTCTATCTAGTATTGGTTCATCCTAAGCTGAGACCCGATGTAAATTCAGCCACGTGGAAGTCTATATTATGATTTGATTCTGAACGGACTTCAATGGTATCCTTTCACTAAATAGTTCCTTATTAAGCTTGTTTTAAAATAACATTAGGAAATTATTATAACTAAAATCATCCATTAATTTGATTTAGAAATTATACTTTAAGTATCGCAAGCGCTATTCGAACACCAACAAACTCCTGACTCGGCGTTGAGGTAGCAAATGGTACAGTTAATGTCAAGTTAGTAACGGTCAGTCGACAGTTCATCTCGGCAGTGCTCAGTGATAGTTGTTGTGAGCGTTAAATGCTTCCCGTCTATTTATAGCGTTTACCGAGTTTGTTGCGTGTTTTGATAAATATAGGACATGAAGTTTAAAAGCATTAAAACATACAAAGCATTAAAACATACACCCGCCTCGGTGGCGTAGTTGGCTAACGCGCTTGTCGTGTAGAGGTATACTGGTGGTGCTGGTTTTCCACTCTCCCTCCACGCAAATGCGGGCTCACTTCCTCTAATTCAACCTTCCCAATTCCTAATCCATTAGAGTAATTAGTACTTAAAGCGTATAACCCGAACGGGTAGTAAGACGCGGTGCTAAATATTATTATTATTATTAAAACATACAAACATTCATAGTGACCTACTTTGCTATGGTACTGACTATACACGGTCACGTCTGTTTAAAATACAGCACTGGTGTTCCACCAATCATGTAGGTCCTTCGCGTAGTGATATGGAGATGTTTATTTATTTCAGGTCTCAGGTTAGGATGAATCAATAATAGTGAATCTTATGTTTCAGTAATTCTTTTTGGTAGGTTAGGGTGAATTTGTAGTACGCGCATTTAGAATATGTTTTCTTAATACGTGAGGTATCCCGAGACGTCAAAGTGGGTACATCTCCCTTCCTTTATTCCTTGGGTAAAATTTTAGATGGTCTGCTTGAAATATCTTCAAGAGATTTCTTCGTTAAGGAATTACTTAGCCGCTGTCTATTAATTTTTTGTTCACCCAGTTTTTCCATGGCTATGCTCACTAGAACTTTCCATTATACAATTATTATCATCAAGTTTAATAGAACACTTACATGTAGATAAAGCGCGAGTCCAACGTTGAATACCATCAATCAGAAGTTTGGGATATCTAAAATTATATCCATCAAAATAAATTAATACAAACATCGTCTTATGCTTTGCCATTGCTTCCATTATACCAGACTGCTCTGTACTGTGTGTGCAACTGAGCTATGACGTCATGTAGGCCAACAGCGTGGATAAAAACTGCTGTGCACTGTTTAACTGCCAACAGCGCAAACAAAAAGGCACTATGTAAATATGAAACAGGATTATTATCTTAGATAATGCTTAGATTCAGCAAGTATAGTAATATTTTTCAAGCTACAGCCAGGTAAAACACGTGGACCCATTTTACGTATTGGCGAAAAGGGGCACAACACTTGGGACCCAATGTGCATAGCCCCCGTTTGGGTTATACACTTATGTACTAATAACGCTAATGGGTTTAAAGCGTAGGTAGGTTATATTTAGAGGAGGTGTACACGAATTTTCTTAGATGGAAAGTGGAAAATCATTTCGGAAAACTATCCTCAGTAAACCCATCTGGGATTCGAACCACGATCTCCCCACCCTCAGCAGTCTAGTCTATTTCGAGATTAGCGCATTAGAACACGCGTCAACCGAACACGTATTATTAACCGTTCGGGCTGTACGGATATAAACTAATTATGATAATGTTTTAAGGATGAGAACGGTTGAATTTAAAGGAAGTATACCCGAAGATGAGGAGATCGGGGTTTGATCCCAGTCGGATGAACCGAGGATGGTTTTCCACTCTTCCTCCAAGAAAATATGGGTTCACTTTCTCTAAATTTAACCTTCCCAATCCCTAGTAATATAGTATAATTGGTTTAAACCGGACGGGTAGTAGTAAGAAGTAGTTCTAAAAAAAATAACGGTACTGTAAATGTATAGAAAATATAAAAAATAAGGATATGATATTATAGTGAAAGATGTCGACACATAATGGAGAATGTTAGATAAAGAGGCGGAAAATCAAATAAAAAAAATCTACTGGGAGAAGAAGACGTAACCGAGCCAAAGTTAACCGTCATCCCCTTGGAATGGGTCCATTGGTTCCACCGACCTCCTCTGTTCGATAATTGGAAATATGGTTCAAATAGCCCAGTAACGCTTGCGGGGCATTAAGAAGAAAAAAATAATTTACAATTTTTAGTACCTATTTTAATTAAAAGTTCTGCTATAATATATAAAAATATATTTTATATTAATATAATACATTATAATGATAGTTAAAAAATCTTATCAAATAAACATTAGTAGTTATAGCCAGACTTTAATCCGGAAGTGAACATTTGTGACGTGATTATGACGAAAAAAAACCTGTGTTTATGGTGACGTCA
>CABFVX010000068.1:0-42180 GCA_902151425.1 Timema shepardi
TTTTAGAAACTCACTGTAAAACATTGTGTATTTTCTTTTATTATATTATTATGCCCGTGCGAAGCCGGGTTGGGCTGCTAGTGTATTATATACCTAGCTTTAATAATATTGCACGATAAAATGTGTAGAAATGAATCCAAACTTCACATCACATTTCTTGGTGACACTATTTACCCATTTCATATTTTATTTTCACTTTTTATATTGTCTTTGACAGCTCTTGTTATATCTATACAGGTACACCGATCACAATTTTTGTCTTTTATTCTTAGTTTGTGCATATTGAATTCTACTTTCTGCGAAACGTTTGAATATTTTATCCGTGTGGTAAGTCAAATTTATGTCAATATGCATGCTGAAAAAGAAACTTGTATTAAAAAATTTACAGAACTTTATATATAGACCAAAATACGTAAAGCATATAACACATATCATGGAGATATGTATAAAATATATAAGATTGTCTATTACTATTTGCATTGTTGTCAAGTAAAATTACTTCCCACTGGTAAACTCGAAAATAAGTATATTTCAGTTTGTAATAATACCGCTTTTTAACGTAGGTGGTATAAAGGACTCATATATAATATGTCTGGCTTATCCCTGAGGTATATATTATCATATATAATTTAGTAAATCTATGATAATCTTAAATTTCATAATTCATTGATACTTAGATCCAACAAATTTTCGTGAACATTCAATAAAATATATGACAGTGAATTTTGTCATTAGTTTAAGGTTAATCTTTACTTGGTAAAACACGCCTCGGTGGCGTAGTTGGCTAACGCGCTAGTCATGTTGAGCTTGACTGCTGAGGACGGGGAGATCGAGGTTCGAATCTCAGTTGGGTGAACTGGGGGTGGTTTTTCCTAAATGGTTTTCCACTCTCCTTCCACGCAAATGTGAGTTCACTTCCTCTAATTCAACCTTCCCAATTCCTAATCCATTAGCGTAATTAGTACTTAAAGCGTATAACCCAAACGGGTAGTCAGACGTGGTGATAAATAATAATAATAATTTACTTGCTAGAATAAATATTAGTAAGAAAGGGCAGATGTAACTAATAATAATAATACTATTTAGCACCGCGTCTTATTACCCGTTCGGGTTATACGCTTTAAGTACTAATTAATCTAATGGATTAGGAATTGGGAAGGTTGAATTAGAGGAAGTGAACCCGCATTTGCGTGGAGGGAGAGTGGAAAACCCTTTAGGAAAAACCACTCCCAGTTCACCCGACCGAGATTCGAACCTCGATCTCCCCGTCCTCAGCAGTCGGGCTCAACATGACAAGCGCGTTAGCCAACTACGCCACCGAGGCGGGTCAGATGTAACTGGAGTGTCTACCAGTGTACGTTTCTAAAGAATAAGTGAAATAATAGCCTTGCTATCACAATACCCATATGTTGGGTTGATTTATTACATCATGATCTCTTCCAGGAATTTCTTTTCAATTCGTTAATCTAGGGAGTGCGAAGCATGAGTACCATAAACATCTGATGTATTTCGCATTTTCAAGGATTACGATCGTTTCCCTCTGCAATGAGTAACCTACTTTACTTTCATTCAGGAGTTTTGTCTCGCCTGGTGCAAATATACATTACTAGCAGAAGTACCTGACGTTGTTCAGTGTAAACACGAAATAGGTCACATGGTTACCCTGTGCAACACCCCCCACCCTTTTTTTTTTACTTTGGACAGGTGTAAAAAATACCTCTTCCTTTTTATTTCTTCCAACCAGGTTTAAAATTAATTTAAAAAAATAATCAAAATTCTGGCTTTGAGGTGCACATGTACGTGGGCAAGGGCTTAATTTTTAAATTTCAAACCTCTGTATACAGTAGATATCGCACCGCGCTCATGAAAGAAATATAAACAAACTATTCATTTTATTGATATACATTAAAATTTTATGCTTCTTCCCTGGGATGGATAGAAGGATGTTTGGAAAAAAACCTTCAGTAAATAAAAATATATTTTTTGTTGACAAAGATAATATATTTAAAAATATATATTATTAGCGCTATTTTCATAGGTATTAGTAATATATATCAAAAATGACAAATATATATCTGGTAGTGTTTAATGTTACCATTTGGTGAACTGGTGGTCTAGAGGTAAGGTGTCAGACATCTGTACTGGGGGTCCGGGGTTCAATCCTCGGTCCCGGCACAGATTTATCTGATTACCAAACCTTTTCTTCACCTCTGACAAGACGTGTTTGGAGTTCAAGGCCTCCACCGTGGTTCGAATTCCACGCTAAACTTTAGGTCCTCCATTTCATCTCACAATCACCCTACCACTACACAATAGCGTAAGTGCGTGCAACCCGAATGGATGGTGCTAATAATAACATAATTGGCTATCCCCCTCCCCCCCTCATCTTAGGAAGTGAGCTATTTATACTGGACTTCGAACTTAATCATTGCTACCTTTTGTGATTGTAGCTTTAGATACACATTGAGCATGTAATATGTTTAAAATGTATATATATATATATATTGGTTTGGCCAAATTTTAAGTTCATGTCTTTTACAATTCTTTTATTTTTATTTTTAAAATATAAACCGGCTTAGATTTTCAACGTACAAAACTATTATAACCGGCTTACAAGCTAACTCAACCTTAGGGAAGTATGTCTTATAGACTGGGACTCCATCCCTTGAACTTAGTTAATTATTGGCTAGAAAGAGTTCACATACCACATATGTATTTTGTCAGTACAATTTGAAATCGAACCAGTTTCTCTTATAGTTGTGGTAGATTCAGTTATGGTTCAGATTCCACGTTAAGCTGTAGGTCCTCCATTTCATCTCACAATCACCGTTCCATTACACATTAGCGTAAGTGCGTATAACCCAAACGGGTAGTAAGACGCGGTGCTAATAATAATAATAATAATAATAATATTTTTTTATTTATTACTTCATGTAATATAATATATCTTGTTTCTACAACCGCAAAACAAAACACATAATTGTTCTATTAATATAATTTTTCCTTTAAATTAGATACGAAATTTCTAATTACACAGAGATCCTTTGGGAAGTATTATTATAATCGTTTGACAACACATTATATTGATAACATAGTACATCTAATTGAATAATAATTCCCAAATGTGTTGATATACGTCATTTTCAGAAGTTTAGGGGTCGGGTTATCATGTTTTTGCCACGACCCTCTCAATTACGCCATGCTGGTATCGTTATTCCAGTCATAAGATTTATCTTTGGATTTAAAGTAGAAATATCTCATAGAATTTCTCCTTTGATTTAAACAGAAAACAAATTAACTATATATTCATTAGTACATTATATTTATAGATACAAACCATGTTTAAGGTGGTTTAAGACAAAAATTTCGCAATCTATACCAAATTTTTAAAAAAAATCCTCACCCTAGGAACTTGATATTATTGATTAAATTAAAAACTATTTGTGTAACCATTATATTGAAATGGATAGCCAGATTGAAAATATTTGTGCTTAAATCGTTTGGCCTAGGCTTAAAAATATCTTTGCCAATTTTTGTTAAAATGTGACCACTTATTTGACATCTATCGCTATAGATGATAATTGGAGTGTAATGCTAATAAATGACATGCAATTTACTGCAGATATTCTAGATGTCAGCATCCACTATCTAGCTAGAGCACATTATCTAGAGAAAGGAGACAGTAACATATTTTTTTAAACGAGTTGTCCCAGTGATTTCTCCGTGGGACGAATATAACTAAAGACTGACACTCTGGATGTCCGCAATGATGAAGTCATGACTTGGGACTGCTCACTTTATCCCCGTCACTTTGGGAAGTTGCTCTTAATATAGAGTATATATAAAAAAAAAGAGACCTGAAACCTATATTGCACTTTGTTCCCTATCTCTCTCTACTCCCAGAGTAAGTTCAGGGACCAACCCAAACTCCGGTGGAAGTCGATCGCTGGGGAAATCTGAAAGACCATGTGTGCCTCCACCCCCTCTTCTTCCTCAGTGGAAATCAGTTGGCGATGCCACTAAAACCCCGAGAGACGCTGGAAATATGATCTACTCTCTTGTCCGTGTCACCTATATCGATATATCGATACTGAAACCCTATTCTTTTTGCGTGTCTGACACAGTAGGAGTTTATGCCTTATTTCAAGTAGATTTGAAACTTTAAAAGGGTTGGTTCTTTCCTACTTGCCCAAGAAGGGTTTAACACTTGTCTAAAAACATCCAATGTCTTTACTTAAGGTGATACGTTCAAAAGTTTTTACTCTATTTTTTTATTCAAATATTTTAGGTGTTACAAAGTATTCAATTGTTTAACTTAAAAATAAACATTCATATTAATTAAAATAGTTTATAAGACCTTAAGAGTTTTGTAATTGTTAAAAACTGTTGCAAATGAATTTTTTTTTGTATCTATCTTCTCGTTCGAGATACACTATTTTTAACTATCTTAGTACGGAAAGGAGGAGTGAGGTAAAACATATAAGAAATGGATAAGCATTTAAGTGAAATGAGAATGGTAAACCAAACGGGTAGAAAAAAATATCCTTGAAATTAGAGCCCTTGACCTTCCCGATAGTATTAAACCCGACTTGAAAAGCCTGACGATAAGTCCGCGTAACCATATATGCGGGTGTTCTTGCTAATGTTTTGAAGAAAGTAAGTTATTCAACAAATTCTCTCAAGCCCATGGCCTTGTGATTAGAATGGTCGACCACGAGTCTAAGTGACCTTGGTACGTTTCCAGATGGTTCTGGCGTTGGTATTTATTATTAATAAACGGGTTCGTCCTCCTATCCAATAATTAAATATTTACGAATTGAGGGTTGGTGAGTAGCGTCAGGCGTATTGCTCTAAATTAAAATAGTTAATAGTCTGTGTGCTCATATAATCGGTGTGCCTAGAAATTGCACGTTAGTTAAAGCAAATTTAAAGTATAAGACATTATTGTGTTTTCTTTGATTTATTTTTTAGATTATTTATGCAAATATATATTTTTAAAAAACTTCAAAATGAAAATGAATTTAATGTATAGATAAATCTAGCAGATATTTTTATTGAACATTGCTTTATATATATATATAAAGCTATGTTAAATACAAATATCTGGTATATTTATCTATACATTAAATTCGTTTCCAAAGTGCAGGCATATATATCGCTTGTATCCGAACTACAAAAGAATAAATTGATTTGTTTGTTCCCTACAGCAACGATGAACTAAAATATTAATCTGACAATATTAATTTAAGATAAGTGTAGAGAAAGAATATAATAGATTGTTTTTTAATTTATTATTCTTTTTTTAAATGTTCTTCAATGACTAAATTTTATTTCAATCTTGTTAAATGTGAGGTTATTTGATAATTTTAATTTTTAATGGTTGGTGAATTTGTCCAGTTAAAAGTGTTAACATAAACATGACAATCATCCAATTAAAAGTTTTTGCAATGTCTATTAAACAGATGAGTTTACTTGAATTAATGTGGAGTACAGTTGCATTGTATTGAACTATTTGTGAAACGACGTACAGTTATTGGTTTATCCGCGTTTTCCCTGTTAACCCTGAAAGCAATAAACTTACATTGATTAGTTTCACAATGGCTTACTTACTTACTTTATGGCTTTAGTAACTCGAAAATTCATTGCCGCACTAACAAAAGTACGCCACCTGTGCCTATCTTGAATTAGTTCTATCCAGCACACCTCATTGCACCTTATCTCTTTCAGGTCTATTCTAATGACATTCTCCCATCTGTATCTAGTTCCTCTCAATGGTCTTTTTCCATTGGGTTTTACAGTCAATATTATGAAAATATTTATTTAGTTTCACATTCGTGCTGCGTGCCCCGTCCACAGTAATTTACGAGACTTGATTATCAAAACAATGTCTTGTGATGGCACAGTGTATGCAACTAATTTGTATGTAGCCTCCTCTATTCGTAAGTATTCTCATCCCCTTTTATACCAAATATATTTCCAATCAACTTGTCTTCGAACACTCAATATTTGGTTTCGTCATGTGAGTTGAGAAACCATTTTCCACACCCTTAGCTAATATAATGTCAGTGTAAGCTACTCAGGTTAGAGTGGTACCTTTAGTTATAAGCGGAGTGTACTTGATAACCAATGATTATGTAAGTTAATAGTCGAGGGGGAAATTTTTTGATCTCAGAAGATACCTAAAATAATTATAGGGCTTGAGGTTTACCCTAGTGCCAGGGTGGTGTTATTTTTATTTAATCGTATATTTAGAACAAGGGTTAATAACCAATTAATCTAAACTCTAAGGGAAATAAACCCTCACAGTCACGATGATAGGATGAAAACAACCATAATGAAAACCACCCCTAATACATTGAGAATATATTTTTCATTAGGAGAAAATTCCGCAAATAGATTCTCGAAAGGTTTAAGTAGGTAATTCTCGCACTATACCAGATTTCCAGTTATGAGAAGGTTTGGGTCTGAATCCCAATTGAATAATGTTGATTTTTTTTAAGACTCAACCCTTTCTCTTTATGAAAACTTGGGTACATGTAATCTCAATCCTTCCTTCCTTTCTCATCTTTACTCCATTATTATAAAGATAAACATAGCTCTGATGGGTGGCGAGACGCGGTCCACCAAAAAGAATAACGATTAAATATTACGTAATGTGAGTATTTGTGGTGTTTCTTATGTTTTATTGGTGGATGTTATCATTCTGGAATATTATTTCCCATGTGGGTAGTGGTCAGGGAGGAATACGAACAACCTGAAGCTACCCAAACTTGTTGCAGCCCACACACGCTGATGTTACCTTTTCTTGTGGGCCAAGTGAGATGAGACTTGATTTGAAGTATAGACAGGTGCATAAAGTAATCCTCTTTTTTGTCACTGGTAGAAATTCTGATCAAGGATTGACAAAATGTAGGGTTCATTCAAAAATGTTGTTAAAACCATTGTAATTTCATTTAATATTGAGAATTAAAGTCAACTTGCAATGTAAATCTCTGCTATAATTTGATCAAGTCCTCTTCATTTTAAGAATCCGAATCTAAGAAAAAAGATGAATATAGGAGGGATTAGAAATATAATAATTAATTAATTAATGGCGTGTCAGGGCTACATCAATCTGTACTTCAGTTTGCGGAAAGATTAGCCATTACTAATGTACCTAATATGCCCATGGGACGCCTGTACGTACTAATCGTACATCTTTTTCTTGGAGGCTCCTTCCATGTTCAAATGAGATTAAAAAGATGATAATAGGGAATATGAAGATGTGAACACACTGACAATCTTAACCTAAATTAATACTAATTACTTAAACTATTGTGTCCATGGAAATTATTTACCTTATGAGAAAAATCCTTCCATACCAGCCGGGAATCAAACTCAGTAACTCTAGGACAGCTAACAGGATCTATGATCAGTATACCACTAACCCTTTTATAAATATAATAATATAATATAAATAATAACTACATATTAAATATTGGTTATAATTAATTAATTAATATCTATTACTTTCGTACATGCATTTAATAGATAGACCAATGAATTGGGATCTGGTTGTTGAGTTTGTCGTGCAATTATGTTGAAGCTGAATCACCCATAAGCGTTATAATAGCTATAAAACAAAAGTCAATTAAAAACATCCTTTAGTTTTTCATAGAATTCGATAATTTCTCAAATCCTTGAGTCTCGAATGCATTTTAAGGATTCGAGGATCTTATCCCTATTTCTAGCCAAAGCAACAGGAATTTAAAATTCAAGCTATATGAAAAAATTATATTATTTTAGAAACTACCTGGGATCAAATAGTACGAGTCATAAATTCATGGTTTCTATATCTTAAAGACGTATCTGCTAAAAATTACAAATATGTTTGTAAATGTTTGTAGAACGAAAACATTTGACACCATTTTTACAAGGTTTATCGTGTGTTTAATATTTCAATAGCTTAAAAAAAATAGCTAAATAATTTTTAAAACGCATTAATTGGACTAGTTTTTACATTGTGTAATCAATTAGTAGTAGTAATAGTAGTTAAATAATAAAAAATATACAATGAAACAATTTAAATGAATAAGTGTGATTTCAAATATATATTACGAAAATAAGCTAAGCAAGAATATGAGGCATATTATTTTTAAATTTATTTAATTTTGGAGTGAAAAGTTTAAAATTTAACTAAGCCACGGCTTGTACTTTAATTTGATTAATCACTTTTTAATTGAAATACAAGTGTATCGTGAAACTAAATTGTGCGACAAAATTATGTAAATTTCTCATTATTATGTATTATAAATTAAGATAAGATTTTCAAAAATTGTATATCAGTATACTGGCTTAATTTTTTTTTTACCAAAATACAAGTATTTTGTATCGTCATGTATAAGACTACACTTCTATCCAATCTGAACAAAACTATTAGAACAATTTTCAAAAAAATTGTGTTTTTTAAAGAAATAAATTTGATAAAACTAACGTTTATTTTATAGCTATACTTTATCATGAAGTATAACTACATAACATCTAAAAATCAGGTTTGATCGAAATCCATTAAATCGTTTTGGATCTAGTTCTTGCTAGAGACATAGGCCTACCTACAAATGGGTAGAAAGAATGGAGATACCACTTTGTTCAATGTAGTGAGCACGTAAAGTTTCAAGTTCCATAGTAATTCCAAGGTGAAAATCATCACGACCACACTGATCTCCAAGCAAATGTGAATACACTTCCTTCAACTTTAACCTTACTCATATCTAATACATTAGAGTAATAAGTACATAATCGTTTAGCCCGAAAATGTAGTAAGACAGGGTGCAAAAAAACTTAAGCTAATTGGTCCAAGGAAAGAGGAGGAAGAACATGAATTACATTTAACAAAATCAAAATAAGTTGAGAGAGGGGAGGAAGAATCTAATTTTGAAATAGAGGTTTGTCTCAAGAAGCTAGTAGGATGGGAACCATAGACCATCACAAACTCTCCATAGTCCCAAAGCTTTTGGAGATAGGTCAAGCTAGTTTGTAAGCCACGTGCTATCATAACTTGTTTAGAAAGTTCACGTTAGATATAACTTAAGACCGAAAGTTGTTCTAGACCACAATTTACTTCAAGATAACGTCCTACTGCATCTTTGGTTCCACCCAAATTTATTGGCATGGTAACGTCTCTTAACATGGAGTTACGTCCGCCAAAGACACCAATAAAGGACGTGAGCCATTTAACTGACTCACAAGGGGACATTCATTTTCTAGTTTCGTTCTCGTTTTGTCAGTTGACCTTGTGCAAAGAACACATTTCCAGATACTGCAAGGTGGCTTGGAGAATATGGGACGAGAGAGGCAGTGAGAGTACGTATCGTACGTATAGTTCAATTTGATAGGATGGGCATTATAGATGATCACAAACAGGCTTTATTTCAGCTAAAATTAATACAATTTTACCATTTTATTAATTTAATTTCATAAATGTTATTATTAATATTAATCAAAAGTGACCACATCCGCTTCTGTGGACGCATGGTCTAACGCGTTTCTCTCGTGTTGGACTAAACTGCCAATGACGAGGAGATTGAGATTTGAATCTCGGTCGAGTGTACTGAATGTGATCTTCCCGTAATATTTTTACCCTAGGGTGTCATGCAAATGTGGGTACAATTCTTCTAAATAGTACCTTTCTTATCCCTAAAACCATTTGGGTAATTAGTTAATAAGCGTTTAACCTGAAGGGGTAGTAAAACGCGATGCTAAAATAAAGTGACCCCTGCAGATTACATTACTTGGCATATGAATCCGTGGAGGTATATATATTACATTTTCTAGCCATCAGCTAAGGTCCTTCCTATAAACGTTAGCATACCTTTGCTTTGCAGTCAATCACGTGAAACTCCAGAGTTTTTTTCACGCCAGTTCTTGTTGAGAACCAAGGCGATTCTGATTAATTAGTTCATCCCCAATATTACGGTGAACCTAACTGGTAGTGGTATGTGGCCTTCTACTCCGTGGTTTGGTTTGTCACTCGGGCTGAGAATGGCTTCTTCGAGCTTTCTCTCGCAAGCACATGCAGTCCACCGTCAAACAGTACTGATGTCTAAACAATCATCTTCATGAAACAACCGTTATTCATAGATTTCATAGATGAATGTCAATGAGTGGTACGTTTTCTTCAGTTAATTACTCTATCACTGCAGGTTGATTCATACACACTGACATACCCGCATTACCCGCCACCATGTCTACAACCATAATTCATAGACTTCTAATATAAGAGGCTGAAAACTTGACCTCGTGAGGCAGGAGATACTTGAAATTTGAACGAATATTATTTTGTACTACTAAGTAAGTTTATGTGATAATACATAATTAATTTTCAGCACGCCCATGTATCTTTACATACAAATTCAATACAAGCTTAAATATGTATTTTTAAAACTTTAGTGCACTTAATATAATACATTTTATTATAATATTACTTGGTTTTAGGTGGTTTTAGACGCTTAAATAGTGAAAATATCCTATCTTAATATATAGGGGTAGACATATTTATGCCCCAACACCCTCAATTGAGGAAAATATATATCCTCGACGTACCCGGTTGATATTTTAACTTTGACCTCTATGCCACTGGTAGTCAAATCTACTAAGAGCCTAACGTCCTAGAACAAGTCCCCGCGTGAGTGAAAGTCATGAATGTAATGTAAATTCCTTTACTCCTTTTATGGAGCAGGCTGTAACAAGGGTCGGCCATACACGTATATTCACTGTTAAACTTTTGAGCTCGTCCCATGAATCTCCAAGTTTTCTACCTTCTACATTGACAGTCTACCCCAAGTAATCCTTGGCCTTCCCCAACGTCGATATCCTTGCGGTTTTCAGTACAGAGGTTCTCTTGAGACGTTACCCTGGTCCCTACCTCATCAATGACATGATTGCCGATACTGTCAGTAATGCAAGTAATTAGCTCTCACAATGATTTACTTTTATTTATTTACTCTACGCCTCTCATTAACCTTTTGGTTTATTCGCTTAATAACTTATTCGACAAAATGGGTTGGGGTTTGAGAAAGGCCAATTTTAGAGGAAGTGTACTCACATTAGCGTAGAGGATGAGTGAAGGTCAATATAGGGGGCAAACACATTTAGAACACAGTACTGAGATTTTAATCCCAATCTCGCCATCATCAGCTGTCCAGTATGTTGCGAGAGCGACACCTATGACATGCCAATGCCGTGGGTGATGATATACTTATTGAGAACATACTTTATTGGTATATTTTGCATTTACCTAGTAGTTGGTTACTAATCGGACCATCCTTTGATGTTTCTTCCGAGACTCCTGGTGCAAGAGTACCTGTTAGGTGTCTTCCTACACGAGAGAAAGAGAGACCTTTCCCAGCTGCGCCACACCCTAGGAGTGTGTGTGGGATTCACACATGAATACCTAACCTGCCTTGACGTCGGGCTGCAGGCGCCGGCTTCCGACAGCCTGAGCGCTATACACACAGCTAGTCAACTGCCAACAGCGATTGTGACATTACATGTGCATGTGGTTGTGGGTGATACTCAAGGCCACAGCCATGGGTGAAGGGGGGGTTGTTCAACACCCTCCAACTTGACAAAAAATAAATTAAAACACACTGCTTTATTTACGGTTTTAACAAGACCTAAATAAAGACAAGGAAATATTTAACTGCTCACCACCATTTTGGTGCTTAGGTACATTTTAAAAATATATATTTATTCTGTGTTAATTAAGGCAACAAAGCAATCTAGACTCATGTCAAGATATTTACAAAGGAAAGTATTAGCATTGTATTAGTGCGTGTGGGGAGAATGATGGAAGGGGGTAGGTCTTTGAGATGAGGAAAAAGCAAAACCTTTAGACTTGAAACTATTAGAATTGTAATTCCGAGTAAAGTACACTTTGTAAATAAGCCGGTAAAGAAACAGGAATGAGTGGGAAGAATTGGAAAGAGGGAAAGGGGGGGCTTTTAATCACCAACTTCTTAATAACAGCATAACTGGAGATAAACACAAACATGATTTTTGTCAGAAAAGTGGCAGATTAAAACTATTAGTCAATAACTTTTCAGCTGTGGTCAAAAAGTGGCGGGCAGATGTAAAAGGCGACATAATTTGGTTATATACAAGACATTTACATTGACATTAAAATAAGACAAATTTTAGATGTGTATTTGTAAGGGAGGGGGCTACGCGTGACCTTACCCCCACCACTTTAATATATTTTTCCATTGCAAACATATTATGGGGCCATACTTGATGCAAAACAGACTTTTAATATTTACATTATACAAAAAAACAAACTAATTGAGGATGGGAACTACACTTAACCTGCTTTCTCGTACCCCTCCCTCCCATAACAATGGTCTGGGACTAGAAAACAAAATAAGTGCCAAATAGTTGTATATTTACATATGTAATTAATTTTTGAGGGGGTGGGATGGAAGCCAACTTGAGTGATCTGCTATAGTCCCTAACTGAACCCCTTCAGGTTTATGTGGTTTGTATTGCCTTAGAGCACCATTTGGAGGACAGAAATACCCAACTAAAGAAAACATTAATAATATAAATTAAGACAGATAAACCTGAATATTTTGGGCATGTTTGATGCACAGTAGAAAAAATTAGAAAAAAGTTTAGATACCATCACATAATGCTTTCGATATGGTACTACTTTACAAGAATCTCTCTTAAGAATAATATTTTGTAAAATATTAAATTAGTGTTTAAGGTTACATAGAAATTTAAAAAATATAATGCCTTTAAGAGAACAGTACAAGAGTTTATAAAGTGATATACGTTTATCTCTGTGGTCTATATCCATTCAAGTGAGGCCCCTATCTAAATTTTGTACAATGACAAAATATAAAAAGGTACGCATAAGTTACACTTATAAGAATATACATAATTATAAAATATACATTTGCACAATTTGAAAAAAGTTTTAACTATAGACTTAATTGTAGTTAAAATCTTTAAAAGGGTTTACGCTTTATTCAAATGATTAAAAAATGATTTTTTTATCATGGTTGGTGCACACATAAGTTTAGCCCTCCTTATTACATCCCCATTACTTTATTTATTTGACATCATGTATTGAAATCATTTCATTATTTCATTTATTTGGGATTTTTAACGTGCACTTTCTAAACCGAATGGTTATATTAGTACACGACTTACAAACTAACTTAAATCTGGAACAAATACAACACCCAGCCCCCTGACAGTTAAATCATCATTATGAAAGGGGAAGAGCACAGTCAACCAATGATACGTTTTTCGGACATTCCGGGAATCGAAACCGGGACCTTTAACTCAGTATGCAAACACGCTACCAAAGGAGATAAAGTGTCGGACTGTGTAATGAAATCAACATTTAGTACTCTTTATGTGTTGTTAACAAAATATTTCTAGATTACGTGATAAAAAATTACACCTCTGTACACAAATAAAAAACGGGTACCTTGGTATTAACACTGTAAGCTACCTGGTTTCATAAATCATTACACTCAAAATATAACTTGTTTTTGAGTTACGCGGAGGTTGGGGTGTAGTGTAGTTTTTCTTTTATATTCATTTAAGTATTAAATTATAAAAAGACTTGTGAGATTTAAATGTATTTATTGAATGATCATAATAGTCGTGTAAATATTTTTATGAGAGTTCGGCCATTCATTTTTTCTGGTACAAAGGCTCCTTCGATCTAAAATGTGAGCGCCCCTTGTCTAAGTCAATATAAGTTAATGTGTTGAATAACATGCTCTGGTAGCTTTGTCAGTTCGAAGTACTTTAGTATTAATTTTAACCGAAATTGGGTGGGGTGCGAGTGATTATGAAGTCTATAAGCGAGGTCCTCGGTGTAATAACCCATATCTTGTGTTAAGAGACTTAAAAACTAAAACAAACTTAATTACCAGAATGGTGGCTACTAGCTATATACATTTTCTTGTATACAATGCATGGAAGCTACTATGTTTGTGCTTTTTTTTCAAATGAGAATATAAGTGGCACTTTTAATATGTATGTGTGTTTTGAATATAAAGTCTTAAACCAAGTTTTAAAAAGAAGCCTATGTATTCGACTCATCTTCTGTGTCTTTTATGTTTTAGTTATAAAGTAAGATCTAAGAAAGAACACACTAAAATACGATGGAAAATAATCTGGAATAAACTAAAGTTATAAGAATACAAATTCAAATTTTGGTATTTAACTAAATAAGGTGGGAAAAGGGAGCAAGGCATAACGACTTTTAGGCCAAATGACTTTTGGTTTCATTTTTAAACCAAATTATTTTAGGCCAACTGCCGCATCCCCACGTATGTACGTATGTATGTATGTATATGTGTGGTTGTAACGTATGTATGTATGTATGTATGTATGTATGTATGTATGTATGTATGTATGTATGTGTATATTTGTATATTATGTATGTATGTATGTATGTATATAATGTATGTATATATGTATGTATGTAGGTATGTATGTATGTATGTTTGTAAGTAATGTATGTATATTTGTATATAATGTATCTATGACGGTCAACGACATGCCTGATAGCTCGCGAATTGGGTAGTGAGCAAGTTTTTGTATTCACCATTAAGTTACTGTAATTTTAGCTCACCAATCTGACTATGTCCACTGTGTTCTGTTCGTTATAATATACAAATTGAGCTTGCCGCCATCATCTGTCCTGTTTTTCCTGTATTTTTGCAAAATGTAGATACATTTATTTTGTCTATAAATTTAAAATATTCACTGTCTATTGAGTTTGTCATCCACAAAAGGAACTATGGCTCGCAGAAATGTTTGAGGCTCAGCTCACTGGAAAAATTGTATGCACCTTTAGACATAGTTCGGCTCGGAGCTCAGTTTGACGCACGCCTCTATAACCGTTAGAGTTATAGGGCCCTTCAGGTGCTATGAGTGAGATTATTCTTAAATTATTATTATTATTAGCAGCGCGTCTTACTACCCGTTCGGGTTATACGCACGCTAATGTGTAATGGTCGGGTGATTGTGAGATGAAATGGAGGACCTACAGTTTAACGTGGAATCCAAACCACGGTGGAGGCCAGGCATTCCCCACATTCACAAGATGTCTTGTCATAGGTGAAGGAAGGGTTTGGTAATCAGATACATCTAATCCTTAAATTGACTCTCCACTCTCCCTTCACACAATTGCTGGTGCACTTCCTCTAAATTCAACCCTTCTTCATCCTTAGAATGTTAGCGCTGTTAGTAATAATATAACCTGCCTCACTGGCCGCATGATCTAAGGCGTCACTCTCGCAATAGGATAGACTGCTGATGGCGGGGAGATCGGGGTTCAATCCTAGTCGAATACACAGAGGGTGGCTTTTCCACTCTCTTTCTCTCTCTTTTTTCACACAAATGCTGGTACACTTCCTCTAAATCCAACCTTCCTCGTGTGTGTAACCTGAACGCGGTTACGAAGTAAAATGATGGTTGGGAGAGTAATTATTGTACCTGTTGTGAGTTAAATTATTTTGTGTGTCGCTTGCTTATTTTATTCGCCTTAAAAAGTGCATGTTAAGCATTTATAGTAATAATACTATTGCACGTTTGAGCTACATCACTCGTAGCTCAGTTTGTGGAAAGATTATCCAGTACTAATGTACTGTTTTTTACTCCAGGGACGCCCGAATGTACTAATCCTACATCCTTTATATGGAAGCTCTTTCTATGTCCCAATGAGAGGAGGTGTAGGTGATAGTGAGTTCGAGGCTGATAGTGACAGCGTCTTGCTACCCGTTCGGGTTATACGCCTATGTACTAATTACATTAATGAATTAGGGATGAGTAAGTTTGAATTTAAAGGAAGTGTACCCGCATTTACGTGGAAGGAGAGTGGAAAAACATTCTTGTTACACCCGACCGTGATATAACCCCAGTCTCCCCGTCATCGAAAGTCAAGTCTATTGACGCCTTAGACCATGCGGCCACTGAGGCTAGTAGTAAGTAATACAATCTGTGAGTATGAGGATGTGGAACCAGTGGAAACTCTTAAACTCAACTAACCAAACCCTGGTGACCATTGGGGTATTTCCTCTTTTGGGGAAAATACCCAAGGTACTATCCAGGAATCAAACCCGGGACCCCTAAGCTTGTAGGCAGGTGCATTGACCAATACCCCACGAGGCAAATTAGCGATTTAATAACAGGCGTTATGATTTTCGTGTCTAAGTTATGAGTGTCTGGGACCTAAGATTTAGAGTAACTCAATTGGAGTTGATAGTCTAGATTAAAACAAGGGACCCCAGAAAATGCTCTAGATTTTTCAACGACTGCAAGTACATTATTTATTATCATTTTTATTAATCTTTAATCATATTCATCAGCGTTAAAGCCGAATACCCGATATTTTTTAAATTTATAACTAAATATAATATAAAATCAGAAAAAAAGTTTACGTATGTTTTCATGAAAACAAAATGCAAGCATTGTTAACTATTGTTTGATCAATCGTAGTAAAGATGGTTTTAATTCAAAATGTTTTTAAAATAACTGTTATAATATTACTATTATCTCGATTTATTCATAGGTTAATTATTTTTAGTCAGAAAAACAATAAAATACATACAATTATTTTGGAACAATTATGTATTTGACTAATTCAATTTGAAATATACTTTATTTTACAAAACTTTAATTTGCTATATGTGTTTTACTATATACGATTTAAAATTCCTCCAGCTTATTTTCCGTTTTTTACAATAAATTTTGTATTTATAAGTAAATTTTAACATTTCAACAAAAATCACACGTCAATCCAAATATTTGAGGCCAAAAGATTTGGTTAAAAAGTGTTCTTAAACTGAATTAAAATACATTTGTATTTGATATTTCAGCACAATATGCTCTCTTTTAGGTCCGAAATTTGGAATGTGTCTTCTTTCACGTTAGAAAAAAGAGTAGAGGAGAAGGTGGTATTATGGAACCCACAGGTATAATGGAACCCCTCAATTTCAGACTGATAAGAGAGGCAAACTCCAACGGATTATGGCTCAACTGCACTAGGCAGCCATCCATAGCAAGGGGAGGACGCCTCCCAATTCAGCTATGCGGTTGTGCTCAGCGAAACAGGACGTTTGTATTTTTCGCAATTCCAAACTTTTGAATGGTAAGTGAATTTAATTATTTTTAAAATATAAATCATGTAGTTGTAGGTTTATTGGTGTATGTGTCCCGTTCTAGAGGCCTAGGGGTACATGCTAATCTGTCTGATGCTCACGTTTTTAAAGTCGGTGTCGACAGAAATTAAGTTTATCCAAGATGGCGATGCGTGAAATACGGACCCCATTGGTGCTTTTAATATGGAACCCAACTCCTCTGGGGTTCCGTATTACCCAAAAATTCAAACCATGGAATAATTTTTGTAAAAGTATGTGGTATATGATTGAAAAAAAGAAAGAAAATGGAAAAATTAGATCAAGATAAATTCTGAAGTTATTTTGGTTAAAAAAAACTGTTATAGATAGATAAAAGTGTTCTTTAAAACTGATTTTTTTAAATTTTCAGATGCCTAAAGCCCAGCTGAACCGGCCAAATAAAAACCCCAAGAGACAAACATGGAGCCAGGATAAAATGGCAGAGGCAGTGAGTATGGTAAGGGACAAAAAAAATTGGGCCAAAGAAAGCGGCAAAATTTTATGAGGTGCCAAAAACTACTTTGCGAACGCTCTCTTTGCAAGAAGACTTTCGTCCGGAACAATTTGTGAAAAAGACACTGGGTAGAAAGCTAATTCTTCCTGAGAATATAAAAAAAAAGCTGGTGGAATATATTTTGTTGATGGAGGCCATATTTTATGGACTCACAAGACTAGACTTTAGGAGAATGGCGTTTCAGCTAGCTGTGCTAACAACATTCCAAACCATTTTAAAAATGGGGTTGCAGGAAGGTCTTGGCTAGATCATTTTTTGAGCCACCATAAGCAACAGCTGTCTCTAAGAAGTCCCACAGGAACGGCATACGCCTGCGCAGAAGGCTTCACCAAAGAAATGGTTCTGCCATTTTTTGACCTCCTAGAATCAGAGTACGAGAAGCACAGATACAAGGCTGACAGGATATGGAATGTTGACCAAACGGGGTTCAGTGTCATGCAGTCCAAAGTGCCACAAGTTATTGGGTTGAAAGGGAAGTGAAAAATTGGTGCTTTGACTGTGGCAGAACGTGGATCACTCGTAACAGTGATTTGTACTATGAGTGCTGGGTGATCTTTCCTGCCTCCAATGATAATTTTTCCTCGGAAAAATATGTCCGACCAATTGATGAGAGGTGCTCCACCAGGGGCCATTGGTAGAGCCCATCCCTCAGGATGGGTTCAGGAAAATTTGTTCACACAAGGGTTCGAACATTTCCTAGCTAAGACAAAACCTACCGCAGCATCGCCCGTTTTGCTTATTCTAGATGGGCATTATCCCCACACCAGGAATATGGATGTAATTGAATTAGCAAGGAAGAACCACGTTGCAATAATTTCTTTACCGCCTCACACAACACACAAACTACAACCGCTAAATAAAACATTCATGGTACCACTCAAGACGTGCTACAGCGAGGCAATACGTCAACACACGATTCATGAAGAAAAACGTCGCATGTCCTACGACATCACAGGACTTTTAGGAACTGCTTATCTACAGTGCACCAATGGTTCATATTCCGTGAATGGCTTCAAAGCCACTGGCATCTGGCCATTTAATAAATACGTTTTTACAGATGCTGATTTCATTGCTGCAGATCATGCTGCTAATGAGAATGCACCAACTGATGTCATGATGCCACAAACACCAGGGTCATCATCAATCTCTGTCACCCCAAAAAGTCAAATTACTCCAAGCATTACATCAACAACACCAAACACCTCTTCACGTCCTGAAAGTTCAGGAGGGGCATCATCCGTTTCTCCAAGGGATATTGTGCCAATTCCTCAGCCAAAAAAGAAAAGATCAAACAGATGCAGGAAACCGAGCGCTTCTAACTTAATTACAGGTTCTCCCTACAAGACAACATTTGGAGACGTCCATGACAAAATATACAGACACAAAACCACCAAACAGGGGAAAAAATTCTATTCGTGGCAGGGGACGTGGAAGAGGAGCAACATCGATTTCTGTGCATAAAGATCAGCCTTCAACTTCCGGTGTCAAAAGGCCAACAAGAGGCAAAACACCCAAGGCAAAGTGACAACGCATCAGCAGTAGTTCAAGTGATAAAGACTCGATTGACATATCCTCGTCTGTTGACTCTCCTTCCGACTTTCCCGACGAGGAGACACCCCCTTCTAAAGATGACACTGCTTGTCTGTTTTGTGATGGGTTGTTCGCAGATGATGCTCATGGGGAGGTGTGGGTGCAATGCCTAATGCGCGCTATGTGGGCACACAAAGATTGCGCTGATGTTGAAAAGGAGCATTACATATGTGATTTTTGTAAATAGTTAGCTTCTTCGCTTTTCATTTATCTTTTTTTATTAATAAAGCATTTTTTTTATAAACCACATGGGAGTAATTGATTAACTTTTTTTGTACTTTTATATTTGTTTTTGGATACATTAAAGCATTTTTTTTAAAACACACAGGGGGGTTACATCTTACCAACCGGCTTTCCAAAAAATACTTTTTGACTTTTTTGACAAAAGCCTTCAAAACCATACTTATAATTATGCTAGCGAAAAATCCAATTAGGAACATTTTGTTTAATAATTACTGGTACTTTTAGCACAAAAAATGTGGGCGTAGTTATGATAATTTGTTTACAATTCACTATAATGCAAATGGGGTTCCATAATACCACCTTCTCCTCTACCTCAGTTGGCGAGAAAATGATAAAAATCGTTCTTGATCCAATCAGGACCTACGTCTGTTGTGTCTTACCCATGTCCAGCTCGTAAACCAAGCCACATGGGCCATGATTGATTACCTGTGCTGGAGCTTGCCTCCTTAGCTCTTCTGACCACTCACACGTGGTCGCTCCTAGCCCTCGCGTCCGCGCGCTCGGCCTCCACGATCTGCCGCCTCCGTCTGGCCCGAGTGACCTCGTTACTCTTTCTTTCTGGTCAGCTCTGGAGTCCAGCTGGCGTCCCTGAGAAGTATCGGGCCATGAAAGCGGAGGCAATGTAGAACTACGTTATTGTGGATGCTCCTCTCCTCAACAGAGAGGAGCTACACGACGTGGTCCGAAGCTACCAAAACCCCTAGTTCCTGATGGCGAAGACAGTGAAGAAATCCTGGAGCTGCATCTCCGAATAACTGCTGGCGATAGCCAGCCAGATGATGCTGGAGGGCCGTTTCTGTGACTTGCAGAAGGCAGAAGAATTGAAGATACTGTTGAAGTCACCGGATTGGGACCCGATGGATCCTAGGTATTACCGTATCGTATGCGACGGTGGTCGGGAAGACGATGGAAAAAAGAAGTTGACAATGTTTTCTTTTTTTTTACAGGTTGGAGACGCTTGGTTAGGAGATCTTTTTCAAAATCTAAATGCAATTCAGAATTGCTTGCCTCTCTTTGGCTTTAAATTCAAGATACGGAGGTGGTCCTTCAGAAGGGCTGGGGTAGGTACCTCCACGAGGTCCCCGCTGGGCAACGTATGGTAAAGACTTGGTGTCGATCCCTACGGCTGAATCCCACCTCCCCCACGTGGTGAACACCCACTGCAGGGGGTCCTCCTACTCTCGGATACGTGTGAATGCGTATACGAGGGGTTCTCCCATGCTCGTTGTGGCGTCACTTGCCCCTTGAAGCCGTGGTTGCGCTGCGAAAAATATATATTTTTTTTTCTAGCGATACCACTACCAAAGGAACGGGCTTGGGAAAATTAGCGGGGAAAGAAGCACCTGGTTTCACAATATACTTATATTTTATAATATTGCACCATGCAAGGCATAATAGATGTATGACAAATGTATTTATAATTGATGACATATTTTATTTTTATAATAAAAAGCAAAAAATGTATGATATACGTATCTATTATTGTTGACATTTTATTTTTATAATAAGCAATAAATGTATGACTAATGTATTTATTATTGATGACATTTTATTTTTATAATAAAAGGCAATAAATTTATGACCTGTATTATTGATGACATTTTATTTTTATAATACAATAGGAAAAAACAATCATTTGTAACAATAAAAAAAGAAATAGTAATTTTTGATTGTTTTATTATTAATTTAGTTATATAAATGCAATCGTTGTGGATACATATTCAATATAGATTGTACTTTTTAAGTGAGGTTACTTTTGGAGAGATTTGACATTGCATCTAGATTTGAAAGAAAGATAAAACTGGTGAATAGGTCCTTTTTGTTCTGAGAGACTCTCCGACTAACAAGATAGGGCATAACTGGTAAAGAAAGATGGAGGATTATTGGGTTGGAAGGCAAGGGGGAGGGAAGAGGGTGACAAGTCAAAGTGAACACAATTTTTTACCGAAGATTCATACTTTCCTTTCGTTTGTTTTGAAGACTGCCTTCTCACATTAGTAAAATAATTAATTTTTTTAACTCTTATTTGGAGAAAGTTGTGTAATAGTATATATTTTGTTCTCGATATTATGACGCTAAATAACCAAATTAAGCATAGGATTGGAATCTTCTCAAAGTAAATAGGAAAAAGGTAATTGGAGGGATTCTAAATTGGCAAAATTGTTAGAAGCAACTAGTTCACAATGTGGTAGAAAACATATTCGGTAGGCCTGTAAAGATACTACAAATAATTATAAAAACCTCTAAATTTTTAAAAGTTTAAATGGACTCTGGGAAATAATGGGGGAAAGGGGTGTACAAAACTTTTAGGTATGATAGAAAATTTAAATTTGGAAGGCAGGTATAAGTACACCTCCAGGTAACCAAATAGATCTTAACATTTGAAATTCTAAGTGGGAGTTAGAAAAATGAGGTAGAGAGGAAGTGATGGGGATAACATTTCCGAAACTATAAGAATAAACTATACTTCTCACAGTGTTAGACGATTTACATTTGTCAGGCGGGTATAAGGACAATAACAAAACCTTATAAATTATTAATTCTTAAATTTTAAAATGGAGTGGAGAATGTGGAAGGAAGATCCCCTGAAAATTTCTCAAACTAATATAAAAAAGCTAGTTCTATCCAGTCCACTTCATTGCACCCTATCTCTATCTTGAGCTAGTTCTATCCAGTCCACCTCATTACACCCTATCTCTATCTTGAGCTAGTTCTATCCAGTCCACCTCATTACAGCCTATCTCTATCTTGAGCTAGTTCTATCCAGTCCCCCTCATTACAGCCTATCTCTATCTTGAGCTAGTTCTATCCAGTGCACCTCACTACATCATATCTCTTTCAGGTCCATTCTAAAGTTATCCTCCCATCTGCGTCTAGATCTTCCCATTGGGTTTGCATGTCCCGCCCATCGTAATATACGAGTCTTAATTATCTTAACCATGGGCGTACCCAGTTTTTGACCCGGGGGAGGGGGGATGGGGGGGAATAAAAAATTCTTAAGCCGGGTTCCCCGCGCTTGTTTTATCCTACACACTACACGGGTGTTTTATAGGTAGTCAAATAAATAAATATAAATATGCATTTATTTAATTTATATTGTTTAACTAGACATCTATTTTAAAAGTAATTTTCGAGGATTTTCGGCAAAACGGTTTATGACGTGTCCCGTGAAAGAATAGCCCATGCTGTCTACAAGTTTTTTTTATGTACACTGAGCATACAAAGCCCATTTAACCTGTCTTTGATCATTGTTGATCTCAGCCATGTTTTTATGCGTCTGAGTGTACTGAATTAACCTGTCTTCGATCATTCTTGATCTCAGCCATGTTTTTATGCGTCTGAGTGTACTGAATTAACCTGTCTTTGATCATTGTTGATCTCAGCATGTTTTTATGCGTCTGAGTGTACTGAATTAACCTGTCTTTGATCATTGTTGATCTCAGCCATGTTTTTATGCGCCTGAGTGTACTGAATTAACCTGTCTTTGATCATTGTTGATCTCAGCCATGTTTTTATGCGTCTGAGTGTACTGAGTTAACCTGTCTTCGATCATTGTTGATCTCATTCATGTTTTTACGCGTCTGAGTGTACTGAATGACCTTTCGATTGTAGTCAGGGAATAAGGCATTGCCAATCAAATTTCTAGGACTGTTTTCACCTTTGGATAAAAAGATTCTGTTTGTTGAATTAATTCTGTTCTCTCCAAAGTTTCAAAGTTCTCTTGCTGGTTTATCCAAAAAGTGCGCTACAGTTCGGCTTCTGATGTGATCACGAGGTTCAGCTTTTGTTAGCCAGACCATAGAGAAATTGCAAAGTTTTTACGTAGATAAAATCTGTTCTAGCTGCATAAATCGATATGATGACCACAACTTTCATAATATCAGGTACCTATCTAACCTACACCTAGGTACGAACAACATTGTTTTCTTTTACAAATAAAATATTAAAACTAATTATAAAAAAATACTCAAAAAAATATCCGAATGTCAATATTTATTCAACGTGACACTATTTATTATTGTTCAACAGAATGCACGTATCACAACACAATATCAACCAGATTTTTTAATATAGTTTGATATGGAAATTGAATGAATATTTTTCATCACCTACGTTTGGCTCCTTCAAAACAATAACGTCAAATAACTGCAAGCCGCTCGCAAACTATCTCCCACTCCCGCCGATTTGAATCTCTCATTCGCACTCGCAGCCGAGGATACGAGCGCTCGGCCGGATTCGGTAATCTTCGTCCGTCGTCGGCTGGCGAGCGTGGCGCTTGTTTCTGCGGTAGTGCATTGCATGAATGCAACTTGACCGGGCGCGCTGCGTGGTTTTTCCAAAAGTTAACACATAATCTATTGTAAAGTAAGTCGTAACGTGACTGTAACATAACTTTTATCGACAACAATAGGTATGGGCATACAAAATACGGGCGAGAGGGAGAAGGGCAGGCAGCTGCCCTCCCCTGGGTACGCCCATGATCTTAAGGCTGTGCCTACCCATAAATGCACGGTTCTAGACAAAAAAATGTTTTTAAAAAAATATTTAATAATTCAACATTGTTGTTTTTATTTATTTTATTAACATATCTGTGCATCTTTCATAATTTTTATGGAATTTTCAAACCATGCTAAAAATAGTGATTGAAATATTTTCGTTAAAATGTTTCTATTTCAATGCATTTTAAATAAGAAAACAAAAATTATTAATAGATTTATTTTCTTTGTACAATTAAGATAGAGTGTTTGTTTATAACATATTATTTAATGAATAATTTATTTTTATTTTTAGACATATTTTTAAATTTGGGTTAGCTTCAATAAGCACAACGATATTGAGCTCTAACGACTCCCAAGTCGACACTCTAGTCAAAAATGTTGGCACTATCTTCACCAAAATATAGCAGCCTCTCGATTGGTATGGCCTGCTTGCAGGCTGACACCATGGAGATATTACTCAAGTTAAAATCTACCGATAGGACAACAAGTTATTCCCAAAAACATTTATTTCAGGAAAATTGTGTAAATCCTATAAATGTTTGAAAACTGTAAACACCGTATTGAATAACAGATACCCACTTCAGTGGCCGAGTGGTCTAAGGCGTCATTCCAGTGTTAAACTGGCCTGCTGTTGATGGAGTGCTTAGGGTTCAAATCCTGGTCGGGCCTATTGAGGGTAGTTTTTCCTAAATTGTTTCCTCATCTCCCAAAATAAAAATGCTGTCAGATAACCTCTCAAATGCTTCATTCCTCATTACTATCCAATTAGATTATCATATATGCGTATAACATAAACAGGTAGTATGACGCGGTGATATCAGTAATAAAAATAACAGATATACTTATAGTCAAAACTGTTCTAGTCTTCGAAATGAAACTGCTTTTAAAATATTTTATTGCCTCTTTAGCCTTTAAAGTTTAAAAATTAATCAAAGCACAGTGGCCAAATTTAGCACATATTTGAAAAAAATAGTTCAAGACTTTTTTGAAAAGGTGATTTATAAAGAAGGCAATGACCGAGTTCGTTTCTACTCTGCCCAATAACATGAACCGGCTGCTAGGCCTTGTATCTATGGCCCATAGTTTCTATTGCAAGGAGGCCATCCTTAAATTACGTAAGGCTTTGTTACACGATTTTAGATCCTCCCTCCCTCACATAAGCTCCCTCCCACCTCTCTAGCTTACGTAATTTTTAAAGATTTGGTAAGTAATGTTATTTTAGTCGTTTAGCTACTTTTGGAAATGAAGATGGGTAATATCCCATTTTGGTGGCCACATGGTATAAGGCGTCACTTTCGCAATAGACTAGTCTGCCGATGACTGGGATATTGTGGCTCAATCATGATCGGGTGATATTTACTAAATATTTTCCCACTCTCTCTCCACGCGAATGCGGGTACACTTCCTCTAATTTGAAACGTAATCATCCCTAACCCACTGGCGTAATTAGTTCATCCCTAATCAGGCAGAATTAATGAAAGAAATGTACCCACTTTGTGTGGGAGAGTAGAAGGAAACGATTGTATAAGATCTCCCCAAAATACCCTCATCAGGGATTTGAACCCCCAGACAGAAGCGTCTAGCACTACACTTCTTATCTCTATCAGTTCTAGGAAAAGTCTGCTTGCAACCTCGGCTGATTACCGGTCAGCCTCCCAATCGTTTAAACAAACTAGTAATGCTGCCAACCTGATGGCTGGAATCCACCAGTTTGTATAACGTTAGCAACGCCATCTATTTTGAGAGCTAAAATCTCAACACACCGCCAGAAAGGGTAGGCAGGGCCTTAATCCCGGTCCGTGGGTGATAAATCACGCACACAATCGGGACAGAAAAAAAATATCATGGATGAGTTTTTATAACACTCGTATGTTGCTATGAATATATATCCGTAAAGTTGGAAAAGCTGTTTAAGGCATTAAGCTCGCAATAAGCTTGGTCTCCATTGTCAGGGTGTTTGTAAAAATTTAATCTTACTATGGTTGCATTTACTTTTAGCCTTTCCTCCTCGTCATTATATCTTAAAGTTGCTAGTTTTTATCACCACGTATAATTAATTACCTTTTCAGATTATATGATAATAATTACTATAATGTGGTAGGGCTGAAGAAGGGTGCATTTTAAAGGTAATATACCCGCATTTGCATGGAAGGAGGATGGGTAACCACTTAGGGAAACAAATCCTCAGTAAACTCGACGGTAGTTCAAATTATAATCTTCCCCTAATCAGGAGGCCAATCTAACACGAGAGTGATGCTTTAGACCTTTCGGCCACTGAAGCAGGTAAGTTGTTAGTTAATCACCTTCGTGTTAAACATACAATTACTACTACTTAAACTAATATCTCTACAACAACTAGTATCTGTTACAATCTATATTTTTATTTATTAATACTAGTGAGTTTTGGAAACAATATTTATTTGGTACATTTCAGTTAAAAAACTTTTAAGTAATTAATATTTCTATTCATTAGGTTATTTAGTTACTTAATAAGCCCAAAATAACGGGGCTGCTTTAATCCTTTTGGTTTGTCCATGACGGAGAGGCTAAGGCAAAAACCTTTGCCAACAAATGAGATAGAACCCTTAACCTCTTCGCCAATGACAAACCATAAATAACTGTAACTGCCCGTTTATTTTTGGCCTATGTACCAATTAAAACCAAATTACTAGTAGATGCAGACCAGTACTATATTTACCATCCCTTACCTTATAATTTGCAACATTATGTAGAAGAGCAAAGAAAATTTATTGTACAAACAAAACAACAAAGAGTATCAACTTTAATCCCCATTCTAAAAAAAGTGAAATAAAAGGGATAAGCACAAATGTATAAAGGTATACTCCAGCCCTGACATATTTTGGGACCAATGTATGAAGTATCATTTTATTTCGAGACAGTGCAATCCATGGTAGATTTAGCCGCGACGTGTTGGGCTGATTATGAACTAAAGCCAGCCAGCTAAACACGTGGTACACATCGGCAGGCATGGTGAGATGAACGTGCGCGCGCGCGCACACACACACACACACACACACACACACACACACACACACACATACGTACACACATTCTCACAGAGGCTCAATATCACCCCTTGCTGATGCATCAACGGACAGAACAAATTCCAGGACAATTGACATGGGAGGGTGAAGGAAGAGAGAATAGGGGCTATGGTATGACAGAGAGAGAGAAAGCTCTGGGACATGTCTCGTTTGAAACTAGAACAAAATATATATTTCCCGTCACGGCTAAAAAGCTTTCAAATATTTAAAACGGAGCATGCTGAGCAGTTTCCTGTGAAATGGGTAGAGGGATAAATGTGATGCTCGTGTCTGCATGTGTCATGTAGTGTCATGTGTGTGTGTGTGTGTGTGTGTGTGTGTGTGTGTGTGTGTGTGTGTAGCTTTCATCCCTTTTGAACTAATTAATGAACTTAATCCAACTTTAACCCAACAGGAAATACTGGTTTGGCTTTTGATCATCCTTTGGATCACCATTTCAAGGCAATGGTTGTCCAAATTTTTTGTATATAAGTTCATTAGTATTACTATTTTACTTACTCTAAGAAGTAAATCTAGGGAAAGCTAGTTAATTCGCATGAGCTTGGAAGGAGGATTAGAAAACAATAACTATAAGTAACACGTGTAATAACACCTTCAGTGCACACAACCAAGAGTCGACCCTAATTGTCACCAACAATTCAGCCTTGCACGTGAAGAGTGGAAAAGGGGACCAGGACAACGTTGATTCTTCCATTTATTTAATTTTACAGCAACTAACAAAAACTCTTTTCCCCACAAAATGTTAAACAGGAAAAGACGGATTCACATCTTTTTATATACAAATATCATTAACAATTACTGCTTTTATTTTATGATTTTACAAGCAATTCATATTCCCTGGAACAACTTTTCAAATGTAGTTCCAACGTTGTACTTCCGCCATACATTCAATATTATTTATTTTTAAATGCTGAACTTGTGTAGAAAAGTCATTTTTGCAGTACACACAATATTATAATGACATACAACAATAACACGATAAAAAAAAATGACTTACCCCTACGTCCCGAACAACATGGTCCCACGCAGAACATGCGTTTGGAGAAAATGTGCGAGTATGTTATAACGTTGTTCTGGCCAAATCATCAATTATTATTATAACTTTTTTTACCGTGTCTTACTAGCCGTTCGAGTTACGCATATACGCACTAATTATGCTAGTGTGTTAGATGATATAATAATAATATTTAGCACCAAGTCTTACTACCCGTTCGGGTTATACGCTTTAAGTACTAATTACTCTAATGGACTAGGAATTGGGAAGGTTGAATTAGAGGAAGTGAACCCGCATTTGAATGGAGGGAGAGTGGAAAACCATTTAGGAAAAGCCCCCCCCCCCAGTTCACCCGACCTAGATTCGAACCTCGATCTCCCCGTCCTCAGCAGTTGAGCTCAACACGAAAAGCGCGTTAGCCAACTACGCCACCGAGGCGGGTTAGTGTTTTAGAGATAATGAAGATTTAAATTTTGGAATGTGTACCCTCATTTGCGTGAAGGTTGACTTTAAATCCATTTTGGGGACACCCTCAATACGCCCGACCGAGACTAGATCCACAATATCCCTGCCATAGACATTCCAGTCCGTCGCGAAAACGATGCTTTAGACAGTTCAAACATCGAAATGGGCCACGTTTAGTTAAGCTTAACACAATTTCATGTAGTTTACTAAGTGTTACGCTAAAGCAACCATTTTGAAAAAAGTAAATAAATTTCATAACAACCGTATTAATATTAGAATGTCATAGATATATTTATTTAATATTTTCCGTGGGCAATATTGACTAGGTAAAAGGTTTCCGAAATAAATAAAAGTCACTATGGTTGTATTCAAAAAAGTAGGCCTACCACAAAACACCGAGTCAGGTTTATACAATGTTCAAGCTAATAAGGATTGAAAGTGTCATAAAAGCTTTGAAATGTTGGGCCAAAAGGGGTTTATATTTTAGGAAATATATACAACTTATTTTAGCAATAACTGGTAAAATCATAATCTTATTATTATTATTATTATTATTATTATTATTAGCACCGCGTCTTACTACCCGTTTGGGTTATACGCACTTACGCTAATGTGTAATGGTAGGGTGATTGTGAGATGAAATGGAGGACCTACAGTTTAACGTGGGATCCGAACCACGGTGGAGACCTGGCATTCCTCACATTCACAAGATGTCTTGTCAGAGGTGAAGGAAGGGTTTGGTAATCAAATAAATCTTTGCTGGGACCGAGGATTGAACCCCGGCCGCCAGCACAGAAGTCTGACACCTTACCCCTAGACCACCAGGTCACCCATCATAATCTTCTTTTAGGATACCATTGTCTTGTAGTGATTTGTAATTTTTACCATAATATACGCTAAGAGTCAATTCGGAAATATATAATGAATAAAAAAGAATCGTGTTCGAAGTTTTCCGAAGTTTATGAAGACGCTAGAATATCATAATGTTCATACATAGCTGGAAGTAGGCTATTACATTTTTAGGATGAAGGCCTTTAAAAAAGAAGAAAGTGTATTTACAATCTATAACATTGGTTGACAAATTGAAACTTTTTTTTCTGTATCTGGTTTGTAAATGGGTGGATATGACTAATTTTTGGGTGCTGAATTCAGTGGAAAACCCAGATTATCTCTACTAAGTCAAATTTACAAGATACAGAACTATAATACAAATACAATAATACGACATTATCAATTATTTACCATTTTAAATACAAACAAAACATAGCCCTCGGAACTTACCTATGTTTTCTTGATAGCGTAAGAAACTAATTTAAACAAAAAAACAACACTAAAATATTCCACATTAAGCCATGATATTAATATTTACAAAGTTTAATATAATTTTTTCTTTGATAAAATGGGAAGAAGATGCTTTTCTTATGTAATGTATTTCATCAGTCTCCCTAAAAATAAACCAACAGTAATTGCCCATCATAGAAGAACTCCAGTGTCCTTTTTAACGATGCTCCATGGTCAGGATATCTTGGTGAAAGTGTTCACCCTGTTCGTCACTAACAGCACCACAATTTTCTGGGAAAAATTCAAGATGCGAGTGTAAAAAGTGAGTTTTTTAGTGACATTCTACACCCCATGTTCTTGTAGTTGTCCAATAGACCACTCACGATGGAAACATATCCACGAGTATTTTCTCTTATGTTGCCCAAAAAGCCGAGGAGAATGGCTTTGAAAGAGTACCAGGCAGCTAACTCGATATTTGTAAGCCTAGCATAGGAGGTTAGATCTTTCAACGATGTAATAATTTGTGGTCCAATAAATATACCTTCTTTTAGCTTTGCTTAACTCAAATTAAGAAACTTTTTTTTCAAATGATTAAAGGCCTGCCCTTCTTTATCAAGAGCTTTTACAAAGTTCTTCATTAAGCCTAACTTTATATGAAGCGGAGGCCAAATGGCTTTATTCGGCTCAACTGATCGAGTAAATTTCACATTTTCATTTCCAGCAATGTATAATTTACTCATAGGCCATTCCTTGATTTTGTAGTATTTCTTGGTGTCTCAGCTGTCCCATAAGCACAACAATTTTTTTTTTTAATGAATCCACCCTGTAAACCTGTAAGCAGTGTGACAAATATGCAATAGCACTGCTTTTAAGCTTACTTTAGATTAATCAATAAATATTCTCCACTCATGCGGAGTATGTTGAACACCCAACTCCATTATCAAACCATTCACGTCTGTGCACACACACAATGAATTCTTAATTTCAAAATATCTAGACAAACAGCTATTTCTTGTTCTAAAACTTGAAATCTTTGTGCCTTTCTCTAGAAGGTTCCATTGTTGTAGTCTAAAACCCAACAGCTTAGCTTGCTGTTTAGAAAGTTTCAAATTATTGACCAAATCGTTCAGTTCCTTCTGTTCTATGAGGTGAGGCGATCTGTCATGAGTTTCATGGATTTACTCTTCCAAAGGTTTTCCATCTTCTAATTCACTATCCTCATATGGTTCCGATGCAGTGGTTTTTAAGTGACAATCACGAACAGTTAAGCCTTCCCAATGAGGCACAGGCATATGAACTGAAAAAACTTAGGATATTTAACTGCATGTTTAGTCTTACTGTAATGTACGGCAATATATGTCAGGCAAAAATAGTAGTCCATATGATCTTTTGGATCGCAACAAAACCATAGGCACAGCAAACGACATGGTTCGGCGGTTTCCTTTCATCTATTCTATAAGGCTAGTTGTGCAGGTTATGCAAGCAATATGAGATGCAAAGTGTTTATCCTAATCTCCAAGAACACAATCAAAGTACAGTTTATAAGCCTTCTTAAATAAGTGGTGATTGGATTTCTTTAGGTTTTTGGAGTGAACTTACCACATATATAGCAAGCAAAACTTATTAGAGTAGTTTACACAACCACGAAGTTTAGCAGCTGCCATTGCGTTAATAACACTGTAAAAACTATAATTTAAAAATATCAGAACATCTCACTAGCTCACATAGGAAAAACTAAAACACACAATAACACAAACAAAGGTATCAATAAAGATAAATATACAAAGTGACTAACACCATCCAAGTTTCAACACGCACTAAACAGCAGGGCTAACGTGGCTAGCTGAATCCCTTCTAACAGCCAATGGCAGTACCATTCATTCCCCCTAAACTAAATTACCCTGCCATCTAGTGACAATTTTTAGAACTTCTTCCAAAATATCCAAATACATAGTGCAACCAGCAAAGACAGTGATAATTCATGAAAAAAAAAATATATATATATATATTAACGAAAAAAAGAAGTAAAAATCTCAAATATCCTAAAAACCCTACGTGACAGCATTTCCGAAGGTAGATTCAGATTCTACAACTAAAAATACTCTGTTAATTTATGTTTCACACACTAGATGCAAAATGTCTGGTAACCAGCGAATTAAACTTGGGAGCGACTTTAATTAAACATTATTTCTACTTTATTATTTCACTTATTTTAAGGCACATTTACTTTATAAGTTACTTAAAATAGTTTTGTGAGCTCTAAAGTACCTAGCTAAGGGATACCCAAAATCCAGAAAGTATGAGCAATACTGGTGACCCCAAAATGGGGGGTTGCGAAATGAAGAGGAGGGTCAGATATAGGTCAGATTCCCCCCCATGCGCACCTGGTTGTGGTGAAGTGGGTGAGAGGAGAATAATAAGTACTCCACATTAGGATAATGTTTTATCACATTCTCTCTCTAGGCAAATACAGGTGGATTCAATTAGAGCTCTTCTTAATCCTGTCCTCCTTTGAATCAGATTACGTAGTAGATAGACTCAACTAGCAGACACATAGTATTAAAAAATGTAACTAAACACTCACATTACCTATCGTCTTTGGAATGTTAGGCTACTCGAAATAAATGTTTTACCACTACTATACAAAAGTTGTAAAATAAAAAATAAAAACATTTAGAAGAATGTGCAGGTAAAAAGTAAATCAAAATTTAAAAAAACAGTGTAATTTTAAAAATCTGTACTAACATTCTTTGCTAATTTTACCTATATTGTAGGCTAATTTACATAGCTTCCAGTGTTATTAACAAACACAACATATATATATATATATTTAACTAACCTAATCTAACATAGTATAAGCTTATAGAGTTTAACGACCTCTAATTTATTACAAATATTAAGTCACAACGTTAGGTAAACATTACTTTTAAATCGAACGCGGCCCAATAGTTCGTAGGTTGTTATTTGGGTGTCATTCAAATTTTAATTAGGTTAAATTTTGATCAATTTTGTGGCTCACGGATGAATACTAAATTTTCAGAACTGACACAGGTAAATAGTTATAAAATGGTAAAGCCAATAGAAGTAAATAAAGTATTTTATATAATCGAGTACGTAATTAGTATGATTACATCAATGATATAATGCAGGGTGATAAAATACAGTTAATGAGAATATTTTGGTAGTTATATTATCCATTCTTTCAATAGTTAGATTTAAATCATTTTAATTTGTAGACTAACTATTCCGTCAGCTTCCACAAAACCAATATTTTTTTTTCAGCCGTGGAGTGGAAGCAAACAACTGACTCACTCATAATTTTGAAACCAGTTGGGAGAAAAATGGTTTTCCGCGAGGCAATCATTTATCACCCTAAACAATAATTTATTTCTCTGTTTGCATGTCACTGCTAATTACTAATCTGTAAAGTACACACTAAAAGATACTTTATTTCTTCGTAATGAATAAAGCGGACACAAATGTTTTGTTTATCAATTATTGACGAATGATTTTTAATATTTGTAATGTTTGTTATTGACATTTTACAAACAAACGAGTAGATTTTGAATATTCTGGTCCATTTCTACATAGTAATGTGCTTATTATATGTTTGTTCCGAGAAGATGAAGCATATTATTACGTTTATATGCTATAACATATTTTATACTTAAATATTTACAAGAATTACAAGACTATTTGAAATAAATTGAGTAAGAATTAACATACATTTAATCATATTAAAACAGGCTGTAGATTCTTGCATGAGACATTCACCCGGACAGTAATTTTAAGAACGTGATCAATGAATATACATTAAAAATTTGGATACTAACAATACTAATTGACACACCAAAATGTTTGACAATAGTTACAAAAATAACAGATTTAATAAACCTTTTCATTACTTACAAGGTCAACTACCCTTCTGTGATTGATTACACTTTTATTTATTTTGGTTTATACTATATTGGTGTCCCTTGTGTCATTCTTAAAAATAAGCATATTTGGATCAAGTTCTGAGCTTTATGGTAACCATAATAAGTTAATTATTTACTCTATGGCATTAGGGATTTATAATATCATTGCCCCACTTAAAAAAGTACTCCACCTGTCCCTTATTTTGAACTAGTGCTATCTAGTTCACCCTAACACTTTCAGATCCGTTTTAATGTTACTTTCCTGTATAATTCAGATCCATAATAATGTTACTCTATAATATTAGTATAGATCTCCCTTTGGTCTCTTCCAATTGAGTTTGCTAACCAATACCCTGAACACGAATCTAGATTCCCCCACTTGCGATGCATGTCACGGCCCAGCGTAATCTACTATACTTTATTACTCTAACAATGTCTTGTAATGAGTACAGGATATAAAACTCACCATTATGTACCCTACTCCACTCCCCAATATCATCATCACTATTTGGACCAAATATATTCCTAAGCGTCTGATTTTGATCCCCCTACATAGTACACACAAATAGTTGGACGCTGCAATCCGTAGTATACCACAGGTGCATCACAGCACCAACAATTGGTACAGTACTATTTAATGCACATAACACTCTGTTACGACAGTGCATCTATCCTTGGTACAGTAACATACGACTGCGTACAGTCCCAGTATTGCATATCAGTGTTCAGCAAATGGTGTTGCGTAGCACAATGGGGTGAATCAAGTGTGCCATGCAGCCATAGAGCAGCGCTACATGCACCGCGGTTCAATAAGAGAACGAATGAAATTGGTATGAGCGGCAGACACGAGTCATCCGCATTTATTAATCAAGTAGCTCATTTATACAAATATTTAAAACACATCTGACAAAATCAAAAGCTTCAGCACTAAGTTGAAGCTAGGGTTTACCCAAATTAATAATGACTTCAAGGACATTTTTCCAAATTTTAAATAAGTGGGCACAGAAAAATAACATACCCCTTTAATCTCGAAGCATTTGAAATTACTTTAGGAAAATATTTGTCTATACTTTCCTAGTTTTGAAATCCCGTACTACCGTTGGACTGGGTGTGCAATCCACTTTCGGATGCCGCGGCGCATATTGAAAACCAAAGAGTGTTCAGCCAAAATGTTTGGTTTTTTAAGTGTACCATTATCTTAAAGCTTTGAAATTTTGTATAAAATTGCAGCAGACAGCATAGTAGCGTATCTGAGTACTTTCGTACATGATTTCCAATATCTAAGTAGGAACTCATTCATAGCTGAGTTTAAATAACACATCTCGTCGGCCAGATGTAGATAAATACATAATTTTCACTTTTTGTTGTTGTTACTGCGTCCCACTACTTGTTCAAACGATACACATATTTATCAACCACGCTAATGTGTTAGAGAATATGAAGGTCGAGTTTAGAGGAAATGTACTCATATTTGTATGGAGGAAGAGTGGAAAGCCACTTAGGAAAAAAACCCTTAGTATATTTGACCGGGAATAAAAACCCTTATTTCCCCGTCATCAACAGCTTGGTATATTGTGAGCTTGACCCTTTAAACTATTATACTACCAAAGCGGGTTCCTGTTGAATTGTAATAATCTGCTTCAACATTTTATCAAAAGCTAGTTTCAGGCTTAGTTATATCTTCATCGCCGGGGATTTTAAACCTTTTCAGAGAGAAGCTCTTATATGAAAGGTGATGAACGGTTAGTCTTGAAACAAAATGGCAGATGTAAATTTTAATATTATTATGTGTTAACCAGATGTCCAAGCAAAATTCCAGTGCTATTAGAGCGGTGGTTTCTGCGGGAAAGATTAACATACAAAGACGAACTAATATATATATATATATATATAAATATATACAATAATAATATATTATATATACATATATATATATTCAATGATAATAAAATATATATTAATGTGTAATTCTCTAATACCTTTTATCAATGTATTGGACATTTTTGTACGAGCGTTGACTGTTATTTTCCACATGTATATTTTCAAATAGGTTGTAAGTATTAGTAGTAATAGAACATGATAATCGTTTGGTGTGGACTACCAAGCGAATAACAATGTACAAGCGTGTATATTCATACGCATGATGTAATATAGTCCAGTTAATCATGATGTGAAAAACTAAACCGCTTCCGTTCATGGCAGCAGCCAAAGTGGGGAGATTAGAACCATTACACGCAGATCTTACCACAAACAATGGATCTTCCTCAAACCGTATACGGCTTCAATCAACCAGTATCCCCACAAATTATCGCAATGCTATCATACTGGGAGAACTACGCTTTATTACGAGGGACACATAATTTCATAATCTACGCGCGTCGTGACACAATAGTTCGTGTGTATAGGTAGGAAGGGAGGAAAGGGTCAGTGGAAGGGCTGCTACCACCATCATTATCCAGTACAATGCTATGGTTAATCCCCCAGGGTGCTAGTGATGTAGGTGAATAGTGATATACTCCCTATACTGTGTATAAATTGTTTTTCAGTCAAATTTTATAAGCAAAGTAGAACACGGTGCCAACAAACACGTTTACAAGTAATATCGTCTAAAAAGGTGTTAACACATAAATGGATACACAAAATACTAATCAAGCTTTTAACCTTAGTTTAATGCCTGACAAGTAACATACAATTTCCAACCGTACTGAATAATAGCACCTACCTGTTCACACCAACATAAAAACAAGAACAAGCCTATGCATTTATACCTTCATAAGTTAACAGAGGGGTTTCCGAATGTAATTAGTTACATAAATATACTATCCTCATCCGCTGGAACGGAAAACCAGGGAACAAAAGCTTTGGCCTGGCATACAAAATAAACAACGACAGGGTGTAAAATGAGGCGTTGTCAAAGCTTGTTATTAGGGGCTGAAGAGAGGGAGCGAGGGGCTGAGGGAAGAGACGGTATACCGTGTACCACCACGCACAAACTAGGGCGGTCGATCATCAAAATGTGTACAATTAGCATTCGTTGTTGTTCCAATGATACTCTACACCACACATGTTACCACGGAAATAATACAATTAAAAATACATATACCTATATATTTTAATTAAGATGAAATAAAACTAAACTAGAAAACAATGTCGAACCCGCAATTCACTTTGTGTTCGATGAACTAACATATATCGTTAATTAATACAACAGATACTTTGACGATTTCACTTCTACCAATTAAAAACAGCATGAATATATTGGATGGTTGTAAATAATATACCCCGTATCACAAAACTGTGACCCCAACTTTAATTTTAACAATATTTTTAATTTTTACGAGTTCATTTTTAGTGTGATTAAAAATACTTGGCGTGGTATATGACACATACCAAAAATTGTTAATTAATTTTTTAATGAATAAAACAAAAACGTGACAGCAAAACCAAATAATGCTATATTTTACATTTAGGAACTTCATAAAGCTATAAACCTGTAAAATGATGGTACATCAGCAATCACGAGCTTTTGAGGACCGTTGAAATTACCATCGAGATCGCAAAGAGTTGGACAGTTTAATTTTTTTATGAGTCCATCATTTCTCTTTTTCACCAACTTATTCAAAATGATTTGTGTCGATAAAATACCTACATAGTTGTATGATAAAAAAATATGAAATAATACTTAAAACATTTTAATGGCCAACAAATTTTAATAGATTTGGTAGCCAAGTGTAATACCAGCTGATTTGATATATCTTCTCTTAGCACCGCATAGTTATACACGTTCAAGCTAAACGCGTTTGTACAAATTACGATAATGAGCTAGGGTTGAGGAAGGTTTAATTCTAGATGACATATGCCCGCATTTTAATAAAAGGAAAGTGGAAAAAAACGTTCTCATCAAACACGATCGTGATAAGAACCCCAATTTCCCTGCCATTGGTAAACTAGTCAACTGCGAGAGTGACGCCTTATACCAGGGATGGTGAATTTTTTCCGCACAGTGTGCCACTTAAAAAAACAATTTTTTAACAGGTCTAGTGTGTTGATATAATTAATATTTAAAAATCAAAATTTGCCAACTGAAATAATATTAAATGTGATAAATAAATAAAATAAAATTGTAAATATTTTATAATTACTAAATTTTCAGAAGGGATATTAATTAATTCGCCAAAGTAAGTGGCATAGGCAATACTCAATCAATCACATAAAGCAAATATATTAAAAGTGACACTGTCCATGAAAAATATAATGTGTTTAACCCAAAAACTTATATAATATTTAACATATTTGTTGAAATACTATTGGCTTCAAACATTATTTGAATAGGGGAAAAAAATGTATTCAATGTTTTCACTTTATCGCGCTACCTTACCGGTAGAGACTGTAAAAAAAATGATCTCGAGATTTTCATGAATGTTGACGTTTCATTACCCTCCGAATTAAAAAAAAGAGTGGTTTTTGAATTTCCGTCTATCTGTACTTCAGACTAGAGCCCAAACTATCTTAGCAATTGGGCTACAGCTAAGTATATATGGTTTGTATAGGATTGTCACGAGGATATTTTGGAATTGGTTATCCNTTATGCCGATTGGGCTTAAATTTGGTATTAAGGATTTTCATAGGATTGTTCTGAAGGATTTTCGGAATTGGATATTTAACCCTAAAATTGAGGGTAGTTTACTGAAGGATGTTGATTAAGATTATTAATAATATTGCTATTTTCATTTTCCCACGAAAATGACTTTTAGGGTTCTTTACAGATGCGGAAATTTTCGTCTCCCCGCCACTATTTGAGATTTAAAATAAATGTACTATTAAAAATTAAAAACATTTGTTTGAAATATATCTTTATAAAACCAATAGTTTCTGAGATAATTGCAAATATAATGTTACAATTTTGTGAGATTTATTTGTAAAAAGATACTACTTAACGCATTAATTCTCTAATACTATAGAGTAGGCAAATAAGTTAGTCTCTCAAATTGCTTATGTTATTTTTCCTTTAACCTCTTAGGAGAAATGTTAATAGGACAATGCTCTATCGCTATCATATTTCACTTCAATAGTCAATATTTACCTTTTTTATTGTTGTAAATTTATAAATCAGGAACTTAATACCAATGCGATGAACTGATGGTATGAACTAAAGGTGTGAAACCCCTAATAAAATGTAAACAATTTTAGTTGAAAATCAAAATTTTAATGTAAATTTTTGGCCCTGCTGAACCCAGTATTAATCTCTTTTATTGATCCAAATATACTAATGAGGACTTTAATACTTTAACAATAAAACTATAAAATTTAAAACCAGGAGTCAAACAATGTTTTACGATGATATAGCTCAGTAATGTTTGTTCGGGTTTGCTAGTGTATATTATTTTGTTTCACACGCATTACGAATTCTTTATAAATATCTCCAATTTTAAACACTGGAGTGAGAAAGTCCGTGCGGATTTCTGTATTATTTATTTTTTTCATGTTGTTGTGCCCCTGAAATCGTGTTCACGTTCCACCCTGTGGATCATGTGCCATAGTTTTGACATCCCTGCCCTAGTTTATGCGGCCACCAAAGCAGGTGGCTTAGTGTAGTTGCTGACACTATAGATTCTGACTCGCAAATACGCATCTGGACTTTGTTGCACTGGGGGTTATTATTCAAATTGTGATTTTTCACTTATATAGTTTTTTTTAAATTGTTATATTACAATCTTCCTTATAAAAAGAGTTTGGTATAGTAAGTCCCTTCCTATCTCTTACGTATAAGACAAACTTTTTTTTGCATCTCACTTTACTACCTGTTTGGGCTTTACATAGCTATAGGCTAGGGAGGTAGCGATGATACATGTATATGTTAGAGGAAATAAGCTTACATACGAGAAGATGTAATGGGAGAGAATTGGACAAATTCATAAACCATTCAGGAAAATTATCATTATCAAACCACTTCTGAGATACAAACCTTGACCTCCCCAAAATTGGCAAATTAGACTAGATGGATTTGATATTTAATCCTCTTAACCACCGAGCCCAGTCCGTCATTACCAGCCAATGTCTTAAACGAGAAATTAATACCAAAATGAGCATCTATATTCTATATTTTAATATATAATTTCAAATAATTTTTTGTGGTGGAATAAAATACAATTTTATCATCGTTTATAATTAGTGGTTTTAAATATAAATAAAATATTATATAAAAAAATCTCTAACGAGGGGTTTATACAATTCAAAAGAACTGAGATTATATCAAGCGAAATAAAATACCTCTTCAAAAGAACAAAACTAATTTATTCTTTAGTTTCCTCACTTACTTGATATATCAGTAAAAAAAAAATTAAAGCATTATTAAGTACAGCCCGGTGTATTTTTATCATCGTAGGGGTGGAGTAATTTAATTCCCCATACAATTATTAACCTGGACATTGTAAATAGCCCACCTTCTCGTAATTACTCAGTTTTTTTAATACTTTCCTACAAATCCTTTACTAGATTAAAGAAACAACGAGGGGAGGAAATAATATTTTTTGTCCGTGCACATCTACGCGTGTGGCCTCACTGGAGTTAATGCTAAAAAAACATTAGGACTCTAAAATAATATATATTTTCCTCCTACCCTACTTTACAACCTAATGTTTTCCTCCCATAGGGTGTAGACTATATAATTGCGCTATTGCCAGGCATGTATATAAAACTAGACATCAAATATTAGGTTAATATCCTCTGCTTTCAAATATAAAGTGAGTATATGCCCTACTGTGAGTAACGTTTTTATAATAAAAAACATGTAATCCTGAGAAGTCATTAAAAAAATTCATCTTCAATTATTTAATAAGGGATTGTGTTCATATTTATTTGCAAAAAATATACATATATACACATTAGTATTGGAGAGATAGGAATATGAGACTTAACTACATAATATAAATGGAGGGTGAATTTTAGGGAACGCGTCTGGATTCACCTAAAAACTACTGACATTAAGACATTTTTATGTGATTGTTTTTCACCGCCTCTTAATACCGTTTGGGTTGTATGCCTATGTAAATTACGCTAATAGAATAGGAATAAGGAAGGTATAATTTCGAAAAGAGTGTACCCACATTTGCTTGGAGGAAGCGTGAGAAATAGATTAGGAAAATCATTCTCGGAGCACACAACCAGGATTTTAGCACTAATATTTACGTTACCATTAATCAAGTTCAACACGAGAGTGATGCGTTAGACCACTCGACCACTGATGTGGATTAAAGGTTTGTTACAAATAATAGTAGAGTTTGTACAAATAATAGTAGAGTTTTTGTTCCGATTTTTCTAAATGCAAGATTCTATAAGTACATGGGCCAAACATTCCAGGAAACTTCTTGACAAGTAATGAGTAACCCGGGGAGAAATATCTGTTCTACATTTTTAATTTAACGAGAAGCAAACATCTATTTCTGCCACGAACAAAAACAAGTCCACTTGAAAAAAAGAAATATTGTAATTTTTGTTCCCAATAACTATGATGGATAATTGTTTATCTCACATCAGTGGGCTAGCCCTCCAGCTCTAGTCTGGTTTGCAGGTAAGAGGTAGGTCAAGATTCGAATCTCAGCTGCGTGTACTGAATAATATTTTTCTTAAATTATTTACCAATAGCCTTACGCAAATTTGCGTGATTTTTTTTTATAAACTATATCTTCCTGATCTCTATTCTTCTCGCATAAATGTGTCACTTGTTGAGTTTAATATGAGAGTTTACTTATGACTTAATAAAACATCATTTTCTAATTGCTTACATATTGCGAGATAATTCCCTTGAAAATGGATAAACTTGTAGTTTTTGTGAAGCAGGCACTATATTGGATGTAAAGTTTGATATAAACGGACATGGCTCTATATATTACGCCCATCACGAGGGGGTGACTATTCGTATCATGGTACTGGGCCCAAGACTTTAAGGAGCCGGGGGACGCGTTTCTCAAGTTTAAAATAATTGTATTAAGATAAAAATAATTAATTATAAGATAACATGAATGACAAGAAATAAAATGCTTATCCATTCTAAGGAATAGTGTGTGCTCTGTCCACAGATCAAGGTTTGAATCTCAGTTAGGAGTACTGAACGTAGTTTATCCTAAATGGTTTTCCCTCTCCCTTTATAAAATGCTTGTACACTTCCTCTAAATATAACCGGGAGCAGGCAAAGTGATAGACAACAAAGTGGTCGACACGAGAGGACAAAGTGGTAGACAGCAAACTGCTAGACACGAAGAAACGACACGGACCAAGTGATCGACACGAGCTGGACCAAGTGATAGACAACCAACCGGTAGACAAAATGAAAACAATTATTTGGAAGGCTGGGTGGGTCAAGTGGCCGACACGACTTGGACCAACTGCTAGACAAGCTCAAGTATAGGAGTACAAAGTGATAGACAACCAAG
>CABFVX010000068.1:43243-54705 GCA_902151425.1 Timema shepardi
TTATTCTAACCCATTAATAAACCTGGTGCTAACGCAACATCAACAAAATGTTCTTAGCTTCGATGGTTGATGGTCTAAGGCGTCATTCTCAAAATAGACTGGACTCTCAATGACGGGGATATCAGGCTTCAAATCCGGCCGGGTGTACGGAGTGTGATATTTAATTAATGGTTTACATTCTCCCTACATGCAAATGAGAGTACAAATCTTATAATAACAACATTTATTCTTTAATCCATTAGTGCAATTAGATTTTTTTGTAGCACTGAGTCTTACCACCTGTTCGGGCTGTACGCTTATTTACTAATTACGTTAATGTGTTGAGAATGAGGAAGATTAAATTTATATATAGTGCACCTGAATTTGCGTGGTGGCAGAGTGGAAAACCCTTTAAGAAAAATCACGCTCACTGTACCTGATGTGAATCGAACCCTGATCATAAGCTAACAACTTAGTTTATGGCAGTTGCTCTTTTATATAAGATTTTATTTCATCTTGATAGTTATTAAAGTATGATTTTTACCATTTATAACAAAACGTTTGTCTCCTTTCCTCAGATACGATAACTCGTTTCATTCGGAGAAACATTTTATATTTTCAGATACCATATTGTATGTATCAAAACCTATTATTTATTAGAAATGATAACTAAACTAGTGTTAGAAAATATATTTTAAAGAGTGCAATGTTTAAGTAAATTATTAAAATTAAAAACACGATGGTTTAAGTTTATACACATATAAGTGGACCTCGCCCTTTTTGGGCTAGTTAAATCTAGGGTGTCGGGAGGGCAGCAATTTCTAGGAGGATCCAGACCATCCTTATACCCAACTTTCTAAGCCCATATTTATAACTTTGTTAGTTTTGAAATAACTTGTCTGTCACTTGAGCCACTCTTAACTGGATTCATCTCGATGTTTGTTCTCTCGTGTCGACCGCTTGGTTGTCTATCACTTTGTCCTCTTATATGGGAGCTTGTCTATCACATGGTCCAGCTCGTGTCGATCACTTGGTCCATGTCGTTTCTGGGTGTCTAGCAGTTGGTCTTTTTACAGATCTGTTCTCTCGTGTCGACCACTTGGTTGTCTATCACTTTGTACTCTTATACTTGAGCTTGTCTAGCAGTTGGTCCAAGTCGTGTCGACCACTTGACCAACCCAGCCTTCCAAATATTTTTTATAGCTTGTCAAGCAGTTTGTATGGTGCCAATATAACCTACCTAGTACCTAATACCATTTTCGTAATCAGCGCATTAGCCCGAATGGCTACTAAGATGTGGCGCTAAAAAATTTACAGGCATTTGTAAACTGTCACAATAGTAATTATATTACTGGTTGGGCCCAATCTTCTCTTCCGTTTCGAAATTTTTAGAAATGTCCCAGATCTTTTATTTCTGTACTGAAATTAAGCTTGACACAAACGATAGGTGGCCAGTAAATCAAGTTTAATTTAAATTTCACCAAGGGCGGAACTTTTCAATGTTCAGTTAAAATTAATTTACATGCCTTGCTTTTATTAGTAAGAGTGACAACAGAGATTTTAAAAACTTACAAACCTAAATCGTGCAGCCGTGGCATAAAGAGAGGTGGCATTTCCCCCTGTAGATATTTTGCCTTAACTTCCTCCTTACTCTCCTCTTGAGTAAGCCATTCCTTCTCTAGATATATTTAGCTCACCTCTGATATTCTCGAATATTTTTTTAAATCACCACGTCTTATTACCTGCTCGAGCCATATGTATATTCCTATATTATAATTAGCTAATGGGGTAGAGATGAGTAAGGAAGAATTTTAGAGGTAATTTACCCACATTTGCGTGGAAGGAAAGTGGGAAATCGTATAGGAAAAACAATCCCTGATAGACCTGACTGTAATCAGAACTCCGATCTCACTTTCTCCAGCAGATCAGTCCAACACAAGAGTGACGCCTCAAAAGATCATTCAGCACTAGGCCACTGAGGTAGGTTTCTTGACAATTAAACTAAAAGATGGTTTTGTATCAAACACGGCATAGCTTCTAGAGACATTCAATTTTCAAAGGTTTTACCGGAAAGGTCCACTCCAAATAGTTATTTGAGGAATATAATTTTTTTTAAAATGCTAGATAAAGATAACTCCAAATAGTTATTAGAGGAATCTAATTAAAAAAAACTAGATAAAGATTACTTCAAATAACTTCTACAGACATCGAATTATCAAAGGTTATTCTGGCGAAGACACTCTTAATATCTTCTAGAATTATTTATTAATCAAAATTTTTAAGGGAAATGATATTTTAAAATCTATTATAAAATTATCAATTCATCAACAATTTGCAGGGGGAAAACACTTCAAATAGCTTCTATAGTAGCCATAAAATTTCCAAATACTTCCAAGTGATCACCATTATGAAAAGATTTTATAGGGGCAGTCAAACTTTTAAAAATGCATGAAAGATGACCGCTGAGCCCTCTGAGTAGCTACTAAAATAATTCAAAATTCCAAAAATTGCCACAGAAGGGGACTAAAAAATATCTTGAATGAAAATCCAAATTTCAAATATGGTCTGGAGGAAGACCACTCTAAATAACTTATAAATTTGCTTAGTTAAAAAAAATTGGCTGAGAACTGCCAATACAAATTTTGTATAAATATTTATCGCTGGAGGGTCCAAAGTCTTCCTTTGGCTTGGAAACAAAAGCCTCTAAAACATTTATTTTGCATACATTCCCTCCCCCTTTCCAAAAATAAATGTATGTCACCATTAAGGTCTAGTAGTACTAAGAAAGGAGAGCCCACGCTTTTCCAATGGTACTCAACCCGGTTTAAAGACCTGGCAGGCCTGCTATATATAGTAAGGTTCTGTTTGAAAGGAACTCTCAGAACAAAAAATTATGCATACATATATATACTTCTTGCAGTCAGCATTTATAATATATTACTTAATTATTAATTTTTATTTTTTAAATATATATCAATTAAAAGTAACAGATCCTGATCAAATGACTTGCAGTTTAAATGCTTAAGATGAGTTTTATTAATCTTTTTAAATGTCCAAAAAGTTCCTTCCTATTTTTTTAGGAATTCACACTTTTATTAACAAGGGTAATAAGAAAGCTAGAAGGCAGCACATTATATATTTTGTATAGAAACATACAGGCAAGAGTCGTAACAACTCGCCAAGGTCTGACTGGCGTTGGAGGAGGAGAAGGGGGCAAGGGACACACTATGCAAACATTAGCATTCACAACTCAACTCTCCACCCCCTCCACCACCTCCTCCCCTAACCCAGTTAAACACACCACCATAACACCCCCTTTTCACCCTTTTCTAGCATGCTCTAAACATCACCTCTGACCAAGTGAGTTCATTATTTGCACAATGTCGACACAAATGTCAAGATGATGACTTTTAAACATGACCCACTTTAAACACAGTTGTAGAGCAGCAGAGATATTTTGACTGCATTGGCGTACCGTGGGAGGGCGTATTTTCATTCCTCTGTACTTAACGGGAACTTTATGAGTACAAGATATCTATAAACACACTATTTTAGAAATAGCTTAGCAGCAATGGTCACACGGTTTGAAGCGTGAGGCACTCAATAATTTCTGTTTACGGTGCTGAGAAGGTTTGGGTTTGAATCAGGGCATATTAAGGGTAGTTTAACAATTATCTATCCATGCTAGTTCGGGTACACTTACACAAAACTAGTCTCCTAAACACCCATTAAATTAAGTCGTTGATAATCCTCGTGTATGTATTTATAGAAAATCAAACCATAAACTCTAGGACTGAGCGTATGATCATTGACATTTTGAACACTTTTAAAATTATTTGGTTCTCTATATCCTACATTTAATTTAAGCAAAGTATTATGTCACCACACGTCCTACATAAATTAAATTAGCCTAAATCGTAAACTTCTACAAACATAAAGATATAATTTTGAATAATTTTAATATGTGGTTCAACACCCCAGCTCAGTCTGTAGTGTGTCTGTCTACTAAGCTAAGGGTCCCAGGTTCAATTCCTAGCATGGCCGAAAAGTTGATCATTGGCGAAATCTGGGTTTTCCCTTTACCTGTGATGAATTTACGGCCTGGGGCTAAATTTTGAGTCTATTCTAGATTGAATTTAGTTTAAAAGTCGTGCGCTGATATAAATCAATTGGTTCAGAAAGTGCACTTAAAATACCTAAAACAAAAAAAAAATACAAGGAAGACATAAGCTTACTGAATAACAAATAATTTATAATTTAATATAATCTGAAGATAAATTTACGGTTTAGCAGGATTCAGTAGAAATTTAATTAAACAATTCTTTATATTCTATACTTAGGTTTATATTATTTCTCTTGGAAATTCCTCTATTAACAATAGGCATACAACGAGATTATCAATAAATAAATCTAAGTTAATACTATTTCTTTTAATTTTCCAACTATTAAGAAGTATAATCATTAAATACGAAATAGAACAAAAAAAACAAACATTAAAAAAAAAAACATACATACCACACCCAGAGCGGGTTGCCACCTTATCAAATTTAGTAGCCTAAATATACACGTATTTCATGGTAGCCATTAACACCGCATAATTTTAATTATGTTGTAAAGAAAAAATATAAATAATTTGGAAGCTCTTTATAATTATGGTCTCCACTTAATAACTGTATTCTATTTACGTATTTCAAACAAACTTTGGAACATTCTGAGGAAACCCCAACGAGCCCTCAGGTTTCTTCTTCCTGGCTAAGAAATGTCTAAAACTTTAAAATAAGTAACGCTATTTGGCCAGTAGGAATAAATAATTCTGACATTGTATTACTTAAACTGATTTATCATAATTTAACAACTTTTTAATTTTCGTTAATAATCGGGGTGGGACATAAGAAATTAGAAGGAGGGGGAGGCGGATGTATTTAAAGTTTGGGAACCTATGCCTATATTATATAAAGATGAGTGCTATTGCAATTTCTTTAAAATCCTCCTAATTTTTTTTTATTTCGTTTTATAATTTAAGTCAATAATAGTTTGTGGTTATAATTAAATATTGACCATGCCAATGGGACCTAAAACAAGAGAATAGCATACGCAGTAATAGCCGAGCTCTCAGAAACGTTATATTCTCTTTCCACGGTGATAGTTGACAAGGACGTTCGAAGTTTGAACCCTGAAGAGATACTGGGGGTGTTTTCTTTATCATTTCACCATGTTCATACAGATGTATTATGGCTCAGCGTCCTCATCCCTAACCCTTAGATTCAAACTATAATAGCCCTTGTATTGCCGGTACTAATAAGATAATATATCAGAATAGTTAAATCATCTCTAAAAGCACAAGAGGCCAACACAAGTGGGGGAGGTGTTGCAAAAGGGGTGTTCGCTTCTCACTAATACCACAGGATTAATACTTGTGACAACATTAATCCCAAGGAGGTATTAAACAGAAGGGTAGAGAAGTCTCTTTGTGGCTCAGGTGTGGTCAACCTAGGTCTGCGTCCTTTTAATAATGACAGGAGACCTCTAAAATGGAAAATAATCGTATGACACAATATTTGTACATACTTCCTCCTAAAATATATTATAGATTGTGATAAGATTGACGAAAATAACTAAATATTTATATATGAAAATAAAATGAACATATATTCTTATTTGTTATGTATCAGCAGGTACACTTCTGAACAAAATAATAGAGTTACTTTGGAGAGTCTCAAATTTTGAAATCTCTGTCATTAGTAAACTATCCTTATTTGATTTTTTTACCTCCTGAAAAATAAGTGAAAAGTTTTCTATGTCAAACACTCCCATGATATCCATTTGTAGCGTGTCAATCAGATTGATTGAACACCTACAAGGAAAAAACTAACTATTTATCAATATTCGTGTAATTGGGTGCCACGTTGGGGTTATATCGAGATATTGAAGCTAAACTACCTCAAAGTTATACTCTCATACAAAAAAACTACGTCTTGGCCTACGTTCAAAACACGTGGATTAGTCAAAAAATTAATTACATTTTGATAATTGCGGTTCTAGATATCACAAAAGAAGACTAATGTTATTAAAGTTATGAATAAGATTTGTGAATGTGTGCCCTAGTTATAAAAAGGGTCTGATACAAAACTTACAGCTGACCATGTGGCCGTTAATATAATTTAAAAAATATACTTCTATATCATTTCTTTTCGTAAAACAAACAGTGAAAATCAAATAACTAAATTAATACTGATGCATTTTGATACAGGATATATGTGTATAAAACTCACCCAAGGGCAGATGCCTGCAGATATCGTTTACTCATTTCACAAAAACAGAATTATCTATGATGGCGGCTCCACGTGGATCAACTCTGACTCACGCAGTAGAGAAGAAAGAATCAAGTCGATGCGCCGAGTCAAGGCGCAGCGATACCATGCGCCTCTGGTGGTCGACAGAAGAAGCTCGTCAGTTTCTAAACTCTTTTCTCTTTCTCTTTCTCATTTATTCTCCCTTATTCTACCTCTGCTTCGTAATTCATTCTCCTTTATCTCCCTTTTCATGTTCGTGTCTGATTGTCACTATATAAGGGTAGCACCATGAGCTCATTTATGCACAACGCCTTTTCACAGCCTAGGTACTAGAACGAAGCTCTGCCGGTGAAAACTACCAAGAAGGATCATGGGGTCCGTGTCGTCGGAATCGCCGCCATAGCATCGTCGTTGCAGGATGAATCGTCGGAGTCAACGAGCTGGATACCAGGACACCTCAGCTAGGGTATCTGTATCCAGCAAGGGTCGTTTAGTCCCTAGCATGTAGTCAGAAGATACTTTATTTTTTATTAGATATAATGTAAATAGTCATTCGGAAGTCCTTTACTTTAGCAAGAGAAATGTTTCATTTTATTAGATCTTGTATCATGTTCAGAACTAGCTAACTTCATTATGCTAGAAGTATCTTGGCAATGTTTCGCCTTTCTGTCTGATGGACAAGTCAAATTTTAATGACTCATAAAGTCAAATGCTGAGTGCATTATTGTATTTTTAGACACGGTCCTAACGTCCGTGCCTCTCACTTGGAAAATGTGAATTTTAGTGTGGTAAATGTACACTAACTCACAAGTTCCTATAAATCTTGAAAAAGAAAAGTAATTCATGACACCCTAAACGTCATGTGCATCAGTACTTTGTTATTGATGGTTATCGCCAGGAAGTCTGTTTCTTTCTTCTGCCTTACGCAGTGCAGTTGTAAATCATAGAGGTTTGACTATGCAGTCAATGTTCATTAAAAGTATTAGTTTGGGTGCGCAACCCGTGGAAATTGACCTTTTGTCATAGTTGGGTCCACGCAAATAATATTTTGTTTTGCCCTGTAAATAGGTTCTTAAATTTTGTGGTAGTTCAAAATAAGGTTAATGTACTATTGAATGCATTGGTAGTATCGTACGGGAACAAGTCCTGCCATAGTACTTTAATGACTCCTGGCCCTTAGCCATCATCCAGCAGGATTTACCAGTCAACTATCCAACTAATTTAGTAACACTCAACCTTGTCAAGTGAGACTGTGTAAATGTTATACTATAAATTTGTTCTATATTTTGCTTTAACTAATTCTCAAATTACTCTCCTTTTAGAAATTCTACTGCCTCTTGACTGGTCACTGTGTTGCCCAGGTCACTGCAAGTAATCAAGTAATCACTCAAGGATATTTGTCTTGAGAAGAGATTTAAAATTCTATCATTTTCTGCCTAATTGTAAAACTTGTAAACTGTAATACTTCTAATGTCTACTAAATAAAACTATTGTGAAATTGAAATGTTCAGTTTTCTAATTTACATAGCTTAGTAGTAGTAGTTGCTGTAACACATTTTAAGCAACCAATCTAAAACATTTTTTTTAAAATTTTTAAATTTTAAAAATCAGGTCTAGTGAACTTCCATTTAAAAATAGTCTTCCTGAAAAACTAATATACATTGCTATTACTTGTTGCATGCACTTTCAGAATATTAATTTTAAGATAAACTATTTGGGGAGTTCTAAAAATTATCTTGAATTTTTTAAGAACCCTTATTTTTAACTATACCCTTATTATGGAGGATAGATTTGTGTATGTAATAAAACCCTTAACAATGACCATATAACATCTAAATAACAAGTTTTAGTCAAATCTATCAAGATTTTTCAGATGTAGCCCCAGGTACAAACAAAAAAAAACATGGAGAAAGACCATATTGTATGACCCACTTTTTTGGATACGGGGGAATAAAAAACTTTTAGATTCGTAGCTACGATGAGCCAGTTTTTTTACGAATAAAATACTTTCTCTATAAAGAATAAAACATAAAAATAATAAATATTATGAATTTTACTAGCCTTAAAATACTCAAGGCCATGATTGTTTGGTCAGGACTGTTAGTGACAGGGTCGTTGTGGTTAAAATCAAAGCCGGATGCTTAAAGGTGTTTTTTTACCCTCCTTACAAATGCAGATATATTGTTATCGCTAAAATTTTACCTTCCATGTCTATATTCATTTAATGTGAATATAGTAATAGCCTCAGACAAGTAGTAGCACATATTGCTCATTTTACTTTAGTAAACTTAAATGTTGCAAGTTGATCAGTTATTTCACTTTAAATTATTGAAAGGATAAAGATAGCCCAACTTCTCACATCTAGATGGCATTACAAATTTATAAAAACACAATGCTCAAAGTTCTTTAAATAAAGTGGACTTGAAACTGTTTTGATGAAAATGTGTAGTTGATGAACAACGACAGTCTAAGCAAGCTGCCTTAAGGCGTACGGCGTCGCGTTACGTCAACGTGGGCATGGGTGCGTTGTGACCACAAAGCGTCACCGCCACTCCGGGCCGCACGTCTTGTCTGTAAGGCCGCGACACCGCCAATCAATTCAGGAACACCTCAAGGGGGCGCACGTCCCCTCAACTCTTGCCTCACACCCCTTCCCTCTCCTTTTTCACTCAAGCGCCTTCAACTCCTTTACCCTGAACTTCACGTCCTTTCTGACTGCTTTCTCATGGAGGAACGAGGACGGGTACTGTCATCAAGGTTTTCACGAGATATCTGTTGTCACCTTACTTTATTAATTGGTATTTTTTCCCTTTGCCTTGCTTCTTACTATACATCTAGATTATCCACATTAAATTACACTAATCTTGTAGGAATGAGTGAGGTGGGATTTAGAGTAAAACGTATTATCGTTTGCTTGGAGGTTAAATTGGAAATATAATTAAGCTAAAACCGTCAAATCACATCCAGCTGGTATTCTAGTCCGTCACCAGCAATCAAAACTAGATGAACTAGAATTCTAGTGTCTAGGGATCTTAATGACAGGCGATACGCCTTATATAATTACTATTAGGTCTAGTTGTATCCCATTGTCCCGAGGTAGCCGCGGCATTTGTGATCATAGTGCCTCTAGGGAGCCCACACCAGTGGCCACGTGGATTAAGACGTCAGCTTCTTCTGCTATTGTTGTAATGTGAAGAACAAGTGCGTAGCCCAGCAGTGTTTCTTGAAATTAAAAAAAAACTGTTTTCCAATCCCCCTCCACGAAAATGAGGTTAGATTTACTCAATATATTACAACTTATCGATCAATATTTAATGAGTGTAAAATGCGTTTAGCCCGGTAGGTTGTAGAATTTTTGCTAAGAAGGACCTTATGACCATTATAAAATGTTTACCAGGACTACTGTAACATATTCATACGCTTTTGATAGCTATTATCAATATTTATAAAATAACAGCCACTTCGGTGGCCACATGGTCTAAGATGATACTCTCACAGTGGACTAAATTGCTGATGACGGAGAAATCGAGGTTAGAATCTTGGTCGGGTGTAATGAAGGGGGTTTTTTCCAAAAAAGTCTTCCACTTTTCCTCCACGCAAATTTGGGTACAATTCCTCTAAAATTATTCCTCCTAATCCCTTAAAACATTAGCGTAATTATTACATAAGCATATAACCTGAACGGATGGTAAGACGTGGTGCTATGAAAAAAAAACACTAATAAAATAGAAAAACGTTATCAATGTTGAACGCAAAAATAAAATATTTTTTCTATTTTCTGAAAGGTCTTAGCAGAAAGTGGTTCAATCCTCGATATAAAGAGCTTTTGAAACAAATTCACTTGTTCCGACACCTGAATACACGACTGAGCACACAACTGAGTACACAACCGGACATAACGAAGCTAGGTAGACAGATGAATAGCTTAAAGTTTGACATTACCCAATAATTGTCCCCTCCCTTTAAATGAAAGACACGTCACTTTGAATGTGTCCACTTGATGGCGGAGTTGAAGTGTTTTGGCCCTATTGAGACAGTTCTGAGAATTAAACCAGTGACTTACCAATTCTGAAATAGATCGTTATTAAAGGTGACCAATTTCCATAACAGTGTGGTTAGGGAGGCTATAAACAAGTATAGAGGATTTTTATTCTATATACTATGGATAAAAAAGTTTTTGTGCATGAGCTCAACCTGTTACACCTATACTACAAAATAATTAATTAGCTAGAGTTATGAGAGAAGTATTAGTCTGGGCAGCTGGTAATCCGCGTCTTAAGGTGGGGTGCAAGATAACGTGAGCTATGATACATAATTTATAGTTTTTATTGAAAAAAAAATTGGTCAACATACATAAAATATGGTTTCATGAGATACGTTTGGTTTAATCACCCACGCATATATGGGTGTAGATAGCACCCAGGGCATATAGAAATAAATGCTACGGAACTTCGAACGAACTTTCTCACTCCATTGTTTAAAAATTGAGATATTTACTCAAAACTCGTAATATATGTGAAATGAAATAATATATACTAGCAAACCCGAGACTCCCAGTTTTAAATTTTATAATTTTTTTTAATGAATTAGGAGGTTTAAGGAAAAATAACATAATTTTTTTTGAGAGATATAATTATTTCCTTACTATATGGTATTAGAGAATAATACGTTAAGACTTAAGTAGTATCTCTTTACAACTAAAGCTCACAAAATTGTATTAATATATTTGTAAATATCTCAGAAACTATTGGTTTTATAAAAATATATTTCAAATAAAAGTGAATTTTTAATTTTTAATAGTAATACAATTTTTCAATAATAAGTTTCTTAGTATCTCAAATAGCTGTGGAGATACGGAAGTTTCCGCTTCTGTAAAGTAGCCTAAGAGTAATTTTCATGGGAAAATGAAAATAGCCAATTTATTTATAGTCTTAAGCAAACCTAGATATGAATTTTCTTCAATATATTTAGAGACTTTTTTTTGTCTTTTATTAAACTACTCTTAACTTTAGGCTTAAGCAAACACACATATAGATGGATTTATAAAAACAACATTTTAGGGGTCATGAAACGTTGACATCCATCAACAAATCGGGTTATTTTATTTTAACAGTCGAAATATTTTGCTTTTAGTTTTGTTCAGAAAGTATATATATATATATATATATATATATATATATATATATATAT
>CABFVX010000068.1:64569-77274 GCA_902151425.1 Timema shepardi
TCAGAGTCCCCCCCCCCCGTCCTCCCCCCCTCCCAGCTTCTATCATCACACCAGCTACTGCTCGGTCAAATACGGTGTCTAGTGACCTGGCGATCTAGGGGTAAAATGTCAGACTTCTGTGCTAGGGGTCCAGGGTTAAATCCTCGGTCCTATCACAGATTTATCTTATTGCCAAACTTTCCTTAAACTCTGACAAGACGTGTATCAATCACAATTTGTGAATGTGGGGGATGCCAGGACTCCACAGTGGTTCGGATTCTACGTTAAACTGAAGGTCTCCATTTCATCTCACATTCACTCTACCATTACATATTAGCGTAAGTGCGTATAACTCGAATGGGTAGTAAGACACGGTGCTAATAATAATGATAGTAATAATAATAATATTTTTTTATTTAGGTAATGTTCTCAGTAAATATTGTAATGAAAATAAGATGTAATCTTACTCGTTATAGAGATTTTTTGAAATATATCTACGTTGGTGTATGAAATATAACTATATCCCATTTAACAAGATAAATAAGCTCGAATCTAGTGGGAATTACTTCTGGCAGAATAATATACAGCCATTCAAAGCTTTTTATAAATAATTATAATATTATTACTATTATGATATGTCTGGACTACGTAAATCTGTAATTCATTTCGTGGAAAGATTAGCCAGTACTCATGTAGCGTTGGCCAGATTACGCCTAAACTTACTAATCTAATTGTACATCCTTTTCGTGGAGGCTCTTTCCATGTCCCGATTAGGTGAAAGGATGGTGGTAGTGTTTATATGACGTTGTAGAGCCAATGAAGATATTAATCTAACTTAGGTCTAATTTACAAAACACTTGTGAATATGGGAATTATTCCTATTTTAGAAAAATACCTGGATACTTGCTGGGAATCGAACTCGATACCGCTAAGCAGCAGCCAGGAGCTCTGAACACTATACCATGAGACTGGTGTTCATAAATAATATCCAGTTTTAATAAATTAGGCCTGAATACTATATTTTTCTCCTTATGAAAATATGATTTTACCTTTTTAGGAAAATTAGTGATCAATAATGTTACGGAATGAAGCATAAAAGGGCTGAGAAACATACCCCGTGATTGCTTTAGAATCCCGTGTTTGGGTTTGAATTCAACTAGGCCAAGATTCAATCTTTAAATGACACGCGAACAGTCAATATACGTGAATGGTATCTAATTAAACGTGTTGACTTGTGATCTAATGACCCTCGCCATGGATTAATAAATATTATACTAATAAATTCATCAATTCATATATTGGTAGCTGTAAAATTATTTTCTTGTGTATTTCACATCACCATGATTTATATTAGCAAACACCTTTTAGCTTACTTGACTATTTTGTGGTTGGAACGTTTTCCTTCTGAAAAGAAGAACTACGCCTGTTTTGAAAGTGCTTTTCCTTCCAGTTGGCAGAAAGAATGTGAAATGGACTTGTTCAAGTAGACATTTCAATACAATCTGCTCCGAAGGATTATGTAACTAGGCAACACTTTTTTTTGGTCGAAGTTTAGTTTCCATGTACCTTGTCCAGTTTTCGTAAATGGCAAAGCTTTTAGAAAATACAAACTTTCTTTTTCCAATTTAATAACACTTTAATATATTATAAGCATTATTTTATGAGTATTAATAATATAATTTAAAATCACAGAGCCTAACGTATGATTAAGGGAAAGTAGATCTATTTACTCGTACTTTAATATATGTTAAATAAAACTTTTACTATTAACATTGTACTATACATGAATCCATTTATGATTAGGTATTAAAATACATAATATATATATACATATGTGTGACATTACCCATTCCTGAATAAAATATATAGTTCAATAAGTGTGTCAAATATGGATACCTAATTATTATTTTTATCCTATTATATTGTGTTTGAGTCGCTTTAGCTTATGGGATATTACTTTATTTTAATGGTAGACAGTAACATATTTAGATCATACATTTTTGCTAATACATAAGAGAGTGGTTAAAAAACCTCCTATATTAAATTAACTGACTTTTAAAAGATTTCTAGAAAACATTTTTCAAATTTTACTGACTTAACCCTTTTTCGGTTTTACTTGGAGGATGACGGTTTTTGCATTCACTATATATATATATATATATATATATATCACATAATAAAAATTAATTGGTAGGGCCTATTAAGCTTCAACACTTTTATAATGTAATTTTTAAAGTAGGCCTGCTAAATGTTCTATATATTATTTGTAGTACATTATAAATTTGGCATTAAATGCGAGAACCAAAATCCCTCACGTTTGTTTCAGTGTTTAGGTGCGAGTTTAAGAGTTTTTATATATAAATATTAGAATTAAATGATTTTATGTATTTTAAATTCAGTTCCCTAATTTTTTCCTGTTTTTCCTTACATTAAAAAAGGTCCTGACTTTTAAGATCTTCCCTTCTTTCCAGTTGCTGCAGGCCGCCATAAGAAATATTAAGATGAATTATTACTAAACTTTAAAATAGAGTTGGTTTGAAGTATAACAAGCTGAAGAAACCTGGGGCTTCTCAATTAACATGTAAATTCTCTAGGGCTGATATAACATTAATTTTCTTTGATTCAGGGTTATTGTTCGTTAATTATGTACTTTCAGTTGTCCCAATACCTATCACAAAAGTTAAATCAATATCTTTGTGTGATAAATTAAATTGTTATTTATATATTCATTTAGTTGTGATTATATTAAACACATTTTTTTTTGTTAGTTAAAGCTACCCTATTGTTATTTAAAACCTTTTTTTTTTGTAATATATGTGACTGCAACAAAATTTATTTGAAATTCTCTGTATTCACTGGGTTGTATTAAGACACAAAATGTCCCTGTATTTTCCTGGTAATTTCCGTCGTACAGATGCTGTATTATACTTTCATTTTATATCTAACTTATTTTTTTTGTTATAGATCACCTTTACAGAGAAATCAAACATTAAAATAAATAATATATATATATATTAGAGATGGGACGCTCAAATTCTCGATTCCTTGAATCCCTCGAATCCTTTGGTATTCGGTAAATTCGAGATTCTATAATCTAGCCAAAGAATATCTTTAATCCAAATATAAAGGCCTTAGATTAATCTCAAAATGCAATTTTTCACAAATTATATAAATGCAAGTAGTTAGAACAAAAATGGCAATTTAGCTTAATCTATGTAAAAAATAAAATTGAAAAATCACCATATTATAAATTCTTTTACAGAAAAATAATTTATTGTTTAATGTCGTCTTTATTATTGAAACGTAAAAGAAAAGGCAAACAAATAGGAATATTCACTGGTGCAAAACCTTCTAAAATGTTTATTTGTCTGCCTTTTGAAAATACACTTTTCAATTTTTTGACAAACTAAATCTTACTTTTGAAGTTTCAAGTATTCGAATTTGTATTCGAGATTTGAAAGAAAATTTTGGATTTGGATTCGAGAAATATAGGATTCGAACAATCTATAATATATATATATATATACTCTTCACACATTAATATTTCACAACGTTGACAAGTGGCACCTATTCGCATCAACTATTATAAAGTAACCTATTAATCTTTTTGTGGTGTGAATACAGAATAAGCTAGTATCATTTTTTAACAGTCAAAAAAGGTGAAACTTACCTTGTATAAACTTTACCTAGAGCATAATTTCACCATCTTAAAATTTACCACCTGACTTTGTAACTCAATGCGGATTCAGTAAACCCTATGTGTAAGAGTGCTGTAATTACGTAATTCAATTTCACTTTGCAAAACGCACAGTTTCACATGCACAGGATATAGTGATTAAGGGAATTTATCATGCTTTAAATTAATAATTGAAACATTGAATCTGCTCAGATCTATACTAAAAAGCAATGAATGTGCAGATACGCTACACTCGACCAATAACTTTCTGCTAACGTAACCAAAGTTGGACCGTTGTGTTGTAGGTTTCATAAAACGTTGGTTGTTGGTTTTATATTCATCGAGTAGTCTAGGAGTTTTAAGTATATTTGTTCTACCCAATTGGTGTCAGAGATTAATATACTACAATGAAATACGCCGGAAGTAATTACGATTTTATGCGCGCTATATTTATTCGATTCGGCATGCCTTGGGCGCATTGTCTAATTATTGGATTTATTTAAAACAACTACTTTTCAGATAGTAAATTTCCGCACAATGATATAGGTAGAAACCCTATAATCGAGCTTTAATCAGCCCTCTGGGCAACCCTGGCAATGAAATTTACTTTGTTAAATGTGAAAAACTTTACTAAAATATTGACGTATTTAATTAGATGTAATCAAAGAAAATATCAATAACCGGAGATTAAACCGATTATTGTACCGATACACGTATTGATTTGTGATTAATAAATATTTATAAGTAAATTAGGATATATTACTGATAAAAAAAACCTTCCCTGACAGGGTTAGGCACACCACACTCAGTTAAACTTGTAGGCTGGGGTACATTCTAGTAGGAGAGCAATAGGGATAGTTTTCACTCAGCGTGGTTTTATATAATATTATTTTACTAGGGAGATACCTTAAGAAAACATAAACAGCAAATTTTCACAGTTAATATTGAAAATATTTAACTATTTTATTTGTGTCGTTTTAAAATAATTACTAATGTCATTCAAGATTGACAGCTGAAGATCTAATTAATTGACGTGTGAAAGTAGATATATAAAACATTTATAGACGCTAAAAGTTTTTTATATCAAAATTAGACGTTAGCGTCTGTCCAGTAGATTTTTCTTAAGGATTCATGTACCTCATTTTAAGAAGCTAACAGATAGTGATTGAATTTTAACGTATATATATATATCGTGCAAGTAAGGGTGTCCAAGCCAATTTCTGTTATTAATAAAATTTTATTTATCTGTTAAGAAACCACTTTTGTTCTTAACTATTATTGAGGGCATTCTCAAATATTTATATTTAAAGGAAAAAAGATTAAAGTAATTATTAAATTGCATTAAAATTTTATAAAAAATCATTAATACCTCCACGAACCCGATAATATTCTTAATATAGCAAGGGTAATATTAGAGAAGTTCTTCAACAGTGCATATCTTGAAACAAAGGTTTGTTAATATAGAGATTGAAATTTTTTTTAACATCAAATATATAAAACGTATAAAATAAATTAATAACTTTAAAAGCTTCAACCCTTAGTACACTTAAATAGATAGGATTATAATCACTTGGTCGATAAGGTGGCTGAAATAGGATGGAAGGTTTGCTTTAAGTATTTATCTAAAAAACCCAGCAGAAAAAAATATCACAGAGTGAAAGAGATTTTTTGAGTTTTATATACAACCTCTTTCCCTTTTTATTTATTTATTTTATTTCTCCCTCTCAATACCCTGTCTTAAATATGTCATTCAATTGTTTTTGTGTAAACACGTACTATTAAAGTAAAAATATTACTAAAGTATTATAAATATTCCCTAAGTTTGATTTTATATCAATTAAATATTTAAATATGATAGAATGATCGAAAACATTGCATATATGATTTTACTTCTATGATAAGTTTCTTTCAAGTAAAAGAAATGAAATATCTATTAGCTAGCTAATGTTTCCAATATTTCAAGATAGAGTATCTGTTTACAATTTAAAAGACTAATGATTAATCATTTATTTGCTCTAGGAAACAAATAATATATTCGGCACAAATTGGATGTAATAACAAAAAAATGGGGGATGAAGAGCAAAATAAGAAAAGGAAACACAAAGGGATGGGTAAAGGAAAGGAATGTTGTTAAAATAAGACCGTGTGAGATACAGAGATCGCATCTCACCACACACAGCATCCCTAGGTGTGGCCAAGAGAAATGGGCGGTGAACCCCACTAGCTATGGGGAAGGAGATAATGGATTTCTGATGACTTGAATCCACCCACGAGCTCCCCCTTCCTATTCAACCCTGGCTTGATTCTGATCGAAAACAACGCCATTAACGGAATTAAAGATCGGGGGCCTTGAGAACTAGAATTATTTGCTGGTAAGTTGCCACTAGACGCGAATGGTTACAAGACATACCCACGTTACTGTGGCGTCACATTTGGTAAATTTTAGCATGATATAACTTTTTTTAAGAAAAAAGATTTATATAATTTTATTAAATAATTTTCATTGTGTTAAGCACGTTTACCACTATTTCCTAAATATAAAATTACCTATATATCCAAGGTTTCAAAACAGAAATATCATTTTTTGAGACAATTTAGAACAGGCACGTCAAATTGACAGCCTATGAGCTGCACGTGACCCTATATATGATTTTGTACACCCCGTGGACCGATGGTTATGATGAAACGTCAAACAAAGTAACTCTATTATTTTGTTTATATACTTCTTAGAAATACTCTAATTGGGAAAGTGATATTTGGGGATTTGGCATAATTTGGAGAAATATGTAATTTGAGATTTGTTGGTGTATCAAATTTGTGCTTTCTTCCATAGGGGCTCAGTACTCAAAATTGTCCTGATTTACAAACCAGATATGTATAGTGTCTGGCAATACAAAATTACGTAAATGGTTGTTTTCTCACATGAAATGGAATACAACACACGAGAGGACAGGCATTAAGAAAATGATCTCAGCACAACATAACGTTTAGATCCCTACATTCATATCGCTGCTACACATATATGTTTATTGTTTCAAATGTATAGCTAGGAGAAAATAACTAGTTTTATTGATTTAAATAAGGGCTTATCTATTATTCTATTTGTAATAGTAAAGTAACCAAGCTGGAACAGTTTTAACTGATTATAAGAATAAAGAATATTTTTAAATGAGGCCCATTGTATATTCTCAATGTTCAAAAAATTCAAACATTGACATGCCTACTTCAGAAAGTATAGTATAGAGGAAATGAGTATCACTTTTCATAAAACTGGCTCTGTGTAGACAGTAATGTTATTGGTGTTTATAAGAGGACATACCCTTTGTGGAGAAATACATGCAGTCGTCACATAACCCTTTATTTCAGAAGCGAATGTGTTCAAATTAGAGTGATTATTTCTTTAGTTCGCCTTCTCTTCAAGGACTAGTAATTAAAACTTTAAGTTTGATGTTCTAAATTCATAAATATTCCAGTGTTTTTTTGGATGTGAAATTTCTTGCATTTCCCCGGTTTTTCCTGTCACAAACAATTATTCACGGTTCCCCTGGTTCACTCAGTTTTCCATGTGCGCGGAAGCCCTTATAGTCTCATGAAAGTCATCAAGTTTAAAGTTCTAAGAAAATCAATGCGATAAACTAGATATTTATTCCATTTTTCTAATCTCAGGTGAAATTCTACTTTTAATATGAATAATGGTCACTATTCCAAATCACATATTGATATAGGAATTGCATATTTAAGTGGTTACATGGTTTAAGGCAGTGCTATTAAACCTTTAATCTCACCTACTCCCTGATATAATTTCTCTTCATACCCCAAAGTTGTTGGTGCATTATTCAAGTTATACATATTCCATAATATACATCTGAAATAAAACTGGCCCTCCCAGATCATATGTCCTTATGTCCGGGTCTTTAGTGGCTAGAATTAGATCTTTCTCAGACTATTCAGTGTTTAGAATGAAATAATAACTATATATAAGACATTCTACGTGCCATGTAAGATGTATTCACGTACCCCAGGTTGAAAACCACTTGTATAAGGCATTTCTTTCGTAATAAACTAGATTGACAGTGACATAAAGACCTGGACTCAAACCCCGATAGGGTGTATGTTTTTTTTCCTTAATTATTTTTTGCCCTCCCATCTCACAAATATGGCTAAATTTAATTTTAGTTACAGAGTCCTCATCCCTTTAGTATATTATATTATTATTATTATTATTATTATTATTATTATTATTATTATTATTAGCACCGCGTCTTAATACCCGTTTGGGTTATACGCACTTACGCTAAGATAAATCTGTGCCGGGACCGAGGATTGAACCCCGGACCCCAGCACAGAAGTCCGACACCTTACCCCTAGACCACCAGGTCACCCCTTTAGTATAAATATATGGATCGTTATATATAATAATTGGACGTGGAGTGGATAAAAATATTTAAATATTGTATATAGCTTATAATGAAAGATTTATATAGATTACTCAAAACAACTGGTAACGTATGTATATAGGGATGATAACGTTTAATTATTATGCTTTTTAATAAAAACCAATACTTGTCTATGTTTATAACTGTTTAGTGAGGTTAATAAATTATTTAGGCTAAATAATTAATTTTTTTAGCACCACATCTCACTACCTGTTTAGGTTATACATATGTGTACAAACTACGTTTAGTTACGCCAGTAAGTTAGGGATGAAAAAGGTTGGATTTGAATAAATTGTATTCACATTTGCCTGGAGGGAGGGTGAAAAACCATTTTGGAACATCCACCCTTTTAACACGAGTGTGACGCCTTAGACCAACTGAAGCAGATGCTAAATAGTAATCTTGAAATATGTTTTAGAAGCCTATACGTTAAACCAAAACGGTAAATAAACCAAGACACCCCATACTTTTGTCAGTGTCACACAAAATAAAATGTTAATAGAACTATTTTCTTATTTACAAAAAATGTAAAAAATAAAAGGTTTATGAATATTCATAACATTTACTGTGGAGTTCTATTAAAAAAAGAGTCATGTTTTGGTGAGAAGAGACGTTTTCAAGACGATAACAAAAGAATCACAAAATGTAATGAGTCGGGAAGGCTGAAAGCAATGGTTTTAGGTTGAATACGCTAGAACTGGGAGAGAGGGTAGATTGAGAAGGAGGAGGTCCCGGGGTGGGGGGTTTGATGAATCGTACCCGGAAGAAAGATGGTCGCGTTTCCAGGCAGCTATACCAAATACTGCGGCAAGAAGAATAAAAGAAAACACTGCTGACGCAATAACTGATCCTATTTACATCCGGGAAGAAATGGACGCATTTCCACTGATAGAAAAGAGGGCGATACTACGGATAATGCCGATAAAGCTAAGGAAATAAATCAAGTCTGGAAAAATAAAACGTTTCTCTTCGACCAACTTAAAATGTTCTATATCTGAGAACTGCCTTGAATGTGGGAATATAACTCATTATTTAGCTGATATGTGAATAATTTGTGATGAACAACGTTGAAATTAACTTTTATAATATTAATTACAACTGTATATATTTTTAACCCAACATATTGTGCATATTTAATTAAAAGGGTTTATGTTTAGAATTGTTTTTCCACAGTATTTCAATTTCTGTCCAAGCTAAAAGCATTTTAACTACGCTAACGCAGTAAGTATGAAGAAGGTACTTTTATTTTATTAAATTCATCCACATTACCGTGAGGGGAAGAACCTTAATAAACCCATCCAGAAATCGAAGAAGATGAGTCTGACATTTAGTCTGAGAGCCCAACAATGAGGGGGGTGTCCACTGTTGAATATTAAATAATTTTTATTAATTGATAAAATTAATTTGAATTAGAATAATAGAAATAAATGTGTTAAAACATGATTTACAAGTGATTACTTATATAATACATGTTTCAGTTTATTACTTTATTTTTGATATTTACCTATTTTCCCGTTTAAAATATTTAATTACTAAATGAAAGCCAATTCAACGGTTAACTGATATAATATAAAATACTTTGAATTTGAACATTTACATTCAACTAAAATAGGAAAGGAACTTTTTTAATTCTCCCTATCGCTCCAATTTTACGTGCGAGCCCAAAATAAAACTGAAGTAGGTCATGCCAACTTAGATCTACTATCAACTGGAGCCAAATGAGCTTAGAAATCTTCGAGTCTAGTGTTATGTGAGTGTGTTTGTGTTTGTGTTTGCAATTGTGCTGACTACATTCTGGAAGATTGCAAGGTGGAAAAGTAAAATTGTAAAAGTTGGGGGGGATTCGGATGAAGAAGAGAAAATAGATACAGACCAGGACAAAGAGATCGTAAAAACAGAAAAGTTTTTGTGATCTGTCACAGAGAAAAATTACTAGTTCTCTCCATAGTGAAATTTATGGCAGTGTATTTCAAGGGATGGGGTAAAACATACACATACAACGCGACATTTACTGCAACATTTTATTGAACGTTCTATATTTGAGTGTTTAATTTGTTTGAGTGAAAAATAGGGGCAATATACCCCCAATTTATTATATAATGTAGGGCCTGTATTTAGGCAAAGTGATTTAAGGTAGACATACTTTTATAGTTTTTTGAAGGCTAGACTAAAAATATTATTTACATCGATATTGATGGTATAAATTTTTAGCTGTGTATTTTTGCTTATATTATGGTAGGCAATGGAAATAATATTTGATGCAAACATATTTATTAACAATTCTAATATTTGTATGCATAGTCCTACATTTTTTGTTTGAAATATCAATATTATATTTAATCGGTGCAAATGCTTTGTACCTTGTAGTAAAGACAATCTATATGTCAATATCCTAGGTAAATATAATTGTAAATATTCTAAGTAAATATAATTTACTAATATATATATATATATATATCAATAATTATAGATGCTATATAATTGTTTTGTACCATTCATCTGGGCTATCTACCAATTTAAAATAAGAGATTATAAGAAATGTTTTCAAATTTACGTGAGGGGAGGATTATAAGCCATTCAGGTTCACTTCAGTACATCCATTTGAGCTTCAACCACCATCCTCCTCATCAACGACAAACCAATCCCAATGCCCACCTCAGCGGGTAATATTATGTAATCAATATTTTATTATATAATATCCCGGCGTATAAAACATTCGCTGAAAAAAATTTGTTAACAATACAAAATATATGTAATAAAATATTGACTTAATGTTTCACCAAGCTTAGCCACATGATCTCAATATCGTATTTACAATCTATTTATTACGATTTTGTGATTTCTCTCTCTTTCACACACAGATACACACACACACACACATAAAACGTAGTATAAAATTTAAGCGTTAAAAAAAACATTGAGCCATTCCAAGAACATAATACTTACCTTTAGTTGTCCCTTTGAAATATGAATTTAACTCGTGAAAATGATATCTAGAATGTCTTAGATTACGGTATCCTCTTAAGGACCAAACAAAGCCAAAGATACTACAATATTATGTTTCCTATTCTCTGACTTGGTGTGTAAAATTCAAGATTTTCAGAGAATCTGGTAAAATGACTGTCGTAACAAATCTTTGTGCTAGAAACATTTGCCCTATAAATAGATAAAAGCCAACAGTTTTATACTATATAATAAAACATTTAAATAGGTTTAAAATAGCACAGAACTGTTATTTGTTAACGAAACAGTTAAAAAGACAATACGTCCAATAACAACTTAAAATAATTTCCAAAATATTTTTTGTAAAGAATAGGGAATGAAGGAGTGGGTGTTATTTTAAATATTATTGTCAACATTACCTTTTAAACGTCAATATAGTAAAGTTAAAATTGTCTCCCCAACGACAGTGAAAATCATGTTTTTTTTTTGTGAATTTGATACACCGTTTTTTCTATACTTTCAGGTTATACTCATATATAATGATTACTCTACTGAGGTAGGACTGAGGCAGGAAGTATCGTACCTAAAATCTACTGGAATTTGCATGGAGGGTGAATGGTAAACCACTTGGGAATAGCTACCTTCAGTAGAACCAACCGGGATTAAAACTCAAAGCTCCCCGGCAACGGCAATCCAATCTATTGCGAGAGGAATGATCTGAACCCTTCGATCACGGATAGTAGTAAAAAGTAATGTTTAAGTTAGCCCTAAGACTATTGTTCGAAAGGAAATTTTTAGTCCAAGAAAATAACAATAGTTATAGGCCTATATATTGATCTTTTTTGGACTAAAAATTATATATATATGATATTATAAAATATAAACTACGCCATAAGTGAAGAGTAGGCCCTACCTATAATGTTCATCTCTAAATTCTATAAAACTATCCACGGGGATGATTGACTTGAAAGCTTCTTTTGTTGGTTATCCATTGTAAAGGCTGAGGCTAGTTCAGGTATCTTAAAGAGTCTGAAACCATAAACGGATACAGTATCGTCGTGGTATTGTTATGGCACGGAACGTCACTGTTCGAGCCACGTTCCAGTGTCTCCCATCACCCATCATTCATCATCATCTTTCCCTCCCACGTGTGTCTTGTGAGGAAGTTGTGAATGAATGGGATGGGTTGAATTTAAAGCAAGTGTTGTTTTCTCTTTGCAGGTAGTCGCCCCCTTCTCCAGACTCCCCCCCCCCCTAAATAACCCACTGCGTGCGTTTCCTTGCATTAATGATTGTATCTTTTTTTATTCTCGTCTCATTCTCCATAATAACTGACAAACCAAACAAAGTTTAATATCCATTTGTTTGATGGCATTGTGATTGTTTCTTTCACTTAACGCGTACCAATTTTTATAAGAAGGGCCTTATCTAACATCAATAATAGATATCGTTTGCCGTGTTCATACGTCAAGTCATGTGATCAGCAACTGGTCACTTTTTTGATAAATAGCTATATCTATATATTATCAATACTTATAAAATAACACTTAAAAATGTTCTCAATTTTTGGCATCAAAAATTTAGTTTTTGTTTTCTAAGAGGTTTTACCAAAGAAATTTGAACATTGGTCTAGATTCGAAGGTCAGCCTATCCCCCTTTCGATCTTTTTTT
>CABFVX010000068.1:82702-112730 GCA_902151425.1 Timema shepardi
AATATATATATATATATATATATATATATATATATGAATGGAACTAATGCAATCAATACAGAACAAGTTTAGTTCCTTTCAAAGATGTAAACAGGAAAAATATTGTCTAATGTGTCCCAGTTAAAACCATTACATCTGTTCACACAACCACAATCCCGTGTCGACAGTAGCGCTTGATGTGTGTTTTACTAACTTTTCAGGTTGTAAACATACATGATAATAATTACTCTATGGGGGTCGGGATGAGGAAGGAAGCATTTTAGATGTGAGCTACTGGGAAACCATCTAGGGGTAAAACCACTTCTCAATAGACCCAAACAGGGACTAAAAACCTTAACTCCCAGTCATCAGCAGGCCAGTCTAATACGAGAGTGATAACTAATACCACTGAAGCTGGTGCTTGGTGGTAAAATTTGTCACTAACGTCAGGTATACTGTTAACAATATGTTATATTATAATCAAAACCTTAACGAATACACACACTTTCACTGGGATTCAACAATTGGCTAACTTTACTCAAATATGTGTGTATCTCTATTTGTCATTGCTTATTGGGATTTAGTATTGTGTTGACAACTTTTAACCCAGCCGTCATCCCAATCATCGATTAATAAACTAATTAATTACCCTTAGAGCCTAATTATATAAATTCCCAAAACTAGCACCATATAGTAATTAATTAATAGGACGCATACCACAAATATGAAACATTATCTGGAAAATTTGCTGGTTAAAACTTACTGGAAAAATTTAATTTCTAGTTAGGAGAGAATTTCAGACACATGTTAGACAACTCTATCTCTCTGACACTTATTGTCAACTGGGAATCCCTTAACACCGAAAACTCTCTCTAACCAACCCCACTAGACAAAAACGTTGAGCAAAAAAATGTTTGGCCTAGTTTACGGTGCTTGAGGATGTGTTTGTAATTCAAGGCAGCTATGAGTAGAAATTTCTACTTGCCATGTAAACGAGTCAGAGAAAATAACAAGTTAGAATAAAAAAATAGTATAAAACAAATAGGCCATTTACATATTTTGATCTAAGCTAGTCTACTAAAGGTGAGTAATTTAGTATAAACTATAGGGTATATAATTAATTAAAATGAAATAAGCTTAAAAATATATTTAATCAAATATATCTTCTTTCCTAAACTGAATTATTTTTATTCAGCAAAAGCTACTGGTCGTGGTGGCTTAGGTAACCAATTATAAGGTTTAATGTAATGTCCTTAAGTCAAAGATCCTTATATTTCTGGAAAGAAGGCTGGGGCTGACATTTTGATATCCTTCAGAAAATATTATTATTCATTCTGCCAGTCGTAACAAAAGACTATAAAAGCAGCGTGTATTTTGAATGGTATTATTTGCTAATCTTTATTTTCTTACTAGAATTTCCAACCATGTTTCATATTGCAGTTTTGCTGCATGGTACTCGTGGGAATCATTATTTTAGGATTCTGTTAATAATAAATTCGATTTTGGCCCAATACTGGAGCAGTAGTTTTTTAAATACCCAAACATGGGTAGTCTCAATTTAAAATGACAAATAATCAAAACGATCAATATTGCCCTAAGAGGAAATAGTTATGTGGGTAACTAAATCCCTAAATTAAGGTGGTAAGGGAGGGGGTGGAAGAAGAAACCGAGTGTTTTGCAGTTTTTATGGCAACATATTTTTTTTGCGGAATAAACAAAATATTGGTTTATACAAACATAGAATTTAATTTTCTTCACACATGGTGATCTCAAGTTTTCTTGAATATCTCCCAAGGGTGTTCTGGAATTTAATGATAACTTTTTTCGCTTCATTTAAAAAGTTTGTTAGATAATGACATTATGCCCATGACAGATATTCAGGAAATTTTGATATCGACATGTGAATAAAATTAAACTTTATGTTTGTACTGTAGCAAAACTTGATTTATACTGTACAAAAAAAGATTTCCATAGAAAATGCAAAAACACTGGTCTCGCGCCCCCTTCCATCACAACTTAAAGTTCGAAGATGAATTCAGGTGCACTAACATACGTTTGATTCCTAAGTAAATAATATTATCTACAAATATCAATTTTATAACTAATATAATTGCAGATAAAGCTATAAATGTTCATATGTATTTTCAATGCTAGCTACAATAAAACGTATCGATAGACGCATGGGATAAGTCATAAAGAACATTTTATTTGGTTGGTCGATGGTGACAGTACTTAAAAACTTTTTTCGACATGGTTTTACACTCTACCTCCACGCCAATGTGTACACATTTCCTCTAAGCTCTACCATACACATCCCTCTTCTACAAATGTAAATATGTGGAAAAGCCACACCGGTAGTAAAACAACAAAACAACACATACAAGTTTAAAAAAAAACATCCCTTTCTACCACGATTCAATTTGATATAATTTCGTATAGTTTGAATGAAAATAATTAACTAAAGTAACACACCAGAACAACGTTTCACAGTCAAAATGTCATAGTTATCTAAACGGGTCTACTTAAAAACAATTGAACTGTAGTAAATAATTTTTACATTTTTATTTTCAGAAATAAGATTATTATCATACACAAACATTTGAATTGATATTGTTGTTTATGTATGACTTAAGGCTTTGGTCAAAGCAAAAAGCAAAGATAATGAAGCAGGAAATGTATTCATCCGCCATAATGCAACACTTCATGAAAACAAGGTAGTAAAAAGCCGGTTTCTTCCTTTTTGGAAAAGTTTTAAATTAGATAATTCTTGTCAAGGAGTACAAATTTATTGCTTCGAATGATATTATACCCTTACACCCCAACCCTTACCCCCGTGAATGACTAGAACAAAGTTTTCCCTAATGATAACGTTAGGCATTTCGTTGTATAAATTTACCTAAAACTTAATAAGTTTCTCTCTTCATGAGCTCCATAAACAGTGGAACGCTTGTCTTATATTAACTTTCGTAACCTTCTTTCTCTTTTTTCCCTTTCATCTGTTTTATGCTTTGCACACTTCCGCTTTTCTTACTTTTTATAAACTAGTTTTTTTTCCTGTTGTTTTTGAAAGTTCATTTCTTGTTATCTCTGTCATTCGTTATACTCAACACAAGTTGCAAATTACAAAAATAAATGTAAAAATAAGTTTTTCCCCCCTTATTTAGTTTAATACCCAGGCACCGTACGAATGTTTTCCACTCTTTCTCCAGCCCACTACACACCAAAAAGTGTTTCCACAACCCCCATAAGCTTATTGTTTATCACTATACGCTTATGAATACAGAACGTATGATAATAAAGTGTAATGAGAATACTTATAAGCCTGCCATAATATATGTCGGCTCATTTTCTTATTTTGTAACTAGAATACGTACCAACAAAAGATTGGATTTTATGTTGTTGTTTTTTTTAGCCAAAAGGACTTGGAAGCAAAGTAGCTAGTTAAAAATTGTTGTGATATTAAACAATTTAAACTATTTCACACAAAATTAAGGAGGGATGGAAGGGGATTTGAGAAAAATATATATATATTTTTTTCAAATCTTATGGCAAAGCATTTTTTCGGCCAACATAAATAAAATATTGCTCCAGTATAAAATAAAATTTAATTTTATTCACATTATGACCTAAGAATTTCTTGAATATCCATAAAGGGTGTCATGGAATTTAATGACAACTTTTTTCTTTTTATTTAAAAATTTTCTCGTCTAGTGCCACTATGCTCATGATAGATATTCAAGAAGTGTTGATTTCAACATGGGAAGAAAATTAAACTCTATATTTATACTGGAGAATTATTTTATTTATTTTAGCCAAAAAAAGTTTTGCCATACAAATTAAAAAAACACCGGCTTTTTCATGCGTCCTCTCTCATCCCACCTTAAAAACTCCCTTTCCCCATGACCCTCCTCATTCCCTCTTCCCGTGGTAGGGGCTAGCTTGGCCAGCATGTTAGTATCAAAGTAACTCTACTAGTTAATGTTTAGGCTTATTAAGCTGATGGGACTCCATAAATCCGGTCATGGTCGGTCAACTCTCAAATAATTTATCTATTTCACAAAGAGATATCGATATTTATTCAGACAGGGATTTGAACTATGGGCCTCTGGCTTCACGAGCTGAACAAAGTACTAATTTTACTAATTGAGATAGAAGTTCTTGTCTTAAAAAGGGTGTATTAACCTAAATTAACAGACTCACCCCCTAAATAGGTTATTTGAATAGACGCGCTTGTTTTAAATGATAAAATTTGACCACGAAACATAATTTGAAGCAAATAAATTCAATAAAAACATAATATTTTGTTTCAAGGGTTGTCCACGTAACCTTTTAACTGTTTTATTTTGTACACTTTGTTTTTATAGTAGGTGATTAATCTTAATAATAATAAAAATACGTAAATTTGAAAGAGGGGGCTTAAAGCCCTGGCTAAATCAAAGTGAAGATTAAAAAAATATTGTTTACAGCCATTTCGTCAAGTAACTGCTGGTATTCTTTTCTAAAATATTTCTTTTCCCACTATTTTCACTTGGGTTTTATAGTTTGAATAGATTATATTTAGAACTATCATTGGTTATTTTTAACTTAAAACAATTAAACGTATTTAAGAGCAGCATCTTTTAAGAGAAAAATTACTCCCTCTACTTTAGTTTTTTTATGGCAAAAGAAGCTCTCGAACTTAATAAAAACTAATAATATATTTAAACAAGCTTGAATTTTATTTTATATAGCCATAAAATTAAAAAATGTTGTTTTATTGTTTTATAAAAGTACTATGTCAAGTTTCCCAAGTCAACACAATTTGCTCAAAATGTAAGTGACAATGAGCTGGTATCTCCTTTTCATGTATATTTTAACAAAATATGTATTTGGGTTAGGTGTAAGAACAGGCGCTGGCCTTAGCTTTGCCCAAAACATATTATTACTTAAAATGTTCACACCTATTTGGCTTAACATATTTTGATAAAACAAACAGTTTCAGCTTCTTAAATAATAAGGGGACAGCTAAAAGTCAAAAATTATTACTGTAGCTCGTATAGGAGGCACCCTTAGCAACAATAATAGTCTAAGCAATATTATTTTGCTTTATATTATTTTAACTAATTTAAAAACATAATATATTAAAATGAGCTGGGATAAAAATATTGGATTTCGTATTATTAAGTTATCAAGAGCAAATTATTCCAAGTTAAATACAGTTTCTACAGCATACAATTTACAAATTTGCAATTAATATTTAAAATACCGTATTCGTATATACACGCAAGCTAAACAGATTTTTTTTATCGAATGATAAAATTACATTAATTATAATAAACTGTATTCTAATTAAAATTGTATCACTTTCAATTGAACTTATTAAAAATGTACGCATACAAATGTATGGATATACATTATTAATGAAGGAAATTATTCCAAGTATTTTATTACTATTAGTGGTAATTTACAGTCAACTACCATTATTTGATCTCTTGTGTATTGCACGGAAATGTTTAAAAAATAGTAGATACCGTTTTAAAATTTATTTTACTGTAGATATTAAATCTTAATATAGTGTCAATAAGTTGTTGACATCTCACCTGCTTTCAAAGAATGTAAAAGTTAGAATATAAAAAATAATAATTTTACCAATTGTTCTCTATGTGTGTCGAACGTGGTACTTATTTTACATGACGAAAACAAATTTAGAGGGTCCGAACACAAGGTGACTACGATGCTATTTGTTCTGGAGAGGGGAGGAGGTTATAAAATGATGAGTTACATAATCTATACTCATCACTGGACATTGTTATAATAATAAAATCTCGTAGATTACGGTGGGCAGGACATGCAGAGTGAATGGAATAATCTGGAACCATGTTCAGTGTATTGGCTGGTAAACCTAATGGGAAGAGACTATTGGGAACTACTAGACGAAAATTGGAGGATAGCATTAAAATGGACCTGAAAGAGATAAGGTGTAGTGAGGTGGAATGGATGGATCTAGCTCAAGATAGGGATAGGTGGGGTGCCTATTCAAGTGCGGTTATGAGCTCTCGAATTTTTAATGCCATAAAGTAGGTCAATTTGATGTTATGACAAACCTGTTACAAGATTATTAAAATTTGATAGTTTGTATTCATGGATTTAAGTTAAAATTTGATTATTTTTTTATTAATCATAAGGTAGGATAAATATTAAAATAAAACTATACCTTCCCGCTTCGGTGGCCCTATGCGCTTAGATGCTACTCTCGAAAAAGACTAACCTGTCTATGGCAGGTAAAACTGAAGTTAAAAAGGGTTGGGTGTACTGAGGGTGATTTTTCTTAAACATTTTCCCATTATGTATTCAAGCAAATGTAGGTACACCTACTTTACCTTCAACCTGCCAAATCCTTAACCCATTAGCGTAATTAGTAGATAAGTGTACAACCCGAATGGGTAGTAAGAAACGGTGCTTGAATAAATATGCAAATACTTTTTGTTACACAATTAATTAAACCTAATACTTTGACGCGTAAAAAATATATTGTAATCATATCCTTAGCTTTTGTTTATCTCTTGCTCCTTTGAGATCAGATTCGTCTGATTGTATATGAAGTCGCCAATCGGCATATGTTGATGGAAAAGGCAACTACCCTGAATTAAAATAATGATAAATAAAATAAAACACAACTTCACGTCTCTTTAATTTGTAATTTGACCTTTCTATTTCTCGGTTTGAATTATTTTGTCTTCTTCTTTTTGTTGTTGTTATTATTATTATTATTATTAGGTGTTCTGTCTTATGACAAGTCCATTCCTTTTGTATGTGGACTTAGACCGCCAATTCACCCTCTCCTCTCTCTCCTGGCTTAGCTCACAACATTTTATTCTTACCTTCAAATAATCTAGTATTTGAATCCTCCTTCTTCCTAAGCTCATCCTTCCCTTATCCATTCCTTTTAAGATGTAATTCAGAATACAATTCAGTCTAGGGACGTGTTCAATCCACTTTGCTGCAGAAGAATCACATTCAAAATGGTACACTTCTCACCACATCTTCTTAGGACTTGTTCATTTGTTTCTCTGTCTGACCATATAATATTCTCAAGTCTTCTCCAGCACCATATTTCAAAGCTTAACACCATTCTTAATAAAAGTCAAAGTTTCTTCTACAAACAGTGTTATGCTCCAAATGAAGCATTTTATAAATTTCTTTCTCAGTTCCTTCCTAACTCAACTCGATGGTCAGCAGTAACCTCTTCTTGTTGAAAGCTTCCTTGGCCGTGACGATCCTCGACCTAATTTATTTAGTGCAGTCGGCATACTTTATCAGCATACTTCCAAGGTACCTGAACTGCGCTCTATGTTTTCCATCTCCTGGTTTCAAATTTTGATTTTCAGCGGCGGCTTTTTATTTTTTGAGATCACCATCACTTTTGATTTCTCAATGTTGATATCCATGCCATATATTCTCCCTATCTCCACTAGCTGGTTCATCATTTCCTGCAACTCTTCTTTTTCTTGCCAGCAATGCTATGTCGGCTGTGTATTTTATTGTGTTTATGACGCGTCCTTGTCTTATTACGAGCCAGATATTCAATTGAACAAACAGTTTAACCCACTACTGTGGACACATGGTCTAAGGCACTACTCTTGCAGTAGACTAGACTACCGATGACGGAGTGATCGAGGTTAGAATGTTGGTAAAGTGTACTGAGGGAGGTTTTACAGCCTCCGTGCAAATGCGGGTAAACTTATTATGAATATAGTCCTCCTCATCCCTTAAACCATTAGCGTAACTAGTACTTTGCGTATAGCCCGAACAGGTAATAAAAGTGGTAATGAAAAAAATGAGTTTCTTTTCATTTTTATAAATGTACATATAACTTATAAAGCCATCACGATAAAATAAAAGGTTGTGAAAAAATCTAATACATATAATAAAAAAACTTTATGTGATATTGGCATACTAAATGTGTTTGTGTCTTTTAACAAAATCTATTTAAAAATCTTCTAAATATTCAAGGCTTTGAATAAAAAAAAAGGCCTCTGTGTGTTTTTAACGTATTTCTCTTTATGGGCCAGTTTTCTTTAGTAACAACAAGAGATTAATGACCTTAAAAAATATTGCTATGCAAAATAAAATAATAAAGCACATTATACCAAATATATAGTCTAATTATGTACTTAGATAACATTAAATCTTCAACACCATATTTGGTAATTTATCACAGAAGAGAGATCCATTATTTATCAAGCGGTGGTATTTTACAAAGGAAAGGTTAACTCATTTTCTTCGGCTCATTCATTCAAACCTTAGGAATGATAAGGCAGTTCATTGGTTGATATTATGTGTCATAGTATAAGATTGAGTGGATGAGCTTATCTTTATAAACAGCTGCTTAATAGTCTAACGCATGCGTTTATGAAAGCTGGGGCCAAAGTCCAAAATTCGGGTCACAGGGCCTGTATTAAAAATAAAACCTGTGATTCTTCGATTCCCTCGAAGCTTTAAGGAAATTCTAGATTTTATGATTTGAGAAAATGTGATAAAAAAAAGTGTGGTAGAAATCAAAGCTATACTCGAAAATTGTCTTAAAGATCTCTTATACTTGCTATTGATAGCTTAGTCCACGTGGCCACATACATTTAATTTACCACTTATATTGTTTGATAATAAATACGGTTATGGCCGCATCTAAATATCTTATTATTTAAATTGACGGAATGATTCCTGGATAGTTCAGTGGTTAAGAGCATTGACATACTAATCCAAAAGTCCAGGGTTCGATTCCTCTGTCCAGGTATCATTTTTCAATATAAAGAATATAAATGTAGATAATGTGATAATGAACGCGTTAGAAAAAAGGTCAAAACTATGTAGCTATTTATAATTTCTATAGCAATTTAAGAAATTCATGCAAACCTTGTATTATATGCTTCGAATCTAGAACTAAGATTCTTAATCTAGTGGATCAGACCCATCTCTAATATATATAGTTGTTCATGTCTTACCACCCATCCAGGCTATCCTATATTTGCATAATGTGCTAGAGAAGAAGTAAGTAGAATTTAGAGGAAGTGTAAGCACAGAGAAATTGGAAAACCATTTCGTAAGATTAGCCATAGTACACCCAACCGGATTAGAACCCTAACCATCCCAATTATTTACTAGCCATACAAGACGAAACTAACACTTTTCTTCATATACCCACCAATAAGGGTAGTGTTCTCTTTCTTTAAGCGCAAATACCGTGAGGTATTCGTGCCTTAAAGTGTTTCCCAACCCTTTGAGAAATACTTTATCGGATCAAATCCAGATGAATTGTAACGTTCTTAGATTTCCCGTGGTGCTAAATAGGTAAGGTGCAACCAAATAAGAAGTAAAGTATTGTGGCACCAGCTTAAAATAACTCCTACTTGGTGTCCGTAACAATAAAACATATATATATATATATATATATACCCATTTATGTGGCCGCATAGTCTCGCAATTGACTAGACTGTTGATGACGGAGAGATCAAGGTTTTAATCTCGGTAAAATGTACTGAGAGGGGATTTAAAAAAAAAAATCCCCTTTCCTTGCATGAAAATGCAGGTACACTTTATTTAAATATAACCTTCCTATTTATTAAAGCTACAAGTGTATTTAGTAGCTACATAAGCGTTTATCCGGAACGGGTAGCAAGAAGTGGTGTTATAAAAACAAATACAGTGAGATTGGGTTTCAAATCCTGGTCGGATTTACCAATAGCGGTTTAACCAAATGATTTTTTAAATCTTCATCCACGCAAATGTGGGTACACTTCCACTAAATTAAAACTTCTTCATCCCTAACTAATTAGCGTAGTTAGTACATATACGTATAGCATAAACAGGTCGTAAGACGTTGTGCTAAAAATAATAGTTATATATATATATATATATATATATATATATATATAACTATTATTTATTATTATTACTATTATTTATTATATATATATATATGTTTATGTAAAGGTCGCTCCACCATACTTTAAAACAAAATAAGATAAGTTTTAATATGGTCTTCAGAAAAATAAGTTAGTTCCGAGTAAAAATTTTTTAATAATGGTGGCCATAAATAAACAACATACTTCCATCACAATTATTAGTTGGAATTACCTACTCATAATGCATAGGACGAAGATAAATATATTTGTTAGCTTATTTTATTTAATCAATACATTTTAAAATACTCTGTAGTGATGGTTTTGTCTGATACCCTAGTGCACCCAAACAAAATTTGATATTTGATCACTCCATTGATGGTCACCTTTAGGAATGCGAGTCTTGCGACCTGGACCACTATGTTACCAGTGATCGTAACGTAAAAAAAAATATGACATTTAGTGACACATTCTAATGAATCAATGTAGTACCTTTTTACCTTCTCGCTATCTTAAAAGTGGAGAAAATATTGTGATATGAAAAGAAAAAAAAATTGAACTCAAGATTTTGATGAATGTCGACGTTTCATGACCCCCCGAATCCGAAAAAGTGTTTTTTTGGATTTCTGTCTGTCTGTACGTATATACCTCGTAGTAGAGCCTAAACTATTTCACCAATCGGGCTAAAACTTGGTATCTAAGGTTTTCATAGAGTTGCCCTGACAGCTTTTTGTAACTGCATATCTGACACTAAAATTAAAGGTAGTTTCCTCTGGGGTAAAAAGAGAAAAAAAAATCAATATAATTTTGGCTCTACCAATTTTGATTAAATTTCATTTCCAAACATTGATCAATATTACAAACAAAATGGTTACTTTAAATTTTTAGTCAAAATGACTAAGTGTTCCGGTCTGATACGTAAATTATATATATTTTTTATCATAACTCTGTAACTCTTTGAGATATAAGATTACATATCATTGAAAATGTGTAGGTATATGTAAAATAAAGATCTTTCATTTGAAACATGTTTTTATAAAACCAATTACGAGATTTTGATTGATGTCTACGTTTCACGACCCCCTGAACCCTAAAAAATGGTTTCGGTAATGCTATCTGCCTGTGATTCTGTCTAATCTTAAAATTAAAAGTTGTTTATTTAAGGAAGAATAGCAAAAAGAATCGAGCTTTTCAAATCCGGCTTTAACTATTTTGATGAAAATTCGTATTTAGGCATTTATTAATATCATAAATAAAATGGCTATTTTCATTTTCACATGAAAATGACTCTTATGGCACTTTACAGAAGCGGAAAATTCCATACTTCTGCAACTATTTTAGATACTAAATAACTTATAATTGCAAAATTGTAGTACTATGAAAAATACTTTTTTTTTAAATATATCTTTATAAAACAAATAGTTTCTGAGATATTGGCAAATATATTAATACAATGTTGTGAGCTTTAGTTACACAGAGATAATGCTTAAGTGTTAACGTAATAATTACCTTATGCCATAGAGTGAGTAAATAATTAAGTCTCTAAAAAAAGTTTATATTATTTTTCCTTTTATGGGAAATGTTTGTACAACTATGATCTATTTGTATCATTTTAGACTCAATAGTCAATATGTATACCCTTTTTATTGGTCAAAATTTATAAATGAGGAATTTAATAGAAATGTGATAGCCATAGGACTTGCAAACTCCAATAAAATGCCGAAAATTTTAACTTGAGATCAAAATTTAAATACGAAGTATTGACCCTTGTGGACACAGTATCGATCTGTTTTTTTTTCAAACATACAAATGAGGACTTTAATTATTTAAAAATATAGTAAAAAAAGTCCAACGTAAGTATAAAGCAATTTTTGCTCAGGTTTGCTAGTGCATATTATTTCTTTCACATATATAACGAGTTTTGAATAAATATCTCCAATTTTAAGAAATGGAGTGAGAAAGTCCGTGTGAGGCTCTGTGCTATTGATTTAATTAATAAGATAATTAGTGCATATGAGTGAATAGATAATTTCATAACTTCAAACCTCATAGTTAATTTTATAGCCTTCACTTCCTGAACTAATGATCCTGAATCGATTCTTAGCATGCTCGAGAAATATAATATTGTTCAAATTAGGGGCTCCCCCTTTTACAATAATGAAGTGATAGCCAGGAAACCAGAAGTAGTGTGTATTCTAGAGTTAACTTTCTAAGTAATGTGCTGAAATGATCAGTCAGCTCGGAAAGTGTCCGTTAGATACTAAATTATTTTAATCACTGGTCTGTCACACATTCTCCCAAATGCTTGTGTTCGTTTGAGTAGGGAAAATAAAATATAGAGTTTAAAAGGAATTTAGAGGGTCGAGGCGTGATAGGGGAGAAGGGGAGGGAGGCCTTTGAATTTCAAGTGAGTTATTAAATGAACATCGGATGGGTAGGAGAAGACAACATAAAGAAATCAGCGTCTCTGAACATGCACGGATACAAAGCTAGGATCTAAGGTAAATATGTATTCAGACGATCGATCGTCTCTACTAATTATTATAAGAGCCCATTATAGCTAATCTAACCTTATGTTGACGTGATTAAGGTAAGTTCAATTTAGTCCAAGCCAGTGGTTCTCAAACTGTGGTAAGCATACCCCCATGGTTACGTGACGTAGCAATGAGTTCTATTGATTTTTTTTATTATTATCTCATAAACAATTTAGTAAAGATTTTTACAAGAAAGCATGGCTTTTATAAGCTTATTTCTCCTAACCAGCCAACTAGAAGCTAAGATGTATACCAAATTCATTCACGTGATCAATTAATCGTTTTTTTGTGAAGTGCTTGCTGCTACCACGAAGTTAGTTTTCAAAAACTTGTTTGTGTATACATTAAATAAACGTTTTATGAACGATATTAAAACAGTTCAGAATATTTGTTTGGTTATAAATTTGTCCATAAAATATAATTAGTTAAAACTACTTGCCACAAACTTTATTTTAAACAAATATATTATATTTTACTTTTATTTTGAAGACAATTAAATTAATCTTTAATATCATATTTTATGACTACTATATATTTATTGTGCATATGGCTGTACTTGAAAATCACTGAGAAATGTGACTTGCTCCCCAACCAGATTACGCACAAGGATTCATGATAGTTTCTTGTTATATCAATCACCACGATAGCTGGTGAGTCAAGGGGATGTTACCTAGATGTAATAAGCTTGGTAGCCGTGTGTACGGGGTGTAAAGACAAGAAGATCCTATAGGAACAAAATGAGTCGTTCTAGCGACGTAAAACGACGTTGCCTTCTTTGTGAATTATAAGTTCTTTTGAACCTAAGTACTCTAAGAACTATCAGACTAAGGTAAGAATATGCCAAGCAGGTCTCGGTGAAGGCTAAGATCGTGGTGGATGTTTTATCAGTGTAAATCAAACGTAATACAAGAAATAGGTGCGCGCAAGCCGAGGAGGTCAACCTGGCCGTCACCATCGATGCTCATTTCTATGTCGATGACCATACAAACTATTTTGTTTTTACCATCACTGCATTTAGCGATGGTGGAGGTTTCATTTGATGTGATTGGTTGAGCTGGATCACGTGTCCTGAAAGCAGAATTCGGTTTGGTGGTCCCCATTCCAAACAGTAGGTATTCCTTGCGTGATTTGTTGATGTATGATTTACACACTGCGATGATACTTTTTTGGACCCTCTCTCTCATATATTCAAAAAGTCATGGATGAAGTGTAATTTTCTTAAAAGTACTGAATGTAAATTTTCCTTTTAGTACTTCCTCCATGGAAAATCACTCGTTTTCAGAAATAATGTCGCAATGCGCTTCAAAACTTTTTTTTCTTTAAAAGACCAACACCGACGCATTATAAGGATTATATGACACGCAGACTCCCTCTATCCAATAGGAATCCAGCCTGCACAATATCCAGTTGCCAGGAGGTTATCCATTAGTTAGTTTTAACACTGGATGACAAGGGGTCCAAGAGGCAAGGGGTATATCATATATAAGCAGCTTGTGCGTATGAATCCACATAGTAATATTGTAATGTAACATGGCCAGTAATTCAAGTCCACCCAGTGCCAAGATAAAGCAAATCAATAGAGCAGTAATTTAAATAATGTATATACACAGAGTAATGTGTCGGTAATAGAGTAAATTGTAATAACAGAGTACACGGCACAAAACTGTATCATTTCATATTATAACTTCATACCGAAGGTGTAGTTAAATAAATCGTGTGCAACAGTCAAAGTCTTATTCATTTCATAAGAAATAAAAATCATAAATCCGCGTGCAAGTGCGCAGTAAAGCATGTACGCGTCATTATCGTAAAACCCCAATATAATTATAATTAGTGCTCGATCACGGGGCAAACATCTCAATATAATCCCGTATCATATTAACTGGCTCCCAATTGCAGGGAATATAAAACCGGATCCTCATAACACAGCACATCGTGATTTCTAATGTTCACAATGAAAGAAGAGTTAATAAATTCATCATCATCTATATTATCACTACTTTCACAATTCATAACATGATACTCAAAGTAAAAAATTCTAGTGTTCATTAATGTGTGTCCTTAGTAGGGGCGGAACCTTAATTGTGTATATATGGAGGAGGAGGGTCAAGCAAAAAAATAAAGTTTTTTGGGGGGGCTTGCTTTATATCCTCCACACGTCGTGATAGATGACTTCGCGAATGATTACATTTTCTGGATTCGCAGCCTCCAGCTTAGAGCGTGGTACGATGTTTTATGTATCTCAAACAGAATTTAAAAGATTGACTGAATACTAATCTTGTGATTTCTTGATTCATTTCTTGAGAACTTCACAAAATCACACGCGTGTGTAAGCCTTACTGCACAAAGCTTCTATGAAAAAGATACATGTTTGCGAGAAGATTACTGTAACATTTTTTATATCTCGGCTATTAATATATTTACACTATGAGGGTAAGAATATGGATGGTAGAATTTAGAGCGAACGTATTGTCATATGCATGGGAGGTTAGTGAGGGGTTGAAAGGAGTGGGGGGGAGAGACTAGGAAACATTTAAGGGGGGGGGGAGGACACGTCATCATACAAGAATTGAACTCCGGCCTCCTCAACTACAGCCAATTATACAAATCTCTCCTTACACTCTGTCCTAATTCTTCTCTAGACGATATGATGGGGTGAGAATATGAAAGAGGGTTTTGCGAAAGGAGAATATGTGATAGATGTAAGTCTTTTGGCATTTACCAATACGCGTTTGACCTTTATTGTTTGTTCGAAAGATATAACATCACGTGTGTTTCAAGATTCCTCTAAAGTAAGGGTTCCTAAACCTTTTTTAATGGCTTACCATCCCAACAATTTCCGTAATTTGGAGTACCACCAATAAAGTGTTGAATATTTAATTTTCGGGACATTTTTAATGGTGCCCAGGAATATAATAACGCAGAGTGCGTGACTGCACTGACTTCCTTAGCTAGAATCAATGTTGCCACTCTTCCAATCACTGTTTAAATATGTTTTACTTTTGGTAGGACTCGTTCGTAATATAATTATAAGAAATGATCAGGTCATATCTTTTTTATGAGATTAATTTGCTTGTTTTGCTACGTTTCTCATGGCGTACCCCTGTATGTAGGCTAAAACTATTGGTACGTCTACCAAATTTTGAGAACCTCTAACATAAATTACCTCCTACTTGGTGAAATAAATAAAATAAAAAATTACAAAGTTACTTCATCAAAGTTAAGATATTAGATACCAAGCCAAAAGTATTTTGTTGTCTTTTTGGAAAAAGTTTAGTAGACTATACATTACGTAGTAAGTTAAGGGATAGCGATAAATGAAAGGTGATTTATACATCCATTATTGGATCGTGGGTGTATATTATTATTTGTAGTACCGCGTCTTACTATCCGTTTAGGTTCTACGCGTAGGATGTATAAACTACGTTACTTTTTTTTTAAGTATAAAACATCCTAACTGCTATAAGAAACATTGATTTATAATTTGGGGATATTATTTTGAAAATTCTATTAAAAAAAACTGCCATAAAAACTATAAATATTTATTCTCGTTATTACCGGTATTGACAATCAGCTAACCTCAACTTTCGGAAACAAATAAGTTTAATTTCAGTGAAACGTGCCTAGAGAAAGGAAAGGATTTTTTTTTCACATAGGGTTACTATCACTGCCTTTTTACATTATATTCACTTTGGCTATTCTAATAAAATAGAAATGAGAAAGTTAAAATTTAGAGAATATGAACCTACATTTGCGTGAAGGAAAGTGAGAAGCCATTTAGGAAGTACTCCTCTCAGTACACTCTGATAGTATTCGAAATTCAACCCTCCTATAACAAAAAAAAACCAATTACATGCGCTTGAGATTTAATCCACGTTCTATTCGACGTGGATAGAAACCCTTCATACTTTTATTTAATGCTGTAACCAAATAATATGTTTATTTTAAATTCATACTTAACTAAGTTGAAGCTACGGTACTTTGATGAAAAAATTGAGGATTAAATTCTTCTCGTACCCGTATACAACTAATGAAATCCCATTCATCGTCATCACATCTTTTTCGAATAGATTTGGTTCGCTATATGTTTCTCGTCTAAATGCATAACAGGTAATCTTCTAGTTCATGTTTGCTGACCAAACAACTATTTGATTCCATTTTATTTGTTCGATGCAACATTAATGCTCGCAAGCACAAATATCTAGCACAGCGCTTACAACGAGGATGTCCGAAATTATAGCTCACCTCGCTGCTGGCGCACGGGAAGTTTCATTCATAGGATAAGCCCCGTTCAATAAACCAGATTAATCATTTCTCCATCCTTTTTTATACCTCTTTTTAAAAAAAATTTACGCTTTAGAAGGGTTTCTTTTCAATATAATCTAATTCTAATCAATTTATTCAACTTTATTCTCAACCAGTTCAATGCCTCATTCATGTAACCACGTTCAAAAGATAAAGGAAGAAAATATACAAACACGAATGCCCACTCTGTTAAAATTAAATACATACCTTATATAGTAGTAAAAATGCATGGGGCATGAACAAATGATTTGAGGAATCTCATCACCAGATATTTATAGTACTAGTAGGTGTAGGTGTAGGCTAAATATCTCCAGTAAAATTATTATGTTGTATGAACTTCACAATATAAATTAATTAATATTTGGTTTGGATTATAGACCGTTATAGATTATAACTCAACTACTGTATATGTTGTAGAGTAAAAACTAAATATGTAACTCAGTTCTGGGAACTTTGATTATGTACATAAATATTCTAAAACATGTTTAGCGTTTATTTGTCGCATTTTATAAAAATAAATAACTTTGAAATCAAAACAAAAAGTTCTTAAATAATCCTAAAAGTAGTCTTATATTTTCACAATTATATTTTTTATCTTGAAACAGTTTTTTAAACTATTTTTTCTTTAAATCAGATAAAAAATTACGATATTTGGCATGTAGGTTGTGGGTAGTTGATTGAAAAAGTTCATGGAAGCACATGTCTATCTTTAATAGGAATATTAAAAAAGTTTAATTTGAAATTCAAGTCAATGGTGTCCAGGCACATATAGTAAATAGAGTGTTTAATATCATCAGTGGAAGAGAGAAGGTACCATCAGTAGATAAACGAGAGTCCTCGTTGGTTGAAATTATAATTTTATTCCCTTCTTTTTTAGTTCGAACATCAGTGTCAATGTCTTTTAGTGTTAGGCATGCTCAGGTAAGTCAAGTTAATATAAATTCCGCTTCGTAAAACAAATTCTAGTTAACCCTGTGGGCAACGTTCTTAAGAATACAGAAATTTCATGCGTCCAAGGTCATATTTTACTAATGAATGTATATCAAATACTCTTCCTTTAAATAGTGAGGGAAGTATGACACCAATTACAGAACTATCTTGGAAAAAGGGTAAGATAATGTGTGCGCTGAGTCACAGGACCCAGGGTCGATTTCCATGTCTATATATAATTTTTAAGCTAATTTTAATTTTATGTAATCACTGAGAACTACAGCGTACTTAGATAAAGGATACTTATTTCAATGTAAGAGTATGGCCTATACAAAATGAGTGTCTTTTCACTACCTTGGAGTTTTAAATTATATTCGTTGGGGACAAGCTAGTGTTATGATTCTCATAATCCTGATCTGTGGCTAAAAGGATGACTTTTTAGTGAAGAACTTGTTACCATTAAAACACAAGCTAGTTTCACAAAATCGATCTTTTGGGTGTCTGTCTCAATCGATCTTTCATCTACCTTTGAACAATGATATATTTAGCTAGCTTAGTGGGAACACTCTACTTTGTGTCTGTAGATGTTTATATGACTGGTGTGTTGTCAATGAGACAAATATATTAATTAACATCAAGGTTTAAGTATAAATATATGGTATTTTCTGTTTCTCAAAGATAAGTTGTTCAATTTATAGTTAGAGCATGAATCACCTTAGGACAAAGATTTTTAATTTACAGTACTTTAATTTTATTTAGAATGATTAATAAACATTAAGTTTAAATGTATAAACAATACTTGCAGAGATCTACACGTGAAAAAAAGATCATTTGGAGATTTATTCTAAACTATGTTGAGATATATCCTTGTGGGGACCAACAAAAAACAAGTCCTAAATCATTTTTAAATTTTTGTTTCACATCGTGTTTTAGTATCCGTCCATATTATTCTCCTTTAATAATACGAATGGTCCAGAATTTAGGGATATCATTATAATTTGAGAGAAAAGGTAACCGTTATGTCTTGGAGGAAGAGCAGGAAATATTTGAGGGAAAACACCCTCAGCAGAATTGACTGAAATTTGAGATCCAATCACCCAATCAATGCAATAAAACCAGCTTGATGAGCATTACATATTTTCTCTTGTATTCACATACGTGTATGTAATAGATTTAAAATAATTACAGATGTCAATTGCATACATATGGCCAGGACATTTTCACTTGCCCCCATTTTACTTCTACACAGATTATTCACATATTTACATATTGTTTAGGAATTAGAAAGATAAGATCTAAATGAATTGTACCAACATATATTATTGCATGAGTTTTTTTATGTATTATTAGAAATATATATATATATATATAACACATATTATCACTTAGTTTTCTCATCATAAATAAAATATATGAAAAATCAAAACATCTGCCTGCATTTGGTCATTTGAATGCATGAAATAAAGGATATTTATTAATTGATTTTCCATCGCGTTGTGTTAAATCTACTGATACTCAAGATTTTAAAAATAAAGTACTATATTGAATAAAATTATGAACAAGAATGGTGAGCAGGAGTACAATTTGTAGTTAAAAATTACAAGAGGTAAACAAGAACGATGAGGATTTGAACTTGAGTGCTCCTCATATCGACTTGGTCTGCTTCTTTTATAACCTTGGTTGGGACACATCTCAACGTTCTCAGACTTTCTGCCATTCGTCACTAAGTACGAGCCTTGTGACCATCCCACGGAAGGAAACCCAGTGCAGTCAAATTTTCATAAGATGAGCCCTTACAGCTAATAAAACTACCTTATATATTTTCACGTATTTTTATGACAGGTCGAGTGATCTGTAGTTCTTAATTTGAGAGCCACTCCCAAAAACTATAAAATATCTGTGGGGAATGCCAGGCCTCCAACGTGGTTCGGATTCCACGTTAAACTGTAGGTCCTCCATTTCATCTCACAATCACCCTACCATTACACAGTATCGTATGTGCGTATAAACCGAACGGGTAGTAAGACGCGGTGCTAATAAAAATAATCATAATAATATAAAATATATCTAGAATAATGTAAAATATTGTTAATGTTAACCGCAAAGTAATGTGTTTGTAACCCACTTAACTGGTTGGATGGTTTAAGGCATCGATTTCGCAAAAGACTGGACAGTTGATGAAGGGGATATTGGGGTTATAAATCAAGTCGAGTTTACTGAGGGTGCTCTTTCCTAATGCTTTCCACTCGCCCACTAAGCAACTGTGGGTATACTTGCTTTGAATTCAACACTCTTCATCCTTACCACATTAGCTTAATTGATAGGCCTACGTATGCGTATAGTACAAATGGGTAGTAATACACAGTGCTAAAAATAGGATGTTTGTAATTTTAAAACAATCAGTTTTCTTCTGTGACTATTCTAACTATTCACAGTAATACTTTACACAAATATGTAGAGGGAAACGATTGAAGTAAAAACTACTTGTCCCGAGATGGATTTGAACTCCATCTTCTCCTTTAACATTAAGTCAATCAAAATAATACTGAAACTTCTGCCCTCGTGCCCACTTGCATAAGTCTAGAAAAATAAAAATGGCTTCAAAATCATAACAAAGCGTGTTCTTTTATCAGTGGAAAAACGCAAAATAAAAAAAAGCAAACATTTGAAATTTCTCGGTTTCCAGCCCCAGAGCCAGTGAAAAATAAACACATCTACCCCCTGTTGTCTACGGCTAGCCCCACCATTACTATCTGCGATGGGAGATCTCTTTGCCGCCACCCCGTGTCTTTATGCATTCACACACACTCGAGGTAACAAGGCACGCACTTTCAATACTCAACTTCGAGAAACAACCGCAAATCAGGGGCCTCTAAAAGCTATTTGGAGGTTGTCCATCCCTGGAAAATTTTTGAAAGTCTTATGTTCCTTTAGCTATTTGGAGTGGTCCTCACCTTTAATTTCCCGAGAGACGGGAAAATTCAGACACTTTTCACAGGTCCTCCCCCACCCCGATGCATAAAATTAATTCATGGTTCTCGATTTTCATGCCGTTACCGATCAATGGACACCCTGATAACGTTTAATTGTTCAGGCCAAAGATGGCAAAAGCTGACTACAGATTTTCCTAAAAGATTTAAAAACAAAAAATTACCAGAATCTAGCAGGATAAATCATAAATGTCCTAAATAAAATCAACAATATACAGATCAGATCAAAGTTAAGATTCATATAAACTAACTCAATCGTTAATAATTAATATAAGATAGGTAAATTCAACAATACTTGATTTTATTAATTGTTAATATCAAATTTAAACACTCGATATTCAAACATTACCACCAATATAAAATTATTTAAATTGTTTGACTCCCATACACAAAGCCAATACCAATTATTTTATTTGAGTGACGAATATAAGATATTTAATTGTATAAATGTAAATTTGAATATATTAACTAAATGTTATTTTATGTAAATTTAAATAAATTAAATGTGTGCATTCTCTAAATACAGTAAGATCTCGATTATCCGCGGAAGGATTATTCGCTTAGCGGGTTAACCACGCTATCGCCAACAGCAGAGGATACGTTTTTAAAAACGCCTCGTTGATGGATAATACAGTGCTACCGATTGTTGTATTAGGTAAATCACTAAGGAAGCGATAATGACTAGAGAGGTAGAAAGTTTAAGCAAGGTGGACTGCACTGGAATTAACTCATAGCCTGCTTAATTATTATCTTGCAACAGGAATACGACACGCTCTTATCTGACAAGTTGATGTTTTGGAAAATATATAACGTAATAAGGAAAAAGGAAGCAGCCGCAATGAAGAAGAAGAAGACTAATATAAACTTTTTTAAGTGATGTGTTCATTTTGTAAAAACTGTACATTGATTTAAAGTGTGTTTTTAAAATATCTTAGTAAGTTAATTACAATTATGTGTTCATAAATCCAATCACAATAGGTGAATACTAGTTTGTATTGAATGTTCTCCAATCTCTTGTTTTACTAAACATGCGGATTATCCGTGGTTTTGATTTATCCGTGGCACTCATCCCTTACATTAGCGTGGATGATTGGGAGTTAAATGTATAGGCCTATATGTTTGTTTTTCAAGTATAATTGATAATGTCACCCACAGAGAGAAATGCAAACAATATTGATATAGTTACAAAATCATATCAATATAATGTTTTATTTTTAGAGAGCCCAGTGTTTACTCTAAGAAAACATCACCGTGAGTTAAGGCTGTATTTCGTGTCCACCACGCGGTGCAGCACCAGTCACCAGTTTGCCTGTGCTGTAACAAACCACTCAAGTGATGTTTTCTAAGCCAACACGCTTCCAACATCTTCCTTACCGAACCCTTCTGCAACAGCAGCAAGAGTGGCGGTGCTTTCAATACCTCCTCACACTTACACACACTCTGCCAGCCACTTTCCCTCCGGCACTATTTCACGCATCATTCTCTATTATTTCAGATAACATACTTCCTTGTATTTTAATATTTACTCAAATAATAATAAATACTAACATAATATTTTGAAAATTAGTGGCAACACACCCGTTCTGTTTGTGTAAGGGCTTATCTCAGACTCGAAATGGGAAGGATTTTTTGTGTGTGTCTTGGCAATCTAATTTGGTTTTGTGTTATTTTACGTATGGGAAAGTATGGGCTCAGAGATATTGTTCAAGTATAAAAGTAAATTTGATAATTATGTGAATAAAAATTGAATACTTATTTTCTTCTTTGCGTCCAGGCTATTCGCATGTTTACACTAATAGATTAATTACAATAAAGTTGAAATTTTATATTAAATGTAACCCCACTTTCAATATATAGGGATAGAAAAGGGGCGTGGGGGCAATTTAGGAAAACATACCTCAGTACAATAAGAGAATTTCACCCCAACAATAATGGGTCAGCTATAAATTGAAATGGTTGTTGGGAACGCCAAAAAATGTCATGTGACTTATTTATTTGGATTAAAATCTAAGAAGTAAGATTAAATACCTCAACAATTGAAAAGGGGTCTTTGTGTCTCTAAAGACTACCAAATTTTAGATAAAGAAAATACGGTTCAAAAAGGTTCAGTAGCATTTCAATGCCTTATAGCTCACAGTGCTAATAAAAACACCTTTCATTACTTATTATTGTCGCCATGTTTAAAGGATAAGTTATGCTAGTTTCCAAATAGTAGGGAAAAATTCTGTCAAAAACTTAATTGGTGCTAGATATATACGCTCTTCCACAAAGAGAAAAAAAAATATGTTGATATGGTTATTTTTTACATGACACATACTATCTATAAGCTCAAAGTTCATTGACAAATATATTTGTCTCGTCTTGTTTGGTTTTCCAGTGACGTGGAAGTTAGTGTTTGAATATTGGTAATATTCCATTCACGGTAGGAATTACTCTTTGAAAGGTATTTTTTCCTACCAATATTCTACTATATAGTAGATTTATGGTAGGGAAAAAGGCCTATCAGAAGTCTATTCCTACGGTGAATGGAATATAAGTGTAATGAGGTGGCTGGTTATTCTTCAGATTTCTTACTACTCTCTCTGTGCGTAAATGAACCTACATTTTCTCTTAGTTCTTTCCTCCCCGTTCCTGGCCCATTATTGATTAAATCAGCTGATAGATCAGAAGGATAGTATGACGTGACGCATACTATAGCTACAACTCTTTTATTTGTAATATATTTATTGTAAAGTTGATGATTTCAAGAAGATACAAAATTCGATCCTAGAGGCTAAAAGTATAACTCAACTGTAAGCATCCACTCCTTCAAAATAATTGCTATAATAATAATAATAATTGTTATTATTATTAGCACAAAGTCATACTACTCATTCGGGCTATACACACTCACGCTAATCTGTAATGGTAGGGTGATTGTGAGATGAAATGGAGGATCTACAGTTTAACGTGGAATCCAAACCACGGTGGAGGCCTGGCAATCTCCACATTAACAAGCTGTGATTAATACACGTATTGTCAGAGGTGAAGGAAGGGTTGGGTAATCAGATAAACTTGTGCCGGGACCGAGGATTGAACCCCGGATCCCCAGAACAGAAATCCGACACAATTACTATAAACTTTTTGTGGCATTTTGTGATGCTAAGTGGCTCAAGCCTCTACCATAATATGACTATAAATGTCCCTTGTGAAGATCTATTTATTCTGTTTTGAGTCATCCCGTACATCCTACCTCCCTTATCCCCCTACCCAGTCAGTGAAATGTATTACAGTAGATTGAAGTCGTGAGATAACTTCCTCACAAGCTTGTCGAGAGTCATCACACGCAGGCGACGCTACTTTACTTCTCCTTCTACAAGTGCGTTGAAAGCTTCAAACAAGGAAACATTTCTCTGGGTGGGAATGTAAAACTAAGACTGGAACGTTTTCAGTTGTTTACACATTCAGCTTCCCTCCTTCTCCCTCAACCAAAACCAAGTTTTGAAGACAATTCAAACTCGAGTGCGCGCGGGAGAAAGCTTCCTCGTTTCGCACACTAACTTCTTTATAAAGTAAAGGTTGAAAGTGGAAGTTTTTTTGGTTGTTTGTGCCTGTGTGAGGGGTTGAGAGGGGCGAGAGGATATTAGGAACCATGAGTACATACGTAACAAGATTAGAAGTATATATCTTCAAAGTTAGGTGCTAAGAATCACCCATCGGTTTCAAAAAAAAAAAAATAGTAAGGAACAATATCATAAGCATTCTCATATTGTGCATTAAAGCTTGGAAGAAAATGTTCCAAAATAAAGTTTTCAGTAAAATGGCCTTAAGTGAGTATTCCTAATATAAACCTACATATAAACCAGTTAATCACAATAAACAATCCTAATATACAAATTTTATACTAAACTGTTCAAACATTTAAAAAAATCCATATTAAGTTAGGTATTTTGTAAGTTAGATTCCCTAGAATTTTTTATAATTTTTCGTAAGTACAGTAGCACCATGGCTTCTTGGGTGCTGACTGACAGCCCACAGCTGACTTCTGATAGTCATAATCTAGGTATATACTTAAATTTTGACTATCAGAAGTGACAGCTGCTAAACACAAGTTTTTGCAGATCATATGGTTCGGCGTAGGGATACATAATTTGGTCTGATAACTTTTCAAAGCCGTCAGCTGTGAGCGGTCAGTCAGCACCAAAGAAGCCATGGGGTTACTGTAAATGACAATTAAGTTAGGTAATTTCAGAAAAATAAACATAGACCATGATTGGTTTTGTAAACTATTCCCCCTCCCCCTCCGCCCCCGATATTTATTTTAACAAAAATTTTATAGCTATTTAAAAAAAATTACAAAAATTAGTCATCAGTAAGCTTCTGTAAATTAATGTTACTTTAGAAAAACAAACTCAAACATTATTTTTAATATAAATAACAAAGAAGATATTCTTTAACAAAATATCCAGAGCCATTAATTTTAAATATAATTTTTTTAAATCAATCATCAATAATTAACCCTCTAACGAATTACACGCCCCCTCCCCCTCCCCCCCACCTAATCCAAAATAAACTAAGCGTACAGTTATAGTTGACATGTCAAGCTCTCCCCAGATATACATTTTAAACAATATCGTTATAACCATTTCCCAAATATCTCCAATTTTTGAAATAAGTATCTCATCTGTAAACTACCCTTTAACGAATCTTTACCATAATTCAAAGTATTCAGTTCTATTTGGGGGCTTCTAAATAATTATTTTAATAAAAAAAATCGTAATTCACAAAAATCACTTGACAATAAATTAGAATTAATTTGAGGTCTTGGGTAAAAATAATTATTATTTTGTCCTATACATCAAGTGTGAACAAACTTCATCAAATCTTTTAAGATCTGTGGCCAGGGATAGACAGACAAACAGACATGGGCATAAATATAATTGATGTATTTCTATTTATAAAAAAAAAGTGAAAATGGAAAGTATTAACTAAAAATTAATTTGACTCTCTATAATGATATATTGTTTTGGAGATGTTTGTTAAGAATAATATCTTTAAAATTATTACAGAGAAACTATGTATCCGTATGTAAAGCTTCAAAGGTGCCATAGTCAAAACACCACTTTTTATTTAAATAATTCCAGAATTTCGCGTGTGGTGTGTAAACATTTTCAGTATTTTATCCCGATTTAAAAATAACTCAGACATTGTTATCAGTAGACCTATATTTATTATTGTTTTCACTCCTTATGTGTTCGAAAAGCCCAACCTTTTTTTATGATTTTCAAATAATTTTTCAGAATAACGATACATTATAACTATTATATTTACTAAAATTGCTTACCTTAAAAAATCTTTTAAAAAAGGTATGTAAGTTTGTTTTTTACCATGCACCAACTTAAAAGCATATATTTTGGTAGCAAATTCTCAAGACTTTCTGCAGTGTGTAACCCTTGATAATACTTATATCGGCGTTGTTTGAAGGCTTGCAAATTTCGAGCCTGTAGACCAATAAAAATATGTAAAATTATGTTATTAGCGTGGTCCTTTAAATTTTAACATGATTCAAGGTTAAAATTTCAAGAAACACTATACGATTTTCCCAATTTCCCTTTTGAATTTACCTAATTAATGGCACTACCCTAGTAGTTTGTGTGTGTGGGTTTTTTTCAAACCAAACATTGATACATTTATCATTAATATCCAAACCACTGGCTAATAGGATAATTTGTGTCTTTTGTCAAGAGGACGGTGAAAAAAATGTATGTCCACGCGATAAATGCGCCAAGGTGATTTCTGAAATGCTACATCCTTCGGAGATGACTGCCTCGATGATTCACCTAACTGACTCTGATCATAAATTTGTTAGCGTGAGAGATGTCAAGAAATGTAAGTAAAGAAATGTATAAGTATTTTTATTTATTTATATAAAACGAGGGTAGTGAGGAAGCTTCCTATCAGACCTTGGAATACAATAATCCTGTGATCAGCCCATAAAACTTTCAAAGCTAGACGACATAGTTTAATACTTAAAATTGAAAAATGAAACCTGGACACGGGAATCAAACCCGGGACTTTTGGCTTAGTACACCCTTGCTCTAACCACTAGGCTATCCAGGATTCATCGCGTGTCTAGGGACATTCTTCGCTCATATTTTAAGGCAGAGAGTCTATGATGGACTTATGGAAATCGTCGGCTACAAATGTGTGGTTTCTAATATCACGAGCTATCAGATAACACAGCCATCTGCGGCTCATGCACCACATGTACAATTATTATTATAATTATTTGGGATGCATCTTATTGAGAAACAAATAGCCGAAGCTATTATGTATGCACGAGAATAATCCTGGGTAGCTCAGTGGTCAGAACTGTGGCAAACTAAGCCAATGGTCCCGGCTTCGTGTCCAGTGTCCAGTATCCAGTGTCCAGGTGTCATTTTTCAATATTCAGTATATATATATATATATATGTGTGTGTGTGTGTGTGTGTGTGTGTGTGTGTGTGTGTGTGTGTGTGTGTGTGAGGAGGGATCCCTGACTAAATGCGTACATAATTGCTTCGGCTGTTTGATTCTTGACATATTTTAAGCCAGAGTATGTGAAATTATGATTGAAGAATGACGTTGAGCACGGGTAAGATCTTGGCTATGTCAGTGGGAGAACTTTGAAACACCATCTCAAAGGTTCCTGGTTCAATTTTTATGTATAGTTGTAATTTTCAACTAAAATATTATTAAGACTGGCATTTATGTTAATAGCTCAATATTATTAAATATACTTTTAATAATGCATCCATTGCTTCTGTGAGTAAATAATTTTAAAATGTGACGTCCGGAAATTTTATTTTCTACATTCAGTTTGACTTATCGTACGACAATCCTCTATACTAGTGATCTTTCGAGGAATCATCCCACGCTCAAGGTCAGTCATCAGTCATACAGTAGCCCCATGGCTTTTTTCAAATTATGTATTCCTACGCCAAACCATATGATCTTCAAAAACATGTGTTTAGCAGCTGTCACTTCTGACAGTCAAAATTTAGGTTATGTACCTAAATGTTGACTGCCAGAAGTCAGCTGTGAGCTGTCAGTCAGCACCAAAGAAGCCATAGGGCTACTGTAGCTTAGGTCAGATTCTGTGAAACTATGAGTAAAGAATGACGCCGATACTTGTATAACTCAGTGGAAGACAATTGCCAATAATAGCCAAATGTCCAGATTTCGATTCCCATGTGTAAGTGATATTTGCCAACGATGTTAAATTTATTTGAAAGATGTAACGTGGTACATGCTCTGTATCTGTGTCAAAGATGGCTTCTTATTTATTGTAGACTGATACACTGGCTTTAGTGACACATTCGTATCCAACCACCAAGCGCTCAAGTCGTTACGTGAGCTCGAAAAAGTAAACTGGAGTCATGGTTATCGCTTCATAGTAACCCATTTGAAAATATGTATGGTGTTAAAGTGTTTAGGATAAATCAAAATAGAGCGTACACTCTAAAGGTTGAATAGCTAGGTGGCATTCATTCCATTTAAATAGGTGACAAACTTTCTGTAAAACATGTTCCCTCTCACTTATCTAACTAGATGCTCTTTAGTAATGCTGGTAATTATATTACTTAGCAAACTAATCTCTTATCTCTTTAATAAGTCATATATGACCCAATTACGGTAGTTTATAAAAAATTGAATACTGCATACAATCAAAATCTGCATCTTCTTGCATTCATATCACCATGGTTACGGATTACAGAGTTGAACTTTGTTCATCCCTCTGAGTGAAGTTGAGAACATTGTAGTTAGGTAAAGACGTCTAGTTGACATGAGAACTGGCTCCAGATATCTGTCGGAATGGCAGAACACGCCAACCCTCACAAAGCCCCCCATCCATCCAAACTCACCCTTTCACACACACAGACACATACTGTGCCAGGAGTGTTCTCCCTATCATAAACAACAACCAGACACGCTGCAGATGCTACTCCGAGATAATATACACACAACCATTCCTTGGTTAAGTAGAGAGGCTTCCGCTATAGTCGCTACCTCCATTTCGCTTCAAAACAGAGTACAAATTTCATAGAAAAGCCCTTCTCTGACATATAGAAAAAGCTAATTTCCCATATTCACAAATCAATTCAGCAGCTGTCAGTTTTGTTTGTTGATTTAAATACTTATAGAATAATAATAATAATAATAATATTATAGTAAAATGATAACTTATTGTTTTAACAAAAACAAGAAGCTAATAATATTTTAATAGGCCTTTTATATGAAAACTATACTGTACGTGCTGAGGCATATAATTATAGTATATTCTAGTTATAGAGATAACCATAGGATGAACCTGAGGCTCTTTAGCCTGAGGACTTACTCAAAAAAGACTCAAAAATTACTTGAGCAAAACCTAAATTACCAGTATTTCAATAGCGGTCCACTCAGAGGACTAATATTTGCTGACCGATTTATGAATCGTCCATGATTAGTCAGTATGAATTAAAAATGCTACTAGTCACCACACTACCTCAGTTACAAGCTCATTCATCATGAATGAACGAATTATTGAACATTTAATGTATCACTCAAGGTAGCTTTCTCTCGACATTATTTACACCGTTATAAATTTTCTTAACAGTTCGTTGCAGTCCCTTTGCTGCGACCAATAGTAGATTAATAATAATTATTATTATAATAGTCTGCAGTTTACATTCTATTCATAGTATAGATGAATCCCAAACTTTCTTTGGTTACATATCGTATATTTGTAATAAATTACAAGTCACTAGACAATATATTACTAGCTTTAATATCTTCCAGAAGCTCGAAGAAAGTGCTTGCATCTAAGTAGTATGAAACTGATTGAAAGTCCGCAACATTTGCGAAAAATAAGTAACTACCAGCTACTGACCAGTGACTTCAATCACTAATTAGTCTAGTCATAGTTGAGTAACTTTGGTGGGTGAAACCCCTTCTTTGACAGTTGAACAAACTACTACAACCCAAACATTCATGAGAAAATCCAAATAAGTTCAAAATTATTTATTTTAAGTTAATATTTATCACAAACTTACAATTATATTAGTAACTACTGAGCTATGGGTCTCAGGCATTACCGAAAAGTGTATCGTTAGAGAAATTGGAATGTTCCATTTCCTAGTTATGAATTGACAAACTGAGAATGTATCTGCTCTAGATTTAAGTAAATTTATAGGTCGCATTTTGATATAATCCAGAAAATGGACGCTAAACACTTCAAATAAAATAAAATTATATATATATATATATATCGTGTAAGATTTAATTATTTAGGTAGGAAGGAACATATCTTACACACTAAAAGGTTACAAAAACTACTTTCATATGATTGTTACGTCAGATAATATTATTATCTGTCACTTTATATATATATATATATATATATATATATA
>CABFVX010000068.1:112736-187664 GCA_902151425.1 Timema shepardi
TATATATATATATATATATATATATATATAAAGTGACAGATAATAATATGATTGACGTAACAATCATATGAAAGTAGTTTTTGTAACCTTTTAGTGTGTAAGATATGTTCCTTCCTACCTAAATAATTAAATCTTACATGATAGCTCTGTTCATTATTCGCACCCCTAGTGATGTGCTCTAAGACTGTGAATATTAACTGCTGCTAAAGGTATATATATATATAGTCACCTATACTTAAGATAGTTGACCTTAGTGGTCATGGAGTAGAGTGCTATTCTCAGGTACCAATGTTCATGGGTTTAAACCCATCCGAGGTCGATTAAGTTTTCTTTAGTGATAAGAATCCGTGGCACAACCATATTTGGAGGTGACGTAAAGCCGTCAGTTCCATGTCGATTGTAGCATATAAAAGAACACTGGAATGTAAAGTTGGTAAGGCCTTTCTCATTCACTTATAGAAATTCAGTGTGGAAGGCAACTGGGAACCACCACACTTTCTTAACCCTCCTGTAAATGGGATTTCTACCAGATAGGGCATACAGCACTAACCAGTGAAAGTGATAAGTATGTGCCCATCGTCGGAAGGATATGATCAAATCAAACCATTTGGGTTGTTGACCTAAAATAAGATACTTAGGATGATCTGGTTTTTTTACAGGACAGTATGTTTTTTGGCGTGATGTCCTGCTTCACTACAGAAAAGAAGGTAGTTTACCCACAAGCACTTGTTTTTTAGTTTAGTACTTCTAAAACCCACTTCTGTGGCCGCATGGTTTAAGGTGCTAATCTTGTAGTAGACTTGACTGCCGATGGCAGAAAGATCGAGTTTCAAATGTCAGCCAGGTGTACTGAGGATGGCTTGTTTAAAAATAAATCCACTCTCCCTCGAAGCAAATGCGGGTGTATTTCCTTCAAAAATAACCCTTATTATCTCTAAAACCAATAGCATAATAAGTGCATAAGCATATAGTCCGAACGTATAGTAAGATGCAGTGCTAAGAAAAATATATATAAAAAAATTTAAGTTTTTCTGAAAGTATCTTACTTCTTTATGATTTAAAGAAAACTAAAATTCGAGCTAAGCCATGCTAGTGTAAGGAACTTCACACTTGTACAGTACTCTATTTTTAGAGAAGTTATAAATACATGTTATATTTGCCAAAATCAGGATTTTAGTAAGAAAAGTAACCTCTCAGAAAGAAATGGCTATCAAAACCAGTGTGTACCTACATTTTAATCTTTTGTTACATACGTTCTTCAAAATAGTTTTCTTGATATTACCTATTATTAATTTGTTCCTGGAATTGTTTGGCTTTTAATGATATACAATATTGGGATTTTTGTAGCGGAGTATTAGTTTGAAGAAATTAACAACCAACAAGTTTATCTATAATCAAAAATGAATTTCTAAAAGAAGTTAAAAACTAAATTTATTTGTGTGCCAATGCAGAGTTTTTACTAACATACAATATTTGTTTCTTGAAATTTACGATGAAATTAAAGATTCTTGTAGGTAATATATGACTTGAAGTAATTCATCGTTACCTTGAATTAATAATTAATAGTGATTGCTAATAAATTGTCTCTGTGTTTCAGCTACAATTTTTCCTTTCTCCCTCTATTATTTTTTGTCTGTCTACTCTACTTCTCCCCCCTCCCTTTTTTTTTTGTAACATATACCTAACATGTTTAGTATATTTGTTTTTCTTGCTTTTTCTAAACTAAATACGGTCACCTTTACTCTATGTTGGTTCCTCTATGTTTGTACTGATCAATAAGTCTAGGTATGGCGATCAGGTTACACAATATTGTTTTTAACAGAATATAAAAACAATGTAAAACCCCTAAATTTACTATTTTGTGAGGTCCTATCCCACTGGATGCACTTTGGATGGTTTCTCCGCTATATGTATGGTTATATATATATCCCGTTCTCTGCATCTCACGACCCATATGGGATATCCTAATACTCACACTAATAGCGTGAGATTGGTGGAGGTAGAATGCAGAGGAGGTGTACCCGCATTTGTGTGAAGGGAGGTTATAAAACCATTTAAGAAAACAGCACCACAATACATCAAGCTAAGGTTCAAAACTCCACCTCCCATTTCCCGTTAAATTAGACAAGACGAGACAGACGCCTTTGTCTACATATCCATTGATACGGATAGTTTTTTATTATTAATAATTGATTGATTAGCCCAATTGGAACCGTTATCACGATAGATAGTAAGCACACCACATTTTTTTTGGTATCATGATATCAAATATTATCAAGGTGTACGATATATTAGTCTCTTTTCTTTTTGTGTCAGACTATGTAATCGGGAATACACAGTAAATGAGGTTTACCCTAAATATTAAATGATAACTGTCAAACATTGCAAACATGAGAACAATCATCTCGTTTCAAAAATAAATTCTAATTTGAAAAGCATGCAAAGCAATTATAGTAATTAACAGCCATGGAACTTTCGAAACTTAACGTGAGCCCATCAATCTAGATTCAAAAGGTTTCATGCACGTCAATCAATCTCTTGACGCAAACAAAAAGTATGGTTCGATAATTTGTTTTGCGTTGTTAAAAACTTTATTCAAGGAACTGTTGTAACGGATGAATAAAATTACCACCTGCTTCAGTGATCGCATGGTATGAGGCGTCACTTTCATGTCGGACTAGACTGTAGATGATACTGATATTGGGATTCGAATCCCTGTCGGGTGTACTAAAGGTGGTTATTCCAAAACGGGTTTCCACTCTTCCTCGTTGCAAATGTGGGTACACTCTAAAAACCTCCTCGTCCCTAACTCACAAGTATAATATTTTCATATACGTAAAACCTAAACAAGTATCAAGGCGCAGAGCTAAAAAAAGAATAAAATTACTATTCAATGAAGAGTTAAATCTGTCCATAAAAATAGGCTGAATAAATAATGGTATTGAATAAATAATGGTATTTTACTGAGGGGTTTCTTGAATATGTACATTTATTAAAAGCTTTTTTTTAAATAACAATTTTTTACGTGAATGCTATTTTATTAATAATAATTTTAATTTTATTAAACCTTAATTTTAGGATATTATTTATATATAAGTTATATATGCGTTTGAAGAATATTGTGCAGATATACATGTATATATGCACATTACTCCCCAAATATTATATATATATATATATATATATTTACACATTAATTTACAAACGCGTAATATTATTGGTTTCCTGTTTTTACAAATATATTATGCATATATATTATCTTAATGGTAAAATATATCAATTAATATAATGTTGAAATAAGACACTTTGGCACGGAAATTGAACGCAAGACCTTTAGTTTGGCATGGCAATATTCTATCACAGAGTTATGCTTGTCCTTTACAAAGTATCTAGCATCACTAATTATTATAAAGCACAATCTCTTATGGACATACGAGATGGTCATAGCTATCAGATACACAACCTCATGACTCGTGGTTGACTTTTGTGTGATGTCAAGTCGTAAAAGTTGTTTGTACAGAGGGCGAGTTTAAACGCAAAGCATTGACATTTATATTTAGTTTTAAATATGTACTGTTCCCAAACATAATTCAAGCATAAATGTTGAGAAATGATTTTGCATTAGAGAACTGAGGCAAAGGTTTAGGTTAGATTTCAATATACAGATGTAAATTTTCAAATACATTATTATATAATGTTTATGAATGGCATACAATCCGTCACAAATATTAAAATAAGGGTTTTTTATATAGAATGTATACAAACATAATTTAACATATTTATAATTACTGCACTTACATTAATTTTACATTTGTATTTTTTATTAATACCAGTAAGTTAACTAAGGCTATTGATGAGATATTTTAATTTATAATGACAGGTAGACTAAATAAGAGAAAACCGACTCACAATAACGTGAAATGTAGATGACAAAACCAATGTGATAAATCACATGTTAGAAACTATCCTCAGTGTACGTGGTAGAGATTTGAGGCTCATCAATTTATTTAATATCTTTTCATCACAATGCGTTTAAAGTGCTACCAAAACAAATATTATTGAATTGGATTGAAACTACCATTTGTTTACTTGAATAATTTATTTTATTGCAATATAGTTTATCAGACGAAAGAAATTTAAAAAAAATAGTTGAGCATTAATAATTTATTCTCAGTGTAGGTAATAAATTAGTTAAATGATTAACTTTCAATCATGTGTAGGCATAATTAACTTATTTATATTATTATTAGCACCGCTTCTTACTAAACGTTCGGGTTATACGCACTTACGCTAATTCGTAGTTGTAGGGTGATTGTGAGATGAAATGGAGGACCTACAGTTTTAATGTGGGACCCGAACCACGGTGGAGGCCTGGCATTCTAAACATTCATAAGTTGTGATTAATAAATGTCTTGTCAGAGGTAAATGAAGGGTTTGGCAATCCGATAAATCTTTGTCAGGACCGAGGATTGAACCCCAACCCCCAAGTACAGAAGTATGACCTTGCCCTTAGACCACCAGGTCACCAAATTCTTTATAATTTTTAACAAATAAAGTAACGAATTTAAATGGTCTTAGAGAAAAATGATAATGTATTTGGATTCAAATTATGTAAACCTTAATATCACACTAGGTTTAGCAAACAGATCAGGTCCTTACTATCAGTAACTATTTATATGTGATATGTGTTTATAAGTGATTTTTTTTTACTATTTTCATTTTACTTTAAAGTGTATCATTATTAAAGTACTAATTTTAGTACTTCATAACATGTATATAAAATAATAAAATCCCACTACGCTATGATAGACAAGGCCATAAAATACTTCCTATGGTTTATTTCAATTACCCACTAAACTTTATGGGAGAGTTTTTTAAGATGGCGGTTCAGATGATAGAAAAGCCGAAATGTTTCTCACTCCCTCACCCCTCTGGGTTTTATTTTATTTTTTGCTCTAGTTAAAGAAGAAGTAAATACATGGGGACTGGCACCTCCTAATAAACAAGACGGGGGTTGTATAGGCCAATTAGCTGTGGTGTAAGCACACATGGAGAGAGAATGTCTGTCTTAGCTTGTAGACACTGGGAAACATATTGCATTCGAGGCGGGGTAGCATAAAATATTAGGAGGAAGGGTAATAAATTAGACCGTTTATCTATCAGCAACTGTTGCATTAAAGTAGCCTTCTAAATATGCGTGCATTTGTTTGTTTTGGAAAGTTTGACGCCAAGGTGGCTTGTTTACTTGCTATTATTGTATTTGTCAATTGTAGAAATATTATTTATTTTATATTTGAAAACTTAAGTTCAATATTAATAATAATGTTACGTTTGACATAATTGGAAGTCATCATACTTAGCATGCTTAACACGTTTGGAAAGGTGAGAAAGAAAATTATTTGGCTATTATAAATGACCGTTTATTTAAATCAAGTTATTTAATATTTCTCTGTAAATTTTAAAAATAATGTTTTCAAACAAAGTTTTTTAGATAATCTAATTACAAAGGGATGTAAATTCTTATTTGAACAGGAAGTGACTTTTTGACAAATACAAAAATATCCTCAAATATTTTTCACTTGTTTAAGAGTAAAATCATGCGATTTCTCGCTGTCACTTTAAATAGATAACAAATATCTTTACAACTATGAAATAGTAATATTAATAAAGTAAAATATTATTAAAGTTTACTGCAAAAAAATGGTTTAAATTTCCTGAACGTTACTTACCATAAGAATTATACTGTATTCGAAAGGATTTTCATTATCATATTCAAGTATACACATGTCTAATGAACAACATACAAGGAATCCCGATATCTGTCATAATTTTGTATTTAGCCTTCAAATACTGTTTTCGATTACTGTAAAAAGAAAACTCTAATCGCTGTCATTTCATTGTTATAAATAATTTGATCATGTTTTTTATGTTAAATTCCTTTAAAATGAAGCAAACGGAGTTGTAACCTTGGGATAACCCGGTTGCATTATGTTACAGGGTCTGTTTCTATCCCACATCTCTTGTCTACATCAATATTATAGATACGTTCCGTAATAACTAATTAATAAACAAATTATATAGGCAAAACTATTACATTTACCTCATGTTTGAAGCTCTTTACGTCTCAACCCCTCCACCGTCTTAACGTTAAGTGGTCAACTTACCTGAAAAGAGCGAGAAAAAAGATTACATTAATATTTTTTATTTTTTATTGTATACATAAAATGTATAACTTTAAAACCCTAACAGTACTCTTCAGCGTAGTTTAAGAAGAATGTGCTCTATTCTCACTAAGTCCACTATAAATAAGGTGCATCAATACATTGAGCTCAACTGCAGACATTTATGTTGCAATCCAATCACATTTTACATTCTATTAAAGAAAAAAACTGAAATCTACATACATACAAAATGTAGCATCAATTGAATTTCATATTTACGAAACGTAAAAGATGTTTTTCATGTATAGTTGCCCCTTAGTTTGTATGGTGTGTGTCAGTATGTATGTATGTTTGTATGACAAAACAGTACAGGTTTAAATAAATGCGTTATTTTGGTATTCGCTTCATCTATAATATAAACTTATTGAAACTAAGCCCAATTGGATAGCCTCTTCAAAAAGGCAAGCCTAGACCAAAAGAAAAAGAGTATGTGTAGTGTGCACTTTCGGTTTGGCCCAAGTATTTTAATTAGTACATTCTTTAAGGAAGCTATTATATCCTCAATATGGGGGTTGATAAGGATGAAAAGGGTAGATTATAGTAACTTCTTATGTATAAATAAAAAAAGGATAAACAAAAAGTTGCATAAAGATGTTGAGATATCGAGCCAAATAAACCAGGAAAAAAAACTTCTTATATGTATTAGCGTAAAAGAAGAGTGAAGAAAATAGAGTGAAAATCACATTTTGGGGGGAATCCCCACACTTCAGTACTTCTGGGCCTTATTTAGGGTCTATTCTTGGGATACCGCCAATATCTCAGTGTAATCCTTGACTAACTTTGGATTCACATTTTCGCCGAAAAACAAATGCAGTACCCTGATGAACCCAATGAGCCCTTATCCAATCACAAGCTTTCCGCATTATTGACACGAGTTGTTGTGCTGAATTTCAACTTATCTCTACTTTGTCCGCTCTGCCCGATATCCTCGGCACGAGATAACCAAACAACTCTCAAAATCAACCATCACAAATCAGTGTGCATATGCTTATGACAGCGTATGTGCTGCGTAGCCAACAGCAAGCAGACAGCTTTGTTGGCCGTTGTGAGGACATTTGAAATAATCTGTTAGAGTAAGGCATGTTTATCGATGTATTGGATCATGCCTCAATACAGCGTTATAATCTGAAAACATCCATAGGGAGAATGATCTAAAATATAGCTTATGCCTATCTACTAGAAAAGGAAATATGGTGATAATCAGCTGTTTTACGTTTGCGTTGCAATGCATTATGGGTCAAGATACATCGTGTGAATTGCTGCACTAATCAAGGATATTCTGCTTTCTATTTTCAACGAACGTGTGAATCAAGCTTCACATGGACACGAGTTGCGAGGATACTGGGTTGTGGAATTTCGAATAATATCTAGCAATGCCTTCGCTCAAGTGGCAACTAAACTAAATAAATGACATTTTCTAGTAGGCTGATGTACAGGGGAAAGTGTCATGATCATTATGCTTGTTTCTACCTCTAGCGTAAATTATTGTATCAAAGTTTTCTTTTAATAAGCTTAACTTGTTTGGTTTTAATTATCCTTTGAAATGGACATATATATTAAAAATACACCGTATAGGCACAATTCAATTTAATATGTTTTTTTTATCTTCTGTAGATGGAATGCGTTAACCTTGAAAGTCTAGGACCTATGGAATGCAAAGTAAAAAGTAGTTAAAGTCAAATGAGAGATTGGCAGAACTCTGAATCTCAACTATAAGTAGGGTCCTTGATCTCCACCCGACAACCCCTTTACCAACAAACCAGATAAAATGACGCTAACGCCTTTATTCTTGTGTCCATTAATTTGAGTTATTTTTATATTATGTTTAACGTACTATACATATTACTACCCGTCCGGGTTATAAGCATAACTTCATTAATGATGGTAGCGTTGAAAAAGGAGGAAATGGAATCAAATTAATGCCAGAGCTTTAATCTATGAAATTCAAACAATACACCATGATGGGATGTGAATCCCAGCCTCCACTCTCAGTAATAAGCCAGACAAAAAATAAATGTAGCATACGCTACAAAAATGATAGTTGAATTATGGTAATTACTCTCGTGAAAATACTCGACCCGTCCGGCCCACTTCAACACACCCGTGAGCAAGTTCTGGTCTGAGCCGACGAAGCGCGTCTCGTCGGATGACGTCATCGTATTCATAATTAAGCTGCCTCGAGGCTCTGTTAGAAAGATCTAGATGCTTCAGGACTCTGATGTAAATTTTTTAGAACATTCGAGAACTAGAACCTACTGGAGATGAGCCAGTTGTTTCGTCAGTTTTACGCCAGGTTCCCATTCCTTAACCTATCTCAGCCCTCCATGTATTCACTTCGTTCCATCTCTTGGAACACGTGACTTCGGCTGAGGATTGTAAATAAGCATGTTTCAGCTATGTGAGAGCCTAGGTAAGCAGCGTTGTCTTTAGCAGGCATGCTAAAAGCAAATTCAAAACTCTCTTGAGAAATATTAACTGTTTTTGGTCAAATACCTAAAAAGTATACTGTAGGCTTATATATTAAATTATTTATTTAAATCTAAATAGTAGATTCAAACTTTTACTTTATAATTTTTTTTTAGCCACCTTTATAGGTAGATGTTTAATTTAAATGTATATTGTGTTGAGGCCATTAGATTTTCTCTAACGAATGTTAAAGATAAATTACCTTGTCTTGAAGCCACGGGATGGCGTTGGTAAAATTCCATTATTATTCTATGTGTGTATTAATGATCTCCATATTAACTGACCTATTTATTTTTAATACCACCGTTTCGGGCATAAAAATTAATAGTAATGTATATTTATTGAGTTTAGTTAGGCTCAGTTTAGATATCTTATCTCAGCGTGGACCTTTTTAATGTCAATTTATATATTTGTATTTATCGACAAATTATACCTTGTTTATATCGGAGATGCATGGAATGCATGGATGTTAAGCCTCTTAAATTGAGGCTCAAACTAACCCGGGCATTCTTGTACACCCCTTCCCACTACAAGTCCTTGTGAATTGTTTTATTGTATTTATTAAATCACCTGGTTTATCTATTTCAATAAAATGTTAATATGCAACCCAGTGCTTTATCACTCTTATTTTGGGATTTATAGGGGCTGGTGTTAGAAGGCCTCCACCTTTGTTCGTGTTCTCCATAGGCGGTGATTGTTTTACTTCTGAAGAACAGGTTTAATCAATCCAAACAAAGACTTTGAAGGGAAATTTTTAATAAATATATTTATTTCCATTCCTCGATATTATATTTAGTTGGAGTAGTACCAAACTCTTTGTGCAAACATTGTTTTAGCCATTACGACAATTTGATATAACTTCACAAGAAACCTTTAAAAACCTTTATGCATGGTTGCTTCCACATGTTCAAGATCGAGCCAAAGAACTGCCCGAGTATTGTTGAACATACATTAAAACACAAAACAAGTGTGTTTTAAAATTAAATCCATCTTCCGAGTTCCCTCTACCTCAAACTCATGATCCCTTCGCTGAGCAAATGATGTCCCCCATACGTGAGGGAGGGCGGGAGGGGAAAGTAAGGCTTGGAAGAAAAATCAATTCCCTTACTCGTTCATCAGTATCATTAATGCAGTACCACACTTTTGTGGAGGTCAAAATTATATTGACACATCTACTTTGAGGTCTATCGACAGTGCGCAAACACGACTAGCGTTCCAATCAACTAATAAGCTCAACAAATTGAGAGAGAGCGCGGGTACAGCCGTCCACAAACAAATCAGCCACCACTCACTTTCGCTATGAAAACCATTTTAACAAAGACCTCTTCTCCGTGTATGAGATAACAAACGAACAGGTTGGGGTAAAAAAAAATAGAAAAAATGTCAGGGATAAAGCTAACATTTGTTCAATGAAATGAGTGGGCGCACCAGAATTTACTTGATTTTGAAAGTTTTATCTTTGAATAGTAAAAAATAAAATAATTAAAATCTAAAATCCAGTTTGCATATGTAATGCCTCATATAAGAGATAGAAAATTTGTTAGATCAGCTTTCACGTATCCATTCGTAACGTCTTACTATATGCAGTTTTCACTTTTGATTAATAGTATCAACCCCTTTAAAATAACACTAATAAAATAATAAAGTGTTATGGTTTACCGTAAAAAACTATTTGTATTTTTTTAAGGTTCCTTCCCATATACATATGACTAAATTTTCTGATTAGAATAGGTTTAAACCCTTAGAGCTATAGCCTTTAAAAATATATCATAATAAACTTCCATGAATTATTTATTATGTTCCTTAAAATAAACCACGCATATTACAAACCTAAATAAGTATTCTCTAATGCAAGATATCATTATAAAATATAGAACCAAAAAATCTCAACTACTGATGACAAACGTCATTGGCAAATATATATTAGGTTAAAGTTCCCATTTAAAGATTCTATTGAGATTTAGTTTTTAGTATCTATTTTAACTGAGACTAATAATGTGTTATTTCTAAAAACATATTTATCGCAACAATGAATTTATACACTCCAGTGAACTCCAAATTGTTTCAGACTTCATTATTCGTGTGCCAATCCATTATTTTATTTTTTGTTTTTATTTTTTAGGTACGTGTAAACTAAACTTTCGAGTAAATAGGTGAGTTTACAAAAATTTTAGTTAGACCTTGTTGACTGTGAAAGATAAAAGTTATCTAAATAAGCAGTAGCGAGGCGTCAGGGTAGGCAGGATAAGCTCAGCTATCCCAAAAGGCTTTGAAAAAGGATAGAAAACATCCCTTTATATAAAACAGATGTCAATTGAAAATTAATTGGTTATTTTTTTAAAGAATGGTGAAATATTAGCGAGTGCGCGAAACGAATGTGTCAGTTCCTTTTGGCAGGATAAGCAGATAGCTTTCTGTCTAAGGCACCCATGGAATCAGGCCTGCGGGGAGTAAGAAGGGTAATACGTGCGCAGCTGCTCATCTCAGCTACTGAAGGACCAGGGAGCCGGCTATCCCCGACTCGTGAGTGTTACATTCTGACCATACAGAGTATGCTTCGAAGATTTATTTCAGTGTAGATAGGTTTAGTATTGTGATTGTGACTTGAATGTTATTGTTTTATTGAATTGTTTTAAATTACGTATTATAATATATCAGTAAGGTTAAAATTTAGTGTATGTACTGTAGAAAATAAATGGTACGGAACTCCGCACGGACTTTCTCGCTCTATTGTTTGAAAATGGAGATATTTACTCAAAACTCGTAATATATGTGAAACGAAATAATATACAGTAGCGAACCCAAGCATAAATTGCACTATAATTACGTAAAACATTTTTTGAGTCATGGTTTTAAATTTTATAATTTTATTTTTAAAGAATTAATGTCCTCATTTGATTGTTTGGACCGATGAAAAGGATCAATGTTGGGCCCAGAAGGGTCTACACTTCGTATTAAAACTTCAACTTCCGGTTAAAATGCTCGAAATTTTATTAGGTGTAGCTAATCTTCATGCCATAGCCATGCTATTAAATTCCTCATTTATAAATGTTGACCAATAAAAAATGTAAAAATTGACTATTGAGTCTAAAATGGATATAGATCATTACCGTACAAACATCTCTCCTAAGAGGTTTAAGGAATAATTACATACACTTTTAGACACTTAATTATTTTTAATTACTTTATGTCATTGGAGAATTATTGCGTTAAAACATAACTAGTATCTCTTTACAACTAAAGCTCACAAAATTGTATTAATATATTTGCCAATATCTGAGAAACTGTGTGATTTATAAAAATATATTACATAAACAAGATTTTTTATTTTAAATAGTACTACGATTTTGCAATGATAAGCTATTTAGTATCTCAAATAGTTGCGTATATACGGAAGATTCTGATTTTGTAAAGTACCCTGAAATTAATTTTCAGAGTAAAATGAAAATAGCCAGTTTATTTATAGTCTTAATCAACTCCTAGATACATATTTTAATCAAAATCTTTAGATTAGATTTTGAGCAAATCGATTTTTTTTTCTTTTTTCCCTTTTAAACTACTCTTAATTTTAAGTTTAAACAGACACATAGACAGACTTCCTTGCAAGAACCACTTTTTACGGTTTGGGGGGGTCTTGAGACGTCGACATCCATCAACATTTCAGGCTAGATTTTCTTTTGCGGTCGCAATACTTTCTTCTTTTGTGTTCGGAAAGTTAAAAAATATATACATTTACGTATATATTGAAAAAGTTATTGGTTATATTAAAATATACTTCTTATAAAAATATTTGTATTATAAAGACACCTACATATTTGTAACGCTAAGTAATTTCATATATCAATAGTTTAGGAGATATACAAAAATATCATTTACGCATCAGACCGGAGCGCTTTAAAAATTTTGCCGAAATATTTAGGGAATCCATTTTGTTTGGAATATCTATAAATGTTTAGAAATGAAATTTAATCAAAATCGTTGGGGCTGCATTTGAGAAAATCGACTTTCTTTTCTTTTTGCCTTTCAGTAAACTACCCTTAACTTTAGGGTTAGATATCCAATTCAAAAAACGCCTCGGGGCTACCATATGAAAACCCTAGATACGAAGTTTTAGCCCAATCGACAAAATGTTTATTTAGGTTCTAGTTGAAGGTACAGACAGACAGGCAGATGGAAAGTTAAAAACCACTTTTTAAGATTCGGGGGGTCATGAAACTTCAAGATTCATCAAAATCTCAAGTTAGATTTATTTTACGATCACAATACTTTCTCTACCTGTAAGATAGAGAGAAAGTATCAATGGAAGACGTTGTAGACATAAACATTGATTCTTTCGATTCAGTTGACGTATTATTAAATAAATCTACAGAGGCTTTGTCTTTTGAACGAAAATTTCATTTAAAATAAAAAATAAAAATACCAGATTTATATATTTCACCGAAGGAATAGCAAAGAATAAGTAAGCAAAAAATATTGTATTATAATTATTATTATAATTTTTATTCTTCTTCTTAATCTTATTATTATTATTATTATTATTATTATTATTATTATTAATAGTTGTTGTTGTAGTTGTATTAATAGTAGTTTTTTTTATTGTATCAGGAATACAAATTTATTTACTTACCAATGTCCAGATAAGCACAATGTGCTTTTAGGCTGGTGGTAGTAGTGGTATTATCTTAGTACTAGTAGTAGTCGTCTGCCAGTAATGTATTATATAACTTCATAAAAAACCCATTTTCAACATCGTTAAGTGTGCCCCTCTATGAGTGTTCATGACTCAGCTTACCCAAAAATAATCGCAACGCTTCGCCATTGTAAATAAGCCCCTGTTTTAAGGAAACATTAGTTATACTGTGACGTGAGGGAATGTTAAATATAATATCAACTAGTAATGACCTTACATTCCTCAAATAACCAAGCAACTCTTCCTTTTCACTAACCCGGTTAGGTTGAGGGTAGACTGTGTTTTAATCTTTGGTTAATTGATATCCAACACATTTAGCTTAAAACTAGTTTTATTTTTTCTAGTGAATGGCATCATTGAGATTATAGGGCCAATGGTGCTAAAATTAATAGGGGAAAAAAATCTCCACAAGAAGTTGCTACTTTTCAAACGTGAATGATGAACACAAACTACACTTTAAGCCAACAGACGTCGGGAAAGTAATAGGTACAGTCGTGCACACAAGAATACAGTTTCAGTGAGAGTTTTCTAGTTTATAATTCCGATTTATGCGTCTAACAGCACATCCGGGAAAAACGTGTATACATTCATACATTATAGACATACATTGGTACATTTATGGGTATGGATGCAAAAATTTAAATTTAAAGGATTCGTGGCCGCATTTTAATAGAGGAAGAAGTGAAAAAAACATTTTAATACACCCAGCCAGAATTCAAGCCTCGATCTTCCCATAACCATAAAACTCGACAGACACTACACTGCCGCCTTTGTAAGTTTGCCCTACATCGTGGAGCAGTCTTGATATAAACCTTTACCTTAAATGATATCAAATACATATTAAACAATGGAAATACCCACATAAGAGGGTACGGAGAAAAATACTCCATTCTCCTCTTAAATGGTTTGCAGGTGGTGGAGAGATCGGGGCTCAAATCCCAGCCACAGGTACTGAGATAGCCTTTAATTAATGGTTCTCAACCCTTACTTCACGAAAATTCGGGTACACTTCATTCCAATTATACCTTCATCATCTCTACTAATCTAGTGTAAATATGCAGATATTATGGACGTATAATCGGTTGAGCACGCGAGTAAAAAAACCACCATGTCCCCTTGTGAATAAAATGTAATAATGAATTAAATGTAATAGGCCTACTACATGTTTTTCTTTGTTAGAATTCACGTTCACAAAAAAACCTAGATGTAACTTTCAGATAATTTATTTATCTAGTTGCCATGTATAAACTCCAGGATCAATTCCAAGCCGTGTCAATAGAATGAACATTACAGTATTTAGGTTGTGTGTGGGAGAGTAACAACTACACTATAGAGTAAATACCAGAGTGCTAAGCGGAATGTTATAACCTTTCATTCCACCGTGTGACTATATATGACAACATTAGGTTTGTGACCAGGGTCCGAAGAAATTTTAAATTCAACTCGTGTCGCTAGTTAGCTCACTAATGAATATAAGGTCCTTGCTTAGATCACAAGAGGAAACTACAAAAACTTATAAAAAATACTGATTATATCCGCATTGGTGGTCTAATGCGTCACTCTCGTGTTAGACTGGATTGCTGATGAAGGGGAGATTGGGGCTTAAACACCGGTTGAGTGTAGTGATGGCGTTTCCTCACCCTTAAAATGGTTTCCAATCTACCTCCTCAAAATTGCGAGTACATTTTGTTTAAAATTGTATCCTACTCGTCTATATTTCATTAGATTATAACCTGAATGGATAGGTTATTAGGATTCAGTATATTTTTAAAATAATTATTATGATTATAGAAATTATACTATTAATAATTATATAATATCCACGTGTATAGTACTACACCTTAGCTTAGCTGTTAGCATATCTGATGCCTCTTTAACTAAAGGTTTTAGGTTTGATTCTTGGCATGATTGAATACTGTATAGTTAGTAAAATTTTTGATTAAATATTGTTAATAAAATACAATTATTTTATTAGTATGTTCAGCCCTACGATTATTAATGACATACTGATTTACTTTCAGAGCTCGCACCCCAGTTACATTTGAGTTAGATTCGTATGAGAACGTGACTGACCAAAGTACAGTGGGGTGGAGCCCCAAAAACTTGTCCAAAATATGAAGGCATCCTTCGATTCATATGAAAATGGGTATTCTGAAGTTTTTGAGGTCGCTGTTCACTAATCTTAAGTCAAAATTCCAAAAAACAAACTGGAGCATCCAATATGGTGGACGTAAAAGTAGAATCTCTATCAAATTTAATCGAAACTTGATGTATGGTTTTTTTTTGAGATAACTGATTATTAATCTGAAAAAAAAATTACAAAAAAAATATTGAAAAATATGGTGGACAAGAAAGGAAAAAAATATAAAATTTAATCAAAACTTGATTTCATGGGGTTTTTTAAGTCACTGGTTACAGATCTGAAGTCAACATTCCAGAAAAATAAGAAGTTACCAAATACATTATAAAATAGCTTTCAACACACTTTTAGAGTGAAATTACTTATCACCACTATCTTCAAAATCAGATTCGTCAGAATTATCTGGATCATCATTTGATGGCACTGTTGTAGGTTGTATTAAGTGTTCTACTTCCTCAGATTTTAGAGATATTAAATTTCTCTGCGGCAATTTGATCAGTCATTAAATATAAGGATTCGGCTAAACTGAAAAGCGTGCGAACGAGTGTGCAAGCGACTAAGTAGCCAAACTGGCGAGCGAACGCGTGATTAACAGATAGTTTTCGATAGTTGTTGACGAGGAGGCTCCGAATCTTGGCCCAGTGAACTGAGGGTGGTTTTTGACACGTGATGTATTGTTGTGGTTTCCTCATCCTCTCTCCAAGAAAATGGTGACTCCTATTTGTAAAGGCCTACTTTGATAATATTGAAGAATTTTAACATAACAGTTTTAAACATACATATATGTATATATACATATAGGTATGTTTTATGATCTTACCAATTAAATAAGGCCGTTAGTAGTAAGTGTGCAAAACCTATCGATAGCAATACAAAAGTAAAAATGAGAAGTTTTCCTAGCACTCAATAAACCAACATATTACCTAGCGCGTGTAAACTATACTGTACAGGGTCGATCGCGCGCGCTTGAAAAATAGAACCAGTATATCTTTCAATTGCGCGCGCTCAGTCGCTCGCTCCAGTCTGGCCACCTCTCATTACAACCAATGTGTTCTATTTTATATTTTAATCGCTCACTCGCCCAGTATGGCCGTCCCCTAGGGTCAGATGTCACGAGGAGCCTAAGAAAGCATCTTGTATCGTGTTAACGCTTGAATCCTTCCGAGAAAAATTCTCACGAGCCCTTTTTATTATGGTCACTTCTTGAGTATCCTCAGACATTATTTCGTCCTATAGGTAATATTTTCTCAGAAATTATAAGTTCTCGATGAATTAAAATCTTAAGTATTTAAGCGGGCATATAATAACATGGATACAATTCGATGAACTTTCTACCTGTATCAAAGGCATATATTTTTAATTTTTGCGAATTAATTGTATGCCTACTTGACAGGTAAAAAAAATCGCTCTTTTTCTAGTATAATTCAATGCCCTTTTTAAGAATAAAAAAATGCGCCATGGGTAAAAACTAAAAATGAGTTTTTTTTAACTAATCATATTTTCAGCGCAACATCATATATTTTTCAATTACGTAAATATTTATTTTTGAAGTTGTTTAAAAATCTTAGTGAGAAAACTTATTTAATTAATGTTTATAAAGTAAACCTAACCTAACCTAGCTATTGCAATGCATTAATACAAGACAAAGAACATTTAAATAAGATATGATGTGCATAATCAAAGAGTGCATCTTTTGCTTTTACTCATTCCTTTTTAGTTTAAAAAAAAGTTCATTGCATTATACTATAAAAAAAGTGAAATTTTTTAAAATAAATAAGTTGAGCTACTATTGGCGCCCAAACTGGGTCCAGATGGCAGTGCTCAGTTGTCCGGATCCGAATGCACCCTGTTCTCTGCCTCCTCCTACAAATACCATAATTTTCTCTTTTCCTGCAAATGTAAATATTCCTTTTTATTCCTATGCTATTTTGTTCCATAAAACCTACTTTGTATAACATCGTGAATAAGATAGTTCCTTTTAAGGATGTGTATGATCCAGTTGGCTAATATAGCATAATCAAATAATGTCGTCATACTTCTCACTCCAAATATATATTATATCATATAATGTTAGGTTTATTCATATATAGACTGAATTGTGCAGAATAAATAGATTACAAAAGTAATACAACGTACGTTTACACCTAAAAATATCAAATTTTGATTTGTTCATATTGAAAGTACTTCTATCCCTACACTTTGCATGCATGTAGTGCTTATGCACCAGAGCATAAAAGGAATATAACGTAAGATGATATGGTTGGGTGTGTGTGCAATATATGTAAAACGATCCTAGGGGTTGTTCTTGGCAATTGAAAGAATTTTAGAGAGGTGGGAATATCCTTAGCAACATGACCCTCAATTTTTAGTGCGGGATATCCGTGGTTATGTAACAGATTCAGTGTACTTACAAAAAACACTTCATTATTAGGTTCAAACTTATTGTATTGTTAACTTATTATGTTGTAATAATTGATTTATTATTTATCTTGACTACCAACGTTTATATATATATATATATATGGGATATTAGTAAATTAATACTTCTGGATAATATGGTAGTTTTTTATCCACTAGTATTCAACAGCCCAATTTTCCTATAAATAACATAAAGAAAATACAAAAATAGTTTTTCAGTAAAGCTCAATAATATTTTACTATGTGATCGGTGTTTATTTAACTATTGATAATATCTATAAGTAGTGATAGCTTCAATTACATTATTTTACAAGTGAATATAACTATTTTATATGTAAGATAAGGTTCTTATTATGAAATGAGGCCGAACAATATTGACATACAAGGTGTTTATAAAAGAATTCCGGGGTTTCAAAGCAAACTATACTAAGAAAAAAATACAAAATATCACTTTGAAATGTCGTATCTTTAAGATTATTTTTGGGTGAATAGTATGATGTTATTTGCCACACTATCTTGTGTTTCCCTGTTTTTTTCTACTTTTGTGAACAATTTCTAATTTAATTTTGTGTGAAATCTTCGAATTTAACTAGCTGGTTGCTGGCCTGACTATGATACTGTTTACATATATTTAAATAAATAAAAGGACGGAAGGAACCACGTAAAACATTGTTTTAAATATTTTAAATAAGGAATTTTGATTTAAGGAAGAACACTTACCTTTTATTAAACATATTAATTATCCTTTTAAGAAGTGTGATTGACTGTATTTACTTTGAAGGTCGGCCATGTTTGTTTTAACGCATGCGCAGTGCTATCAAACAAGTGAGGAGAGAGTTTTTGGTTGTAGAAGAAGAAAGGAATAAAAAACAAGCGCGATTTTTAATTTTTACAGAAGGAAATAGACATTTGATTCATTATAAAAACTTTATTCATATTCAATTGGCTATATTTAAATATTTATATTGAACCTACATTTCATTTTATTTTATCACTAGTCTATAGCCAACAATTCATTTTCGTTTTTATTTATATATAGTTTGTTTTCTCTTTGGACTTGGAATAGAACATTTTTTATATTTAAAAAAGATTAGAAGGTTTTGAATAGTAGTGAAGGAGTTCTTCCTGGTTGGTGGTCCATGATGGAGCCAAATGGATGTGTGCTCCCAATTTAAATTATTTTATATTGATTCAAAAGTGGAAGATTAAGGTGAAAATAGTAAAAAGGGGAAGCTAAGAGTGTGTGAGAGCTACAATATTTATGCTCAAGTAAGTTGTGGAAGAATTCGAAGTGAAACACATTTATGAAGATGGTGTTTCAGTATATACATGGGTGAGGTAAAACCAACTCTTCAACTTTTGATTGCTGTAACCATTTATTTTCTCTTTCCTAAATAAGTCAGAACTTATTTACTTCCAGAAGGACAAACTAATACAACAAGATAATTAACATTATATCTTATGCCTAATTAATGATTTTACTGATTGTATATATATATTTTTTTCTCTTCATTTGGTTTCAACAATACTGTGCTATACCTTGTAAATTTAGAATTATAATTAACCGGAATTCCATAGGTAGGATTTGGATGTGGACAAAAGGGAAACAATAATAAATTCACAAAAGTGCCAACAATGGTTATTTCATACATTCATTTTTATTTGTAGCCTAAATTATATTTTTCTTCAACAATCAATTTTATTATCTATATTGGTCATGGTTTTTTAGTTTTAAGTTCACCAAGAGGCCCCGAGGTTGAGAGTCGTCGTGCCACTGAGTGGATAGCCGAGGTAAGGTTTTTTTTATGACTATTATTTTTCCCCTAGATACTAGGGGTGGCGCCCAACTAAAACACAAGTATATAGGTAAAGAGAATACACAGATATCTCTTACACTGTTTGAATGACCTGAGGTTAAAAAAGATTGATATGTTCCCGGTCTAAAGATAAGATTATTATATATTATATTATATTTTATTATTATCACTGTAAAAAAAATTATTCATTACAATAGTGCACTTTGATTATGCTCCAGTCTACCACACTTAATGCATTTAATATAAATTCTCAAAGCCTCGGAATTATTTTACAAAAGTTATATATAACGTCAACCGGGGTAAAAATGCCCCTCTTTTTGTGGTTATCATTAAACATCATTTTCATTCTATTAAAAAATGACAAAAAATATTTTTATAATTAAATATTAATAAAACCTTTCATTGCAGTTTATTAATTTGTTTATTTTTATTTTGTAGACTACACTAGTGAACAATCTAAGAGGGGGTCAATGTGTTTCGGGTAGCTTTGACACTGTTGTTTTTAGCACACAAATCAGATCAAAATTCCATTAGGGTCAATCTTGAAGTTTAGTAAGTTAACTATGACCCCTCAAAAATAGAGTCAATCTTACCTAATATTAATAATACCTTTAATTCCAGTTTATTAATTAGTTTTTTTAAATTTTGTAGACTACACTAGGGAGAAATCTAAGAGGGGGTCAATGTGTTTCGGGTAACTTTGACAATGTTGTTTTTAGCAAACAAATCAGTTCAAAATTCCATTAGGGTCAATGTTGAAGTTTAGTAAGCTAACTATGACCCCTCAAAAATAGAGTCAATCTTACCTTGTGAAAATTTCATCAATTTTTATTAATGGGGCCTTTACACATACACACTGTAACATTACAAAACACAGGTCTGTATTTTTTTTTATTATTAGTTTTTTTTACAAAATATTAAGGAATGGGTTTAGGTAAATTTTATTTTACAATTTTCTTAACCCCACATATGTATCTCCTAAATCCCCATCACTACTTATGGTTTATTTTTGACCAACATTATAATCGTTAGTTACATCTGTATCAGTAACTATCTCAAGCGAATGTTGAAGTTTTTTCAACTGATGCTTTTCTTTTCTCAATTTGAATTTGGTTAAGTTGGAAATGCTTAAAAATAACTAAACATAGCAATTCAGGGACAAAAAGATTTTTTATTTCTTCACTTTCATAACGATCAAGTTTTTTTCCCCTTATTTTGGCACTATGTTTGCATTCAGCACTTACACATCCACTTTGGCCGTTCGTTGTTCTCGGTTCAGGTTCTGGTTCAGCTGTTGTATTCTCACTTTTTTTTACAACTGCCAATAGGGCACAAGGTACTTTACTAAATACAGTACTTACTTTCTTACTCATGAGTTCCAACAAGTCTTTTTCCCTATCTATTAATTTAATAATTTTGTTTCCTGTAGCTGCTAGATCAGTTTTTTTCAATAGGGTTTTCATATTATTTACTGGTGTTTTTTTTACCAGGCCAACAGTGATCTCTTTCCCCGATGGCATTACTAAACTCTTCAATCAATGTATACATGGTGGTATTTTTTGATTGAGCCATATATGGTATTTTAGATTTTTCTAAGACAATTGGATATTTGCTAAATACGCTTACTAGCAATATCCTATAAACATCTTGCTGATCTAACCTTGATCTTCTTCTGAAGACATTACGCCAATAATAGTTCTTACTCGGCTACAACAGACAGCCAAATTGATCACTTAACAAAACAGAGAGTGGGGTAAATTAATTATGTGGAATCTTTCATGTTGAAACATAACCGCGACATGCGTAATCTTAGAATTTACTGAGGGTTAGTTCGTACTATGCAGTTAGAATATACTAGACATGTGCGGACATTTCCAGACGGTCCTAGTTAAAACTACCTAAGAATCAAATAGCCGAAGCTATTGTTTATACTTTTTAGTTGAGGAGTTCTCAATCTAGATATCATATTCTGAAAATTGAAAAGTATTTAATTGTATAAGTGGCAACATTAAGCCAACTACCGAGTCGAAGGTGGCTGCGTTATCTGATAACGCGTGATCTTAATAAAATCAAACATTTGTAGCCGATGATTTGCGCACGTCTATCATAGACTCTGCCTCAAAATATGAGTGAAGAATGAACCTTGACTCAGGACGATTCATGGATAGCTCAGTGGTTGAAGCATTGGCGTACTAAGACAGAAGTCCCGGGTTCGATTCCCGTGTCCAGGTGTCATTTTTCAATTTTCAGAATAAAACTACCTAGCTTTACCCAATTATTGGTGTGTAAGTACAGTACATAATAAATAGTAACGTTCTTGAATATTGAAGCTTTTTGCGGTAGCTTCGATTAAGGTTACGATCTTGAAATAAACGCTTTCTTGAATCGCATCTTTTGCTGGTCGTTAATTTTATTGTTGAGTTCTTGAATTGTAACATTTTGTGGTAGCTTCCATCAAGGTTATGTTATTGAAATGAGCTCTTAAGTAGAATTTTACATTAAGGTAGCATTGCTGATTTTGTAAAAAAAAAAAGTTTTGCCTTTTGTACTAATTTGTCTTTTTTGGTTTTCTCTACATCCGTAGCTTTTTCTCACTATGTATCTTCCAAAAAGCTGATAAAATGATTTTTGTTTTAGCTTCTACTGTTGATACAATTGCTTTTGCTTTCTTAAGGAGCTTCTACTGTGACAATCTAATAAATTCTAGCATGCTATACATCTTCTATTAAGTTACTATACATTTCTTGTTTTCCTTTGATTTGTAGCTAATCACGTTCATGTGTTTGGGCCTCACTAACATAAGACATTCCCATTGTAGCTATGAACATACTTTTATCTTGCTTCGAACTTCCAAGGTTTTTTTGCTACGTCAAGAAGATGAGAAGGAAAAGGGGAGGAAAAAGAGAATAGGGTGTACGTGGAAGACGTTCAATGCCTCCAGATCAACGTGTTTCCACCCTCTCACCCTTCACCCCTCATCTGGGTCACCCACCCAACCCATCATTGTACATGACAATCAGGGCGAGGGTAAGGTATCATACGATCAAATATCTGCAGGCTAGACATGGGGAGACAATGTTGAGTATAGCGTTGGCCCATCGCTCTTTGTATGTTCCACGATTAGAACTTACATGCGCCTGAAGCTAAGTAAGGAAACACATTTACGAATACTTTTTTTTTATATATTAGGATGTCACTTGTTAGAAGAGATAAAGGAACTTTAAGGTCTTGTTCAAGAAGCCTACGTATTTATATGAAATATTTTCAGAAATACAAATTTTATGCTATGCGATCAGTTAAAAAATTTGAAGTTTATTTTGAATAAATCTTTCCTTTTATTATTTTTCACTCGTAGGAATTCATTAAATCATATACATGCAAAGTGGATAGGTGATATATATACATATACTTTGCTCTAAAATATTACAAGAATTTCTAAACTAACTTTTTATACAGTTAAATATGCTCTTTATTCAAGTCGAAACAATACAATTGATACATTATCTAGGATAGGGTAGATAAATAATATTTAACACAGAGTTACAATGCTCTAAAAAGTATTCCTTTAAAATATTATTTTAACAGAATAATATGGCTACCCTATTATATAAATTATAAAATAAGACAATCCATTCTAACTTTTATGAATCTTTTTTACCCTAACTATGGAAATTTATAGTTTTTTTAAAATGCATCTCTCTTTTATGCTTCTTTCCAAAAGACGCAGTGTGCCAATTACTGAAGTAAAAAATAGTTAAAAGTAAATCTTTCAGCTTGACACGATACAGCTGAACTAATTTTATGGCCAAACAAGACACAGGAAGTCATTAAAACCAATACGCCATCGTACATCAAATACAAATAAAATAATTAGCTATTTGTTTTTAAATAGTCGTATAATAAACCCAAAACAGAATTCAGTGGCCAAATGGTCTAAGGCTTGCTAGAAGATGGAGATACCAGGGTTTGAAACCCGGGCGGGTTTGTTTAGGTTTTTTAAAACGGATTCCACAATTCGTTTACGCAAATACCGTAAATCCGGGTGATTAACTCTATAAAAAAAAGTAAACCCGAAACAAATTATTTGCGAATAAATCGAGATTGTATTTATTCAATATATTTCGTAAACTAAACACAATAATACTAATATCGATATGAATTAAAGTATTTGTAATAATATATTATTTGAATCATGGGCACGCGGATTAATGTTTCAACGTAGTTTTACCCGATTCGCTGATGAAGGGAATGTCATGGTTCGAATCTTAGCCAAGTGTACTGAGAAGGGGGGGGGGGAGATTTTCCCTTTACAGTTTTCAGATAAATTAGTATTATTAAGCCTTCTGTATCACATACCCTTGGGGAGAGATAGTGTATTGTGACTTTCAAAAAAATATAACTTGACTCATGACTCCCGGAAACCGAAAAAGGGTAGAGTCTAAACCATTTTATCAATCAGTCAAAAACTTGGTATCTGGGATTTTCATTAGGTAGCCCGGAGGGTTTATTGTATGTATCCACTTAAACCTAAAATTAATGGTAGTTTGCTTGAGGGTGAAAAAAGAAAAAGTCGATTTCTAGAAGAGGATTTAACAATTTTTATTAAAACTCAAATATCGGATTTTTTTAAACATTACAAACAATATGGTTCATTTCATTTTATCATTAAAATGAGTTTGAGGGTACATCAAATTTGCAAAAAATTTCCTGTTTTGAGCAAATGTGTGCATATTTCTGAGATATGAAGAATAATTTCATTGCAAATAAATAGGGTTCTTAAAAATAAACAACTTTTAAATTAAAGAACCTTTTATCCACTCGATATGTTCCAAGTTATATGAAAATATATATTTACTAGCAGTCCCGCACGGCGTTGCCCGTGAACCACTGTAGTATAATAATTATATAAGCTTGACAACCCCCCACGCTGCCCATTACCCACTGTGGTATCATAATTATATAAGCTTCACAACCCCCCCTCCCTGCCCGTTACCCACTGTGGTATCATAATTATATAATCTTCACAACACCCCCTCCTCCCTGCCCATTACCCCCTCTGGTATAATAATTATATAAGCTTCACAACCCCCCCCCCCCCCCCACGCTGCCCGTTACACACTGGTATAAGAATTATATAAAGATATTTAAAAAATGTCTAAAAATTATAGAAAAATGTTAAGGGTGGACAACCCTTATCACTAAGGGGTATGAAAAATAGATGTTGGCCGATTCTCAGACCTACTCAATATGCTCACAAAATTTCATGAGAATCGGTCGAGCCGTTTCGGAGGAGTACGGGAACGAACATTGTGACACGAGAATTTTATATATAAGATAAATCTAGCTTATAAAGAAATGGGGAGTTTAAAACACACAGAAAAAATAATGTGCTACTGTAACAGTGTTTATGTACGCTCAATAGTGAAATACGATTTTATTTTTTACAAAATATATTTCTATATCAATGTATATTACATAGTTCCACAATATATCTTACGGAATGAAAATATAATTTATATAAAGTGTTCAGAAAATACGTAGGGTGCACCGTACATTCTACGTTAAATTAACATAGACCACCTAAAAGTTATCAATGGTTTTATATAAAATGCAAAAGAATTAGTTTGGAGAGAAGATGGGTAAATCATCTTGATAAATCACATAATATATAAACATATAGAAAATATGAGGACCTCTACCTACCCCTTCACTGGTAGCATGTAAATTGCGAGACTGATTTATTAAACCCTGTGACCATTGGTGTGGATAAACTGATATCATTTTACAGACCATTTGTTTGGGACAAAGTGTACCGTTTCGAATGCGATCATTATACGTGTTTGACCCTATTTAGAGTAATAGCGTCATTTATTACTACAACGTAACTTTTGCGTTACACAAACTACCCATGTTTACCTGGTATCGATCCCATTCTTTCAAAACATTTAGGTCTATTTATAGAACAGAATGATGGATTCCCATATTCCATGGATTATTGGGGTTGATGGAAAAGCCAGTTTAGCTCCACATTATTTCAGCTTTTATGATGTATTTTTTTACAAAAATAGAATATTGATCCAGTAGATAAATTTAGTTTAATTTTATAAACTTAATCATCTCAAAATTTATAGACTATTTATCACGGTCATCACATTCCTTAACAAAGATCTTTTCTCTTATTTAAGAAAAATATATACTCAAATGCCATTATCGAATTACTGTACATATAAAATCAAACTAAACTTATCTGCTGAAGAAACATTTGATATATTTGGGTAGGAATAGTTTTTGCTTTGAAATAATATCAAAGCATGGACCTTAGTTCGGTTTCCTTCAAAGACCACCCATATGGGTTACTTTAAAAGAAATGCACCCCCATTTTTATGGAAGTAAAATGGAAAATGGCATTTCTAGGTCAAATAGTAACACTTTACTCTCCGTCCCAATGAAACCGACTGACAATTCATGATCGTGTTCAAAGTGCAGAACAGCTATTCACACGGTTCTATAGCAAATATAAATAATTTATTGAATTTTAAAGTAAGCTGTAGCTTCATAAAATAATATAATCTTAAGACCCACAGTTATTTGTGCAAATCCCAATCAGTTTAGTCTTTAACTTTCATCCTAATCCTGAAAACCCTCCTTACACCAAAACACACCTAGGATCGTTAGAAACCACAACTGAGGACTCTTAGATTAGCTGATGTAAAGTTTATTCCGTGTAGTTTGCCGGGGACGGGACAGGTGTATTTAGGGTGGTTGATCGCCAATTTCTTCCCACTCTCTCTCCCCTAAAATGCGGGTATACTTTCTGTACATTCTACCTTTCTCCTCACAATCCTATTATTATAACGAGTACAAGACATGGGAAAAAAAGAGGAAAAATAAGACATACAAATCAGATTCGCTAGCAATTCTACCTAAAAATATTAATGATTTATTTTAATGACTATATCACAATGATCTGATCAGTGAATCATATGAAAGGTCGAAGAACTACATGTTTGAAAAATAAATTTATTTCTCCCTATCTACAAACATACGGGAGTGTTTGCCCCCACTATCTCTCTTTCCTTGATCACACTTCCGCCCCTCCACCCCTTCATTCCCATAAACATACAAGTTGCTTCCGTTGAACAGAATTTCAATGTTACTGGCTGGAAGTGCGTCATCATGCGACTCATTAAATCTGTCCTAGCTAATAATTTGTAGCAGCCCCGGCAATTTTTAGGCCGGAATTGTTATTCGTTCTTACCAATCACAAACAAATCGAATTACCTGGCTCTGGCCCTGTAATCAACATCTGCGTATCAATTCCGCGCTGATACGGACAAGATAATTTGTCAATTTTTGTCCCTCTCTACTCCCTTTTTCTCTCAAAAATTGATTTCAAATTAAAAATTGTGCCTCATTTGATGTTTATGGTCTAACTCGTTAAACATTAATAAAAAAAAACACACACACAGCTCAAAATTGGGATGGATCTCATAACAGTTTTTTGAACTCTATGGACAAGGATTATATCATATTTGTTTAGTTTGTTGTGTATCTTAGATAAAAATATTAAATCTTCTTCATATTTTACAAACAAACAATATTAATTTAATTATATAATAGAATCATAAATTCATAGGCACGGTATTTATTATTTGCTTTATATAAAATGGTAATAATAATGGCGTTCCTGACCTACATCAATCTGTATCTCATTTAGCGAAAAGATTAGCTAGTATTAATGAACCGTTGAACAGGCCACGCCCTAATGTACTAGTCTTACAAAGAACGTATATTAAGCCCAAGTAACCAAACCCTGTTGATCATGGGAGTTATTCCTCTTTTGGGATAAGTGCCCCGGTACCACCTGTTAAACGAACCCGGAACCTCTATGTCAGCAGCCAGAGGAGCTCTGACTACTCTACTACAAGGCAAATAATCTAACTTAGTTGTTAACCATAGGTACATTTTTGACTAAGGTATATTACCATTCCTAAATGGATTAATTCCTCCTTTAAACACTCAAAAGAGAAACGAACCAGTGTCCATATAGGTTGGAGTCAATAAAAGCACACAATAACACTTACAACTATAATATTCTTATCAGAAACAAATTAATAACTATTTGTGTTTGACTAAGAATATCACGGCAAGCTATTCTCGAGACAGATTAAATAATTATATTGTGCTTATGCATTACAAAACACCGAGTTTTTAATGACGTAGAAAACCAAACACAATTAAGTTTTTTCTAATAAAAATAATATAAAAAGCGATATTTTTTTTTCTAGACAGCTATTTTCTACTATTTTTTCTTTCAAATAAACTATTCCGCTTGATTTATTTGTATAGTGTGTGCAGCACTAGAGCGAAGTTTCTTGATAATTCACTACCTCCCTTCATTTTTTTTATAGAAAATATCTGTAAAATATTAAAAAATGTATACTCTCATTATAACGATCCCTCGGAGCTGTGAAAGTGGCTGAACGAAAGGAGGGTTTCCGAAATGAGAGCCTGTTTTGCCTAACAGAATACAACATGCAGATGCTATGGTTAATTTTGGTTTGTAAATGAGCTAAATCAAAGCTGCCAACTCCCTGGTATTACATTAAGTGGTAGCATTAGCACATGTCCTTCCTTTGCGTCGGGGAGGTGAACGAGTAGTGTACATTAGAGCTACACTAGTTGTTTGGTTACGTCACAGGACTGTTGAGAGAGGGAACTTGGGGTGTGGGGGTTGTGAGGGTGTGATACTGTAACTTATTTATTCATTAGTACGTTCGATACAATACCTATTAATGACTTAAGCTATGCGAAGGAACCAGAAGGGTGGTTAAAATGAATTGTGGCCAAATTAGCGTGGAGAGAGGAGAGGAAAACAAATGGAATGAAATTTAATTGGGAAATTCTCATATTTGTGAGTAAATTCTTCTCAATAGGTATTATTAACGACTTGATTCACGTAGTAGGTATAAAAAGATGGTTTAAGAGAAATGCAACCGCATTAGCAAGAAGGGTGAATTCTGAAGCCATAATGATTATTCACAAGAAGGAAACTCTCTCTAATGCACTTTGGCCAAATTTATGACCCGGATCTTTTCATAATCAGCAGTATCATCTACTGCGAGACTTACTCCGATTACAAAGTGACAACCAGTGAAGGTATGTGATGTTGTAAGGATACAAATGGGTTTCAAACTATTTGGGTAAAATATTTTTGACTAAAGTCCATTTAAATTGTTAAATTTTTTACTAAGCTTGAAAAGTGTAATTATTTATCACTTGATTAAAAAAATAACTTTACACAGTGACCATAAACTTCGCCTAAAACTAGCCTTAAATATTGTAATATACTTGTAATGGGAAGGACAAAGATACTACTTTATTATGCCATATCAGTACAGTCCAATTTTCAAAGGAAGAGTCTTCTTATCTGAAAGTTACAAAAGTTACTTGATCTATTTTCTGGTATTCATATGTAAGGTCACGTGATCTATAGCTGTCTCTTTTGATATATATTATAAATGTTTATAAATAACTCTAATCATAATTAGTAAAATGTTATTAATTTTGGGTACAAAATAATTGTTTGTAATTTCTAAAAGGCTTTTGTTGTAAAAGTTGAACAGCAAATAGCTCCACAAGACAATGATGGCGAGTTAATTTGAAATAATGGCTCTTCAACTAACGTATTTATATAATTTGAAAAATAGTGTTTACAGTAAAATATTTAAAAAAAAATTATTTAATCACTTGTTTTAATACAAACACACTTTAATCGGAAAACCAAATTCTGTTATAGATTCAAGATAGAATAGCTCAAAATTTGATTAAAAAAAATTAGGTTTGCACTCGATTTATGATATGTTGGTTGAGCTTACTTTTATTCTTATTTTACAAGTGTAGGCCTAAATTATTTCATTTAGTCAGCGGATTTTAATTTTTTTTAAACTGGTAGACCTGGTATATCTTCCTCTCATTTTTGGTGCTAAGGATGTGCAAACGTAGTGAGAACTGTACATAATCTTCTATTATAACATTACTGCTCATTATGATTTTGTTTTTGTTTTGTGACCTGTAGTGTACTGACAAGTTTTCGACGAAATCAAAAAACAACAAGTAGTTAGGATTTGTTTCAATTCTAGTAAAAAAATAACATAGATGAACTCAAGTTGTAAAAATAATTAGAATGCTTATTAATTCAGACATAGGAAATTCGATTTGCCATTTCTTCTATACCTATCGATTCTTGAGCTTATCGTGATAATATAGAAGATATCTCGATTCGTGATGCCTCGATTCCTAAAATATGCTTGCAAATGATCTTGAATGATTGATCAAGAGATTAATAAATATCAGATATTACAGGTCATTCATAACACATTCTTTCATTATTTACTAAATAAATTTGAATAGTAAAACTTATAAAAATATTAATCAAATTCTAAAATTTAAAAATTGATATTTTTCTTCAATTTGTAAATGTTTCCCAATGTATTCCGTAAACCAAAACAAACCTCCATATTAACAAATACAAACCCTGTGTTGAGAAGTATAAAACGTTTGCTTTACAAATGTACTGTACCAACGTAAATAATAATATAGGTGAAGTTTATTTTAAAGTTTTAAAGCCAAAATTTAAATAATCACCGTAATTTGTAAAGACAAAAATGCTTCAAAAGACTACTTAGTAAAGAAATAGTTTTTAATTCTATATTGTGGGCCTATTCCTGTAAGAATCAAGTATCAACGTAAAAGCTTAAGAATCTTAACCAAAAATCGGAATCAAAGAAGTGGTATCGCTACCCTCGCTACAGTTATTATATTAAGGGAGCCAAACCATATAGGAAAAGTTTAAAATAATTAAAATACACTCGCATTATGAAGTAAGTTTGATCAAATATATTGTAAAAAAAACCTTTTTAAGAGTTTTTATAAAAGATAGCACAAATTTAAAAAAACTCAGCCAACATAGCTCGTGATGGTTAAATCAAGTTATCAAAAGTTTCAAACAAATGCAAAGTTTAATACAAAGTAAACAAATAGTGTAGGATAATATTACATAACATTTTTTCACTAGAAATATCTTTTAGTTTCTCTTGCCTTGAGATAAGTAGGTCTTAAAATGTTATGTTCAAAGATCCTCCAATAGCGTAGTTTTTTTACTATTAATATACAAAGTAAACATCTCAAATACTTAACATTTAAACAAAATACTTTATTATTTAAGAGTATTGAGCTTGTTATTAAAATAATAAGATAGCCAACTTTTTTTTCTCGTTTATGTTTGTCTTTGATCTAATTTTATTTAAATTAATCCATAAATAAGACATAGTTAATCTTAATTTTTAAATTCATTATTCCTGATGTATGTTGATGTATGTTGCTCTACATTTGATCAAATATGAGTTTAAAATACAACAAATATATTTAAAAATCCAAGTTTAAACACACAGCAATACCACTTAATAAGCTCTTAAACAGTACATGGTTTAAAATCCTAAACGCCATTTTATTAATATCAGAGTTATGTAAGCTATAGCGTTCAGCCTAATTCTCTTTAAATGAATTAAATGTCTTAAAACAATATATTAATAAAATGAAGATTTTGTTTGGGAGAGGATATTTTAAAATTAGTGGCTCCTCCGCACAAAAATGTACCTCTAGGCTGTAATTTTAAATTTTTTGTTTGATTTTTTTAAAATCCATTCAAAACTGTCGGAAGAAATAAAATGTAGTTTTTTTTAGTCTGTTTGAAACAAAGAACTGCACTGCCCAAGGTGACCTCGCAATTAATTTCTTGGTCCCCTCGGGTGGTGCTTTAAATATATTTGAAAACAAATAATATTTGTGGGTGTCTGCTAGACTAAGTTAAGATAGTTACATTATATTTTACCTATCTAGTACTTTACACACAATTAAATATTAGTCTATTAAAACACTTTAAACACAATACATTTTTAAGGAATCGCTTCAATCGTTTAGGTTATAAAGAATTGCACAAAAATAGGCTAAAAAGATTTTACAAATAAATATAACATAAGCAAAATAACTTTTTCGGAAAGGTGCCCTTTTTTCATAATATCACCATTAACTTTTTAAATATCACAATATTTCTCAATACTCTCTAGACCTCGTATGTATGAAAAAATAAATACGAAGAGAATATTTTTGTTCTATTTTACTTATTATTTAAAATTGAAATGTTATTTTTTATAAATAATTTCATTAAAATAAGTAGCGTATTAATGTTTTGAGTTTAAAGCCAAGATAGGCTATAATTCCATGAGCCAAGGAAGGACCTTCTTAGATCGTGATTTAATATAGGATTGTACTGTGCAAGTGAGCTTTAATAAACAGTTAATCTTAGTTTTATCTGAAAACAATTTATTTGGTCATTTCAAAGCTCAATATCTAAATATAGATTTGTTTATTCCCAGATGTTTTCTAGTCACAAAACATCTTTCCGTATTTATTTTAATGTATTATTCCAAAAGATTGTATGCAGGTAGATTTTTATTCAAAACGAAATTGGTTTTGTAAATATATTTTTAAAATGATACTTCTTACTCATCTCTTACCAAATATATATTGGTTTCTTTTGTCGGGAACAATTTTTCCGATAAGTGATTATGAGAATTGGTAGGAGATGAGTGAGAAGCGGCATTTTTAATATATATTCACAAAACTAATTTTGTTTTAAATTAAATCTACCTGCACACAAATTTTTGGAACTATATATTAAAATAATTATTAAAATATGTTTTGTGACTAGAAGAGATCTGATATAAACTAAATTAAGATATAGATATGGATTAATATATAGGTAATAAACACAAGTACAGCCACTTTGATGCCACAATTTTGAAATGAAATGCATATGCAAACATCAATAGTATATAAATAAAACAATAATGTTCAAGTGGCTAAAATAAATAATAACTTACATCCGCCCCTCCCGCTAATATTTATATTGAGTGCACCCTGCAATGTTTCATTGTGTACATAAATACGTTTCCCGGAAGTCGACCCATCACTCCTTTTACCCAAAACCCTCTTATAAACAGTTTTATGAAAAGTCATAACTTGCTAACGACAACGGTAGTTAGTATGACTGCCGAAACTTTATAGACGAAGACTGGGCCCGCTAGCTGATGTGGAGTAGAATATACTTTTTTTTTTCCCCTTCTTCGTCTCTGTTGTGTTATTTTAAACTTTACTGCCCAGTCGTTTTTATGTCTCTTGTGATAAAAATAAAAGAAACTTTAGCTTGAAGAAGGAAACATCATAGACACTTTGTATTGTGTTTAAGTTGTCGTTAAAATAAACCATGAAACTAATTTAGATTGAATTTCGGCTTTTAAGATAAGTGATATTGTTTTGGTTGAGCCTTTATTTATAAAGTCTAGTTATGATATATAAAAGTATACATAAATTTGAAATAGGAGTATTCTTAAGTCACGTGAATAATATAACATATTTATTTCTGAGTTGTTTAACTGTAGTTCCTACCCGCAGTGGTGTCTAATTGGTCTAATCCATTAGACTCCCAATGCACTTTGTTAACGTTAGTGAGAGGTGGTGTGGGGTTAGATTCCAGGTCAGAGGCAATAGAACGCCATACTACGAGGTATTTTAAAAGCAGTTTTCAACACTCCTCTCTTCACTTTAATGGGGGAGAATTTTCTCTGTTGCCCTCATGAAAAAGTATGTTGCAGTAGCTATATTTATCTATTTTATTTTAATTTAGAATTAGATTATTTATATATAAAGATAAATACCTAAAATTGTCTTAGCAAACACCTCGAAAAAATAGTTATTTATAATTGAAGTATTAAAATAAAAGTTGGCTCAATCTCATTGTGTTAGAATAACTATTTTTTGTACTAAAGAGTGTTTTCTAAATCTTTAAAACCAGCGTACATAATTTATTTTTAAAAGTGAATTTGAGTGACTACAGTTTGTAGAATCTTACATATTCCTCTATAAAGTTAACCTAGCCCAGCTAACCGCGAACATTTGTCAAACAATGACAAGCCTTTTATTGCACCGGTTCTAATAATACGTTCTAACATATTAAACCATCCCTCCCTCTTTTAGGTCCATTCTACACTAAAGGTTAAAACGCTAGCAACCGCACCTTTGAACGAAACCCATGATATTAGGCTAGAAAATAAGTATTCATCTAGACTAGCGTTTTGACCGCTACCTCTGGAGGAGTTGAAACCGCCTAGCGGTAGAAACGCGAACCAAACTACACCAGAGGTTAACAGGCAGTTGTGCCTCAATGTCACAACTAGTCTTTCAGCAGGAATAATAGTACAAAAAATTACTTATCTGGGTACATTCTGTGAATCATAAACATAATATGAAACTGTCTTGCTGAAAGACGGCTCGATAATGTGGGGTGGCTCCACCAACGTCTCTTTTGACGAGTTTTTTTGCGAGTTTCCTCCAACAAAATAAGTCCCGCAATGTCCGTTTTTAAACCATTCTGCACAAGTGGAAACAACAACAGTGGCATCTAAAGCGCTAGGGTAGAATCAGTAGCGTTTTGATAGCTGTTTAACAGTTACATTTTGATTCAGGTGTAGATTCAAGAGTTTGGGGGCGTAGGCTAGCGGCAAAACCACCACGTTTTGACCGCTAGTGTAGAATCGATCGACCTTACACTCGGCAAGTTATAAAACATTAAATAATCACTACACACAGATCTCATTCTGGGTTCTGCAATATATGTATATAGGTTCTCACGTTACTCTATGAAAACGCTATTTTTATTGTTTAACTTTTGTGGTGACATAGAACGGTTTTTTTTAGTCCTGGGCAGAGGTAGGAACGAGCAAACTATTGTAATTTGTGAACCTTTTATTTTTTTGGTGGGGGGAGGAGAATTGGTGGGTTTTTGGTCATACATGATTTTTTATAGTTTTAACTATGTTTGGTAAAATTATTTGGTGGTTGCCAAAATGACCCTTTAAGTGACAGTTAATCAAAAAATCTCCATAGTATAAAATTGCAGTTAACGCAACCAAATGCTCAATACATGGCAGCAAGCATGTGGGAGAAAAAATTCCCTATGGCGTAAACTGAAAAAATATATTTTGGAAAAAACAATTAGTCTAATGTGTTATTTTTTAAAGAATAAATACATAAATACATATTTTAGGACTCAATTATAGTAAATTAAATAATTAAGGCTGTGTAACTGCAAAGTTTTTTTTATATTAGCATGTTATTTTAATTTTTCTCGCTTAAATTCAACAAAACAGCACCACACATAGATTACCCAGCCTCTAGTTCAACTGTACAGACTTTAAAACACATAAATCTACATAGCTTTGTCTAGAGGCTCTTGAAAACGTGTGCAAATTAGTGAGGGTCGTGGCACACACACACACACACACACACACATATCCTAAACATTACACTTGAAGGGAAAGTTAAAGAGAAAGAAGGGATGGGGAGGGGTAAAATTGTAGGAAGGGGAGTTTTTTTTTACATTACAATAATATTCTTTTATTCTGGTTCAGTAAACCAAGAGGATATCTCTCTTTTCCCCCTTCCTAGTAAACTCTTGTACGATGTAGAGGTTCCTACTGTGAAATCTAATGATATTAATGTTGCGTTCAGAGAGGTCCGTCATTGAGTAATGACCCGGGTAGTTACATTCGCCTTTCTTCCCAACAAACTCCCTACATCCCCTACCCAGCCCTTGCACACAAAAGCTCAAGCTACGCCACTGCCATACTTCATTGGTCCCACCTACTCCCACCACACCCCAACCCCACCTCCCTTGGTGTTCGCTTGTTCTCTTCTGTATTTTAAATTTAGAAGCTTTACTCAACACCCCCTCAATTAGTTCTCCGAGAAGATACGCAATATATATATATATATATATATATATATTTTACTCAGCTTCAAAGAACTTTCATTTTAATTTATTTTGACGAGGGTGAGGTTAGGGGCTGTTTTGATATTTGATATTTGTGGTAGAAAGTGTCATGCCAAAGGATCTTGATTCTATGAACATTAAAAATAGCTAATATTTCAGTCCTTTACTAAAGATATTATGGTTGAAGATCATTTAGTGCGTTATTCTCGTTAGCAAGAATGTTTCTTGCCTTTGGTGGCAATGCCTAATTTCTCAATATGTATACGTCATTTAGATGTAAAATGAAATGAACTACTAGTATCTATGATTAACTAACCAGTTCCTGTTATACTCATACATATATTAATTGTGATGTGTCAGAGATAAAAAAAAGATATAATTTTAGAGAGAACTTGCCTGATTGTGAGTGTAAGGAGATTGGTAAACCAATAAAAAAACTCAATACACCCATTTGGGATTCAAGACTGACCTCATCACCACAAAACCAGGCTGTACATATGTTTGTCCTATAGATTTTCGAGCTTAGTCTTATAACATATTGTATAAATTAGCAATCTAATAAATGAATAAATACTCTTATAATCCGCTTCGGTGGCCGGATGGCCTAAACTCTAAAGCGTCATAATCGCAATATAGAACTACTAGATTACCGATGATGGAGATATCGTTGTTCAAAACCCGGTCAAGTGTAATGAGCGTGGTTTTTATAAAGGTTTTTACACGTTTCTTTGATGCGAATGCATTTAACATTTCCACCTTACTCATATCTAAAACATTAGCAAAGGTAGTAAAGTAAACATGCGTAAAACCCGAACTCAATGCAAAGAAAAAATCTGGGTGATGAATAAATTACTCCAAGCCCACTTTACTCAAACTTATTTATAGATACAGTAGCCTCATGGCTTCTTTGGTGCTGACTGACAGCTTTGAAAAACTACCAAAACAAATTATGTATCCCTACGCTGAACCAAATGATCTGCAAAAACATGTTTTTAGCAGCTGTCACATTTTACGGTCAAAATTTAGGTATATGCCCAAATCTTGACTGTCAGAAGTCTGCTGTGAGCTGTCAGTCAGCACCAAAGAAGCCACGGGGCTACTGTAGCTAGGTAGTACTAACAATATTAGCAATTAATTCTGAAGTTAAATATTGCAATAATTTATGTGACAAAATATAAATCAGACGAATCTTTAGATTATTCACAAATTAAAATTATTATTAATATTAGCACCGACGGGGGTATATGCACACAAGTAAAAAAATAAGCAGCTCAACCACATTATATAGTAAAGTAACATAACTTTAAATTAAGTTCTACACACAAAGGGGGAAATTATAGAGTTGGTTTTTGAGATATAGTCATCGTAGAGTTTAATGAAAACTTATTAGATCTAGTTAAATGTATCAATACCCCAAATTGTATTTAATGCACCCGCAACTTTTTATATACCTGCATTTTGATATTATTAATTTAAGTTAGAAGATATGTTGTCAATGTTGGCTGTTGAAGATCTGTTTGATTGAGATATTTCAAGCTAAAAACGCGCTAGTCGTGTTGAGCTCGACCGCTGAGGACGGGGAAATCGAGGTTCGAATCTTGGTCGGGTGAACTGGGGGTGGCTTATCCTAAATGGTTTTCCACTCTCCCTCCACGCAAATTCCGGTTCAATTCCTCTAATTCACCCTTCCCAATTCCTAACCCATTAGCATAATTAGTACTTAAAGTGTATAACCCGAACGGGTAGTAAGACGAGGTACTAAATATTATTATTATTATTATTATTATTATTATTATTCAAGCTAAAAAGTATAATATATAGGGTCATTACTTTTATTTGGGTGCCGGTTAGCCAACTCTACTACAACACTATCGCGACACCGTAGATACTTACATGGTTGAGATGGACCCCGAGGGGTTGGAATGGATGGTTCGTGGGGAGTGAGACTAGAGTGTTAGTCCAATAAGATATATTTATAAATCTATTCAGATGACTAAACTACTACATGAATATCCGGGTAAATATCCTGTGACGAGGGAGCAGGCACGATAGTGGGACTAGCAAACCTTCCTCCATACCCGCGATTGACTCTCCGGTTTATTCCGTAGTTTATTTAGTCAGTCGTTGTTAGATACCGACACACATGCACTCAGCATGGATCCAAACACTAACCAAGGGGTTATTCTCTCACCTAAACTTGCTGATATTTATATCCCACCAGCCAGGAAGGTCCATCGGTTGCACCGTGCTCGCTCGTCAACAGGATGCAAGTTATATGAACTATATGCCATTCTCAGCAGGATGGAAACCCAATACTCTTGACTTCCAAGGAAATGTACAAGCGTGAGTTAGCCTCCTGTCAGAATAAACTTTAAAATAATTATGCTCTTACAAATACATATTATAATATTTGCACAGCAATGGTTTTTCTGCGATTTTCAAACCATCTGAGAGAGAAAATATTCGGTTAAATTTCATAACGTGCTAATTTTGTATTTTATCAGTTGACAAGGCTTGTTTAGTCGCTGTCCGGTAGGTACGTGGTCTATATATCAAGATCCTATGTCTGGTTCACCACTGACGGGGATGTCAAGGTTCAAATCCCGGTCGGGTGTACTAAAGGGGGTTTCGCTTGGTTTGTTTAACGCTCTCTTTTCAAGCGAATGAGTCTAAATTAAATGTAAACATCTTCATTTTTCATTCCTATACTATTAGTGTTATTTAGTTATGCGTATAATATGGACGGGTATTTTGACATGGTGGGGTGAGGGAGAGGGAGAGAAAGTTGCAATTGGGGTATGTTGTGACCGATGTAATGTTGGTAAGAAGTTGGAGGGAGATGTTACTTGCCATAAGCAAAGCTGTGAACAACAGGCATCCCACCACTACTTTGAAACATGCATCCACTAGTTTAAAGGGGAGAGAACCTATCTACGTTGACAAGCACCAAGCTTTAGGAGACCACCTCACCAAAAGAAACCAGTAGACGTCTTCAATCTACAGTTACAACACGAAGCGGATTATAGACACCCTCTGCGACATCTTGTAGAAAGCGTTGATTGACAACTTTTGTCATCATGGGTAGAAGTATTTTTGGAGTGTTTTTTTTTTACTTGTGTTTGAAATAGGAAAACTAAACACATACCAAAAATAAACCAAGAACTTGTCTTTGAAAGTTTTATTTTAGTTTAAAAAAATGTGTTTTGTGACTTACTACCCATCTGACCTAACTGAAAATTTATACTTATAAACTATGTAAGAAAAAGATAGAGGCTTATAGAAAATGCCCTTGCATATTATTATTATTATTAGCACCGCGTCTTACTACCCGTTCGGGCTATACGCACTTACGCTAATGTGTAATGGTAGGGTGATTGTGAGATGAAATGAAGGACCTACAGTTTAACGTGGAATCCGAACCACGGTGGAGGCCTGGCATTCCTCACATTCACAAGGTGTCTTGTTAGAGGTGAAGGAAGGGTTTGGTAATCAGATAAATCTTTGCCGGGACCGAGAATTGAACCCCGGCCGCCAGCATAGAGGTCTGACACCTTACCCCTAGACCGCCAGGTCACCCCCTTACATATTCGAGGAGGAAAAGGGAAAGACCATTTAGGAAATATTACCTTTCTACTCATAGAGAGTTTTGAAACCACACCTCCCCGTCAGCAGAAAACAAATTAAAATAAGACTGGCGCCATTATTTGCATATTCACCAGTGGGGATTTAGTTAAATAACACATCAGTTTTATATCCAATTAAAATTTTTAAAAAAATCAACTGGGAAAAGCAGTGCCATATAATTATTTTATGAAATTTTACATAAAAAAATGATCGAATCGCTTAAATATATATTAATATATTATTATAATATATATATATATATATATTAAAGACTAAGCGATTTGATAATTTTATATATATAATCACCCCATCTTAATACCTATAATTACTATGATGGGGTAGGCATGAGTATGGGAACCTTTTAGAGGTAATCTACCCTCATTCACGCGGAAGGAAATTGTTATTTTGTGGACATAGCGCAGACACAAATCGTAGAGATTGTGTCAAGGGTTATCATTGCAACTGTATAATGCAAATAGTTATATTTATAACTTGGAACATCTCTTCTCAATTACGATGAGTTTGGTGTAATCTGTACGAACGTAAAACAGTGCTTATTCCTTTGTTTCACCAATGAAATCAAAAGGATATTTAATATTCACGGTAGTATAGATTAATAAAAATACTATCCGAGTATGAACAATTTTTGTGTCGATTTGCTTAAAGATTTTTTTTTTAAATATGTCTAGTCGTTTTCAAACACTTTACAAATATGAATTTTATACGTGTCCTCCTTGACACTAAAAAAAAAGAAAAAAAGAAAGATAATAAATAAACCCCAAAGGAACAATTCTATGTACTCGCTTTTTGCAGAAGTGTATCTAGTGGCTTTTAGTGCCACAATTTATGTTCATTAAAAGCAAGATACGTTGAACGCATACAGTAAAACAACCCATTATAACTTTCAGCAATGTGTACCATTAAAAATACTGGACCAAAATTGAGCTTACAGAATACTTCTCCAACCACTCTACCCCCAACTACCCTAACATACTGTAGTACACCTTCTCTTCGCCTTTTTAATGACACGCGTATTTCTTTGGACATTTATCACTTCCACTTCACTTTATTATTTCGTATGCATCTTGTGTTCTTTCATATTTCTTTTTTTTTAGTATTCTTTACTCTTGGTAATAAACAACCAACAAGTAAAAAACTTTTACTTTGTTAAAACTATTTTCTTTTAAATAAAAATGTTTAGTCAACAAAGCCACTTATTTAATGACAAATAAAAAAAATTAACTCGTCTTTTATTATAATTGTAAGATATGAGGAATTCTGGTTTCCAAAAATGGGATATGAAATAAAGTAGTTTTTGTGCGTCACAGTTATAACAATAATGTAATTTATTTGATATATTTTCTTAAAATTAGCTAGTAGACATAAAACTACTTCTACGAAGCCTGGCGGAATAATATTTTTGTTGAAGTTTTCTAAAGTTTCACATCAAGTCAAATGTAAAAATATCAGTCTTTTTTTTTACCCTCTCTTACTCTCTTCTGATTTCTTCCATCATAGAAGAGAATGTACTTTCAGAAACTTTTTTTTTATAGAGAACAGTCTTTTATGTTTGAGTATCAAGAAAAAAAAAGATGATGGTTGGAGGAAGAGTGAGGGAGTAACGATTTATTTTTGAAAATATAACTTTTTCTCTCTGTTTTTCTTGGATGAAGTTGAAGTACTAGTGAATGTGTAAGGTCCGCCAGAGGTCGCTGGTATCACTTACTATGTCTCCCAGCCTTCCGCGAGTCAAGGTGAGTAATGAGTTCAACCAGAACCAAGGAGAGAAAAACCTTCTAAACCTTCTGAAGAAGAAAAAAATCAGTAAAAATGAACCCAAAAGGAAGGATAAGACAAACGAAATGGAATAGATAAAAAGATAAGTTTAAGTGTAACAAATACCAAACTCGCAGCAGTATGTAGGCGAACATTGAATTAATGGGGAGACCAGGGTTTGAGTCACAACGATGGGTGCTATTGTTCTCTCCCCCCTTCCCCCTAGATGGTTCCCACTCTTACAGCATACAAATTCATATTCTATACATTTTCTACCTTCTTCATCTGTAACTTAATAGTAGGCTATACAAATATAGCTAACTTATACTTGTAATAAGAAGCGTAGCACTAAGTCCATACGTAATTTCTTTCCAATTTGATTTATCGTCACAAAAGACCCCGCCCCCGTTCCTTGTATTTAGTAAGCTAAAGGGACCTAATTGCATAATGTACATTTTAATGTTAGTTTTTTCTTTTCTCGTAGCAACATTTAATTGGACCAGGTTAATGAGTTTAAATATTTAGGAACAGTTTTAGCTAGCAATAACGTTAGATTGAAAACTAGGAAAATAATGAAGTCAAAAAACGCATGCTATTACTCTGACAGTAAGTTGTTGATATCTCACCTGCTTACAAGGAATGTAAAATACAGACTAAAGAAAAAATAATGTGACTGGTGTGAGTGGTTAGGTGGTGAGTGGTGAGTGGTGGTGGTTGTGATACGTGGTCTTTTATGTATATGACGAAAATAAATTTTGGTTGTTCGAAAACAAAGTGCTTTGGAAGATATTTGCTCTAAAAGGGAATATAAATACTGGGGATGGAAGAAAGTTACATAATGATGAGTTAAATGCCCTGTACTCATCATAAGAGATTGCCAGGCTAATCAAATCTCGTAGATTACGGTGGGCATTGCATGCAGCGTGAATGGGAGATTCTATAACCGTGTTCAGAGTTCTTGACTGGTAGACCCAAGAAGACTAAACTTTTGGGAAGACCTAGACACAGAAGAGAGGATAAAATGTTAATGGACCTGAAAGATATATGGTGGAATGAGGTCGACAGTATTGAACTAGTTCAAGAAAGGGATATTTTGCGTATTTTTGTAGGTATAGCAATGAACTTTCGAGTCCCTAATGTCATAAAGTATCACCTCTCAGTTAAAAGGTAGTATATTCTAAATTTCCAAGGAAATCGGATAATAAAACAGAAATATTTATTTCAATTCCCCCAAGTAATCATTTATCTTATCTTTAAATATTATTTATAACGTTACTGTCCCATAGTAATATGTAATATTGTTTTTATTAGCATGTGAAATATGTGAGATAGGCTAATCCATCTTGTTGAATTTTTTTAATTTTAGCCAAACATCTATTTTGTATTTTTTTTTCTCTAAATTTTGTTAATAAACCTATTTTATTGATGCTTATTAATTAACTCGTTTGAGAATCATTATCTTTTTGAGATCATAACTTAATATTTATATTGATTTCAATTATATGTTTTGTATATTTGACTACATGATGTGACGTTAACAACATTTGTAAAACGACAAGCTATGTTATTTTCTTTTCCCTTTTAATTCTTTTTATGATTTTAGAGAAAAGATATTTTAATTTGAACGTTTTGTAAGTTGTTAAGATATTAATGGCTTCCTTGAATATGCAATAAAAAAATAGGACATTTATAGAAGGACTTAAGGGATGTACGCTTCATCATTTTAACAATCAACTTTATTAATAGAGTATGAATAAACACAGAAACAGCTGGAAATATCTTGTAGTGAAGGCTTATTTATCATCATTTTTATTTAGCATCTTCAGTTTTATGGAAGGCCTAAATACATTCGTTTGTAACTTTGAGTTAAATTGACATTTTTATTTTTTATTATCAACTGGTTATAATTATTTTTCAGTCTAGCGAAATATTGCTATTTTTTTATGTGAAAAATAAATCCTTCAATGCCAATTCTTTCTGTAGCACCATAATGTTAGGTTGCTTTTAATAAAGAGTTTAATGAAAGTGCTACGCAGAAAGCTGACACTAAACTAAGTACTTCCCTCATTTACTCTTTTGTTTTTACAACACTATATCTATCTACCCATATATCCCCAAAAGCTAAGGTATGATGGAAGTCACCGAAAGTTAAGGTGTGATGGAAGTCATCGAAAGTTAAGGTGTGATGAAAGTCATCGAAAGTTAAGTTGTGGTGAAAGTCATCACAAGGCAAGTTGTAATGGAAGTCGATGAAAGCTAATGTAGAATGGAAGTCTATGCAATTTATGGTGGAATGGACGTATACATAATGTAATTTGGGATTGAAGTAATTTGAAGTTAAGGTGGGTTGGAAGTTCCCACAGGTTATGGTGAAATGGAAGTGCCATTATAAAAGTTGGTCTTGAAGTCAATGCAAATTAAAGCAGTATAAAATTCCCACAAGTTAAGCTGGGATGGAAATCTATACAAGTTAATTTGGGGGTGTAAGTTTTATGCAAGCTATTGTGTGTGAGAAGTCATTATTAATTAAGGTGTTCGCTAAGGCATTTTAATAACATAGCAATTTAAATTTGTAGAAATGAATAGTTAAAGGTTACACTTAAACAGATGATATTCATTTTTACTTTCAATTGTATTCCATTTAAATGAAGGTCGATTTAAAAAATTGGAAACTGCAATAGCTATAATATAGTATAAATATTTAAATATATTATCTTAAGATTTCATAGAATATTATAGAAACCAAAAGATTCTAGAAAATTACATTCCCCATATTGTTTTAAATCGAACCATTTCGTAAGAGGGTAGGCTTGTACTTTGGATAATTATCTTATTTAAAACAACTATGCAAAGTTATTTATATCTTTATATATAATAAATTAACTTCAATATTTAAAAAAATGAAACACTGGAGAGTTGTTGTCCCATTTGACAAAATAATTTGCATAAAATAATATGAAAGCTGCTTAATAATTTCTTAATGAAACTTTGTGGAACATAAGATACCATAGTAGCTTTTTTTCCTTTATTAAGTGTCATTAAGTAAATAATATTTTGAAGATAATAAAATACAACCTAATAATTCTGCAGCTGGCCGTGTTCCATCCAGGACTTATATCGTTACTCAACGCTGACGCAGTTGCATCCTAATGACCATTTCCCCTCTCGACCAAAGCGATACAAACTACATAGAAGGAAGTCACTTTACCGCAGACAGGATATCGCCGCTCTCCTGAATTTTTATGATCGTAGCCGCATAGAAAATAAGAAATAAATTAAGTCTACTAAGAATTGTAAAAGGGAAGGAGGGAAGAGGAAGGTTTTGGGAGAGGGAAGTATCTTTAAGTGGGATGTAGGGTGGAAAGGAGAGGGATGAGTGATGATTGTTTTAAGAAGAGGCTGGGTGAATTGTTGAGCTCTACACTGTAATAATTTCATTTCATATCATTGGGAAAATATTAAAATATTAACATGGTTTAAAAGACTTCGCAAGATACTCTAAAAGGGTATGTGCAGAGTTGGGTTAGAGAAAACAAATCAGAAAGAAAAACGAAGGAGAGTAAGGGTTCGTCCTTACACTCCATAAGGTTTTTTTAAATAACTTTTGTCCCCTCCCCTTTCCCTACAAGGGGTTGTAAGATTCCCCTCCTCCTCCTTTTTTCTATTCTCTTTTTCTATTTTCTATTCCCCCTTTTTTCTATTCTGTGTAATCTTTTACTAAATGGTAAATTCTAAGCCCCCCTTCTCACCACGTTCGTAAGAAAACGAAAGAAGATACTAACCCCCCCCCCCTTCTTATCATGCTTGTAAGAAAACCTAAGAAGATACTAGACCCCACCTTCCCACCACGCTCGTAAGAAGACCTAAGAAGATACTAGACCCCACCTTCCCACCACGCTCGTAAGAAAACCTAAGAAGATACTAAGCCCCACCTTCCCACCACGCTCGTAAGAAAACCTAAGAAGATACTAAACCCCACCTTCCCACCACGCTCGTAAGAAAACCTAAGAAGATACTAGACCCCACCTTCCCACCACGCTCGTAAGAAGACCTAAGAAGATACTAAGCCCCACCTTCCCACCACGCTTGTAAGAAAACCTAAGAAGATACCAAACCCCACCTTCCCACCACGCTTGTAAGAAAACCTAAGAATATACTAGACCCCCCTTATCACCACGCTCGTAAGAAAACCTAAGAAGAGACTAGACCCCACTTTCCCACCACGCTTGTAAGAAAACCTAAGAATATACTAGACCCCCCTTATCACCACGCTCGTAAGAAAACCTAAGAAGAGACTAGACCCCACTTTCCCACCACGCGTGTAAGAAAACGTAGGACGATACTAAAACCACTTCTCTGGATTTTTTTTTTCATTTAAGGATAGCCCCTAAGTACAAGATACTAAAATTATGAATATTTATTGACTTTCGCTTTCCGTTTGCCTAAAATATATTATTTTCAATGCAGTAGTAATGTTATTCCAGTGCAGTTAGTGCAGGGGATAGAGGAGTCTGATCACTCTAATGATAAGGCGACCCGGGCTTAGTATGAATATATTATTAGCATTGTTAATTGTATACAGATTTGTCAGAATAGGCAGATTTTAAAATAGATACATCAATACTGCGAAGCTTTCCATAACTAAACTGTACTAAGTAAATAACTAGTGCTTCAATAGGCTGCTTTAGCGGCTAAGTGTGTTGTGTGTCAGTAATAAGTTTGTATCAGTTTTTTGATTTACAAATTGATATAAACTATCATGGGTGATTAAATATTTAAAGTATTTTTCAAATTTTGGTCAAAGTTTAACGCCATAGGAATCAATCCCTCATAGCCATGCCCATACGCCTTGTTCGATCCGTAGATCCCGGGTAGCGGCTATTCATAACGCCCGTTGGTGACTCCCTAACTCCAGCAATTCAAGAGATACGTTTGAGGGCGTAAGGGAGGGGGATGTTGGTGTCCTTAGGCTAAGTGTTATAATTAGTTTTAATTAGCCTAGAAATGTAACCGTACCTTCTATAGTTATGCCTATGTGAAATTTCAGCCCAAACGGCAAAGTAGTTTTTTAGGGAATGGGTAAAGTAGATTTGTAGCACATGAAACATGACAGAGTTATTACTTCAGAGTAGAGGTGATTGTTTGCTCAGTAAAGTTGAGCTCAAATATTCAAATTAAAACAAAGTAGTGATTCAGATTCATAAGGATCTAGCGAATAAAACCAGGTAATAACTAGAACTTGAACCAATCAAGCTGGTAATGATTTTAATCTAGATCTGGGATGTTAAATCTACTCATTTATATGCAAACAAAATTAATAGATATATATATTAATTATTTATTGAAACTTAGTGTTTGGTATAGTAAAAAACTACATAATTATATCTTATAATATATATCTTGTAGCTGTAATTAACGACTCTACATTTATTAAACTATATTAATCATGATATTTTTTATGTAGCCTAGTTTCACCATCTCTTGCCCAAAACTATGTGGATATATTTACTCTTCTTCATCCTAACCCTTAGATTAATCCTTTAATTTCTTTTAGTGAAACTTCCTACTACCCGTTAGGTTATATACACTTACTACCCGCCTCGGTGGTGTAGTTAGTTAATGCACTAGTTTTGTGCTGGGCTAGATTTTGGAGAACGGTGAAATCAAGGTTCAAATCTCGCTTGGGTGAACTGGGGGTGGTTTTTTCTGAGTGGTTTTCCACTCTACCTCCACAAAAACGAGGGTTCACTTCCCTTATATGTAACCTTCCCAATTCCTAACGCATTAGCGTAATTAGTACTTAGGTGTATAAACATGAACGGGTAGTAAGATGTTGTGCTAAGTAGTATTATTATTATGTATAAGCTTATGTACTAATTACAATAGTGGTTTTAAGGATTAGGAAGGCTATATTTATAAAAGTACCTATATTTGGATGAAGCGAGAGTTGAAAACCATCATGGGCAGTCTAGTCTACTGTGAGAGTAGTGCCTTAGACCATGCGGACACTGAAGCGAGTTAGCCATTGATAGCCGGATTGTTTAACTTATAAATTAAAAACCTTTACAAACATTTAAAAACACAGTTGCGAGTTTATTAACATTGAGATAATATTAGATTAGTATTCTTACAGCTGTCCAAATTTGTCCCATCTCAAAAAACTGACAGTTCAAAAAATAAGTATACAATAGTAGGATTCTGATACAGTAGTTTGTCAGAAAATATCTAAATTTAACTGCAGCCAGCTGTGATAACAAGTTACTGTATTACTAGTACTATTTAATATAGCGTTGTAATGAATGGTCTATGAAAAGTTACATTCTAAATAACATAACGTATAAATATATAAGAAATAATCTTAGTATCGCTTCTGAAAGGAAAGTATCTTTGCAACTTGGAAATGTCATGCAAAGTCAAGGATAAAAGGTTTCAATGAATTTTCTCTCTTGCTATTGTCCTAACCTATATTTGAAAAATGTATCTGTGAAAAGCACTTAATCCTCGCGAAACATTATTTTCAGTATTTTGTGTGTTCAGATCAAAAACTACAAAGATTTAACTTTATCATATAAAAATAAAGTATTCTGATTATAAACATTTTTGACCTCAAGATCATTTATGATGAGTCTTTACGAACTGTGTGCCCCCATATCTGCATTTTTTAGTGTAAGCTATATTCCCAAGCCTAGATCTAGAAAAAGTTTGATGGATTTTTTTTTCAAACTTGAGATATAGATGTTGTAGACCTATACTGGAGGACTTCTTTTGTCTTTGAACCTAGACCATAGAACCTCCTTGTATGTGCCCTTGTTCTTAAATTAAGGGTAATGGGTGGTTTTTTAAAGCTCCTAATTTTTAGAAAATGGCTATTACGATTTAGATTAAAATGTATATCTGTGAAATATTAGAAATAAATAATAAAAATGTATGCTAGATTTTCTGGAAGAAAAACTTAGTCTAAGGGTAAATTATTGATGACAGTTTTTAATTTTCTTTTTACAAATGTTAGACTTTTTAAAATTAATCAAACTATTTGATTCAAAATTTATATGAGGTGACTGTTTATATGATAAATAAAATGTGTGTATCTTTTGCTAAAATAAATTAGTTTAACAGTCCTTTACTTGTAACATATTTATAAAAGTTAATTTATTTTGACATTATTTTTAAGGAGTTGGTTTTAATAGTAAATAAGACTACATTTTAGTTTTTAAAAATATAAGTAGGCCTAGTCTAAGGGTAGTTTATAAATAAACAATGTTTACAAATTTAAAAAAGTTGTTTGGACAGTTGATATTAAATGTATAGATGAAAACTATTTATTTCAATTAATAAGATATGTTTATTTTCCTGTGGAAAGTTTACTTTAGGGTAGATTACAGAAAGCCTGTATTGAAAAATTTTGTTCTTTAAAACACTATATGAGAAAATTTGAAAGATTATATAGTAACATTTTTTAAATGTATAAAATATCCCAGTTTTTATAAAAAATATATATTTATTTGAAGCAGTTGTCGTGCACTTTATTTATCATATACTGATTCTATTAGCACACGATCATTTCTATTAGCTAGAATTAAAGAGTCTACCAATTTTGACGGGATAGGTATTTTCACATACCTTCCAGGATTCTTTTACATTTCACAATTGACATGGGACCGAAGGCTTTACCCTTACGTCTCCGAAGGAGTGATAATAAGAATTATTATCGCCCAAGAAAAACCGTTGTCCCTGCCGGGTTTGAACCTATGAAAATTGGGCCCTGAGGTGATCACTTTATCCCAAAATTACAGAGGTTGACAGAAAAGATAATAACTAGCCTTGAACTTACCTATCAGTATCTTGAAACAAAACACAAGTTCCCTTAATGCAGATATATTTGATTCATAGTTCTGGAGTGCGTTATCGTCGTTCGCATGCAAGTATAATCACAAGTCAGCTAAACTTACGTCTTTTCGTACATTCAGTACATAAAAAACCAAATTTTTTGATTCCATTGGTAATTAACGTAGCATAGTAAAAATAAAAAGTCTTAGTTCCACTTTTTAGAGTTAATTAATAGCCATCTGCTTGATATATTAAACTAAAGCGTATAACAAAAGCTAGATGAATAAATTTCACTTAACACTTTTACTTTTATAATTTATGGGTCTGAACCTTGAGCTTAAATATAATAGCCTAGTGTTTGTTTTTTAAAAGTATTTTAAAAATACCACACAAACACAAATTAAAATGCAAATTATCAAAAGACACATATCTTTTAAATTTATTAATTTATACAGAAAAATAATAATTATAAATTATTTAATTAAACCATTCATCGCCAATTCTAACTTCTTCAGTTTCAAAAGTTGATCCCTCCAACCTTCTTAAAAGGCAAACGGTCTCCTTTGAAGAAGAAGAAAAAGCTTGTGCCACTGAATTAATAAGAACCATTCCTATTCTCCCCTTCTTTCCTAAAAGAGATCCCACACCCTTCTTTCTATTCTTTGACACAACATAAAGAAAGCCCCCAAATAAAATATTAGCAAACTAATACAGAATTATGTGCAGTGATGGTTGATATTTGACAGGAACATTTTATATAAATGTGTATAGTCACAAGATTTACAAATCAGCTCAAAATAGAAAAACGCGCTTCAAAACTAGACTTTACATCGTAAATATGAGATGTTTTTAGCTATTAAGACAAGCCTATAAACCACAACTATTGGTTTTGGGCACCATCCAATAGGCCTATCAAACGTGGCACCATTAGGATTTTAATCCCCCTCCTATATTCATCGATAATAAGGGTCAGATCACCTGGTTACAAATTCAGAGGTCGCAGATTCGATCCTCAGTGTTTACAAAATTAATCTGTGAAGCATTGGGTCTGAAACAGGGTCAAACTCAGCCTCGTGAGGACAAAGGAGGAGCTACTTGAATAAATAGCTAGCAGTTCTGTTTTAGAAAACAGAGATTAATGGCCAGAAGTTTCGTTGTGCTGACTACATGACATATTCTATTCACAAATGTTGGCACTAGTATCGCTAATGGTGGCCACCACTCGGTCTATATAGCGAGCGAGCTCATACCATGGAGGGAAGGACTGTGATACCATTTATAGCTTTTACATCACGTATTATTATTACCCGCCCACGCTGTACGCATATTTTAATCTTTTACATGGAATAAGAAATTAATAAAGTGAAATTTTAGAGAAAATGCACCTGAGATAGCATGAAGAGAGCGTGATAAACCCTTTATGATAAACCCCATCCTCAATCCATAGTACACCCAAAAGGGATTTGAACACTGACATCCCGGGCAGCGGTAGTCCAGTCTAACAAGAGATTGGTTGGTTCGTTAGACCACGCGACCACCGATAATGGTCATAATGCACATAACAAATTTAGTTTAGCTAAAAAAAGAGTCTTGAACTTTTATATAACTTGACAATAATATTTAGTTTTGATACTAAAGTCCTTATATTAAGATCTAGCAACAAGAAAATTGGTTTATGTTGATTTGTTATTGAGTACAGTAAATGTGTATGTAATTCACAATTAAATGATAACATGATTTTCTAGTTTGCTAATGTTCATCTCCACGGTGAATAAATTAAAATTGACATTTATACTTAGGAAAGAGCAGGTCGAGAGTTTTAAATGGAAAAATATCAGCCGTTCAGGCTGTCTACTCTTAGCCACTCAAACGGGGTCGGGGAGAGTAAAGAATAATTTAGAGAAAATTAACTGCACTTGTGTGAAAGGAGAGTTGGAAAACATAAAATAAAAAACCCTTTCAGTAAAACTGGCTTGGATTCGATCACGAACTTTCTTGTCACCGACTAACCTGACTGAATGAAACATTCATTTAATTCACATGCCCACCAATGCAAGTAATAATTTGTTATTGTAAGAATAGAAAGTTATTTCTCAGTTATTTTATATCAATAGTGGGCTCAAAACCCCCATTAATTACAGAAAATAATCCAAAAAATGTTATTTCCCTCATTACATTTAAATGTGGTATACCTGTCTAGAGTATGGTGATTTATTTCTAAACTAAATAAAATATTTAACTACTTTGCACTTAAAACTGTTATTATAGTCATGAAATTCAACTATGTTTTATTCATTGTCTGTATAGTTTTAGTAAAAAAAAAATCATATAATTAAGAGCCTTTGAGTCGAGAACCAAGAGTTTAGGGTATGAAACTAGTTTGGGTTTAAAGTTAAGAACTGGTAAAACCCATTAAAAATATAGAAACAGGTTTTTTTTAATGTTCTTAAATTTATCATTAGAGTGTTTTTTAAGTTAATAAAACCCAATATCCTCGAGGAAGATAATTTAGATTACTTTTGGATGAAAATAAAAGGTTGACCAAGATATTAAACCGTTTAAGTAATAACATATTATCACTGTCTCCAATTAATTCAAAGCGCTTGCATATTTTACTGTGATATATAAACATCATACAAAGGTAATATTTCTTTCTTGAAGTCCTTTGTCAAAAGAGGCGAGGACAGTACCTTTTTTCAAACGAAATGAAATTGTGAAAGTTTTTTGGTTATATTTTTACACGAGGCTTTTTAGAGACAACATATTTTACTTTTTTTGAGAAAAGTAAAAGTTTGAAAGTACAGAGATAACCAGAGGTTGTAAAGAACTGGAGTGAAATGAAAAAAAAAAGTAAAACGAAAAAAAAAGAGGGGGGAAAGGAAGAAGGGTAAAAAGTAAAGAAAGAAACTTCTTGCAATCACACGACAAGTGCGAAAAAACTTTTATGACTCTGAGAGAGTTAGCTAGGTGTAACTGTGGAATGTTTTCTACACCTGAAACTTTTCTTCCATGCCTATTCCACTCCTGCAGTCTTACTGTCTTTACGAATAACCAATTTCATATTCTTAGGATGTCTGTAATTTAATCTACACTCTGAAGAGAGTAATTATTTTAACTTAATTTTTGTAACGGCTTCTTTTGATGTTCGCACTTCATTTGAATCCGCCAAGATTAATGTTACAAATAAATAAAATATATAGAATTTTTTGTTTTTCTACTAGAGAATAAATTTAGTTTTGAAATTATTCTATATTTATTAAAACAATTACTCCCTCATATTTTAAATTAAGACTATCAAAATGTTAATAGGATGGCAATTTTATGTTCCAGTTATTTTTAATTAATGTTTATCTTATTATTATCTTGAGCTTTACGATACTATTTCTTCCTACACAGTAAGTGTATTTTTTACAATACATTTATCTAAATTATGTTTTTAACACACCCCTGGGCTATCCGCTTATTTACATTAATCGGGTAGTGACGAGGCAGGCAGAATGTTAGTAAATGCAATAACATTTGCTTGTTTTGAGGGAGGATACAAACCGTAACATACCACCACCATGAATATTTTTATTTATTGTGAGACACGCCTTGGACTAGTGTCTCTTAAACTCTTCCCTGTGTGACATGACATGTTATTGATGCACACGTGTCTCACCCACCGTACATTATTATTACCTTCCTGTTCCCGCGCTAAACCAGGAAATTTTAATAATGTAAGTGTTTATCAATCAGTAAAGGAGAGTATTTTTATTTGACTTGGTTTCTTGTTCATATTTCACAAGTAACTTAATACTAATTGTAGTATAAATTATTACCGATTTAAATAAAGTTGGTCAATATTGTACTCTATATTTATTTAACATAATTTTTATTTTTCTATATAGTACCTTCTTCAAAATACTTATGCAATTGTCGCGGACTACAGTTTGAGAGCCATTGTCTTAAACAAATCAACCACCGATACTGATTTTCATATGTTGTTTCACGTAGTCACCGTTTCCTACGAATTTAAAATAAGAATATTTGTGGAACTTTTTTTTCTTGATGCGTAAGGATACTTTATAATCATTTACTTTTGAAAGAAAAGGGGGAAGTGGGGTAGTGATTGAACCTGGAGGAAGGAGAGGGGTTGAAGAGAGAGATGACGTATGTTAAAGGAAAAGAAGTGAAGATGAGGGCATATAAGAAGAATGTGAATAAGACGAGACGCCGTAAGGATGGATGATGAAATAAGGACAGCTGGAGGAAGAGAAAGATGGGCGAAGCGTGTCCTGTAACCTCTTGCGTGGATCCTAAGGATATTGATTTCCTCGCTGATTGAAGAGTGGATGGAGCGGAAATAAAGACGGTTTGAGGCGGTGTAGCACACACCACCAAAGCTGCTTGCCGCCACTGACATTAACCACCGTATATCCCTTCAAGCTGACTGCTAATTCTTAATTTAAAAGGAAGTTTTTGAAATTATAATGATTTGTTTCAATACTATGGATAGTTAAATTTCATGCTCATTGTCAGCGCATTGCATTCACTTATTTATTATTTAGACAAATGTAATATGAGTATGTATGCAATAATCAGTGTAACATTAGAATATATATTATTATGGTTGACCTAGTCAATAGTTAGACCTAAGTTATAGATATTGCGTTGAAAACGGGTTATTTATTATATATCTATAAATTGTAATTTATCTCTGCGAAGCTTCTCGTTTATTATAAAAGTTTTGTTCCAAACTCTATTACAATCAATCCAAAATTATGTTAAAAGAGCATTAATTCAATTATTGTATTATCACCTAAAGGGGGAAAAATTGCAATCCTGAATACAAAGGAAATAGAAGGGCATTATTTGGATTAAGAAGGATTGGAGATAAGGTTTTAACCTTTGCTACGACAAAAGTGCCGTTGCCTGGAAGATGTCGTCTCCACCCCCCATCCACCCTTTCACACCACTACCTAGTCGTCCCCCAGCCCATCCCTACAATTCCTAGCATCTTTTCAAAGATAGGATTCCATTCCGCGGTCTTCACTTCCACTTTCATCCCCCCTTCCCACTCCTCTAACCCCTGAACTAGGAACTAAGAGGGTAGGGGCGTAGGCTATACCTTATCTTCCACCACGCTTACATCTCAAGATGGTACCCCCGAGCGATAGCCACCCTTCTCGGTGCACCCTACCCTTCCTTGAGAGGGGAGGAGGAAGAGGGGGTGTAAAAATACATATAATATTTCTCGTTGATGTAGCTTGATTAAAGTTGAAATAGTTATGGCAAATCCAATGGTAGGTTTTTCTATTATTAAGAAATTTAAAAAATACTTTGTAAAATATTAAAAATTCAAATACAAAAATATAATTATTTGGTTTTCATAAGTTAACATTTTTTTAAACAATGGCAAAGAATCCATCCCCAGTGGTGAGTGGCTAGAGGACGAAATAGTTCAGAAGATATGGGTTCGATCTCAGATGATTCTTTCTGGGATATAATAATATCTAATAATAATAATCGTACAAAGGTTTGGCTTACTACCCAATAGTACATCTCTAAGAATTTGGGCTCGATGCGTAGTAATACGTACTTCCCAAAATATGATATAATATGTGCTCTTAGAAAATTAATCTAACATACCCCAAATAAAAAGACTCAGCTACAGGCCCTTTGGTGTAGGTGAACAAACTTTTCTAGCTGCCAAATTATTCAAAATCTCTTAAAAATTCCTTTATTATCTACACATTATTTTAGTGTATTATTTTAGGTCAGCTTAAAAGATCTTGAGACCATACATCCAATAATCTTGATATTAAATTCACTTTGAAATATTCAATAAATACACATTTCCTAGACTCACCTTGATTCGAACCAATGACGTCTCAATAATATCGATCATGATATTACCTTCATTTAATAATAGTGCTTATGGCGATAATATACTTCCAGAGATGTGAAAGCAGGACAGATTAGGGTACCTCAAAATTCACTACGAGGAAAATATCAGGCCTTAATAACCCTCTCTACACGACTGATAAAGTTAATTGCTTGAGGTTAAACTGCGGGAGGCTACGGATTGAATAATATTTGTTATACTAAATACTTGCTAGCATAGTTATAGAACTCAAACAATAAATTACATTATCTTAAAACTAAAACAATATGTCCATAAACCCGGCTAGAATTTTATCCTCTAGATTAAGAATCTTACTTATTTGTGTGTTATTACTGTTCACCCAGTATTATTTCTGTGTCACTTATACAATTAACCAATTCAATAAAATTTGATTGAAACATAGTGTATCCCCAATTTAATGGCTTCCCTTTTTTAATTCGGCCAATCATTTTGGAATCAAAGGTATTCAAAATTAAATAGTAAATCATTTTAGGCACGCTTGGCGCTCAAAAATTAGATTTTACCAAATTTATCATATCTAGAAAGAATCTAATAGAATTTTACACTACAAAGTAGGCTAAAATTATTTGTTTGTACTAGACATACATAACAAGCTAAAAAACATAGTTTTCCAATGGAATGCAATATAAGAAGTGTGTTCAGAGTCCATCAATTAGTTATTTTATGATAATCTCTGATTTATAAATAAAATAAACGGTACAACATATTTGAATAAACTTTTTCATGATAACTTTTTCAGAAATAACTTTCAAAAATAGGCTTTCAGTAAACTACACAAGTAAGTTTTACTTATAAAAACAAATATATCACTTTGTTAATCACAATAAACAAAAATACATCACCGTATTAATCACAATAAACACTTTATATATATATATATATATATAAATTTTATACAAAATTTTTCAAATTTTGAAAAATTAGTTATTTGTAAAATACCATAAATTTGTTTGTAGTTTGTAAAAATAAAAGCTTATTGCTATTTATCAATAAACACAACCAATTTTGAACTCAATATTCATGGTCAATTTTGAGAACCTTTTAATTATCTATAACCCGCCTCGGTGGCGTAGTAGGCTAACGCGCTTGTCGTGTTGAGCTCGACCGCCGAGGACGAGGAGATCGAGGTTCGAATCTCGGTCAGGTGAACTGGGGTGGTTTTTCCTAAATTGTTTTCCACCCTCCTTCCACGCAAATGCGGGTTCACTTCCTCTAATTCAACCTTCCCAATTCCTAAATATATATATATATAAATTTTATACAAAATTTTTCAAATTTTGAAAAATTAGTTATTTGTAAAATACCATAAATTTGTTTGTAGTTTGTAAAAATAAAAGCTTATTGCTATTTATCAATAAACACAACCAATTTTGAACTCAATATTCATGGTCAATTTTGAGAACCTTTTAATTATCTATAACCCGCCTCGGTGGCGTAGTAGGCTAACGCGCTTGTCGTGTTGAGCTCGACCGCCGAGGACGAGGAGATCGAGGTTCGAATCTCGGTCAGGTGAACTGGGGTGGTTTTTCCTAAATTGTTTTCCACCCTCCTTCCACGCAAATGCGGGTTCACTTCCTCTAATTCAACCTTCCCAATTCCTAACCCATCAGCGTAATTAGTATTTAAAGCGTATAACCCGAACGGGTAGTAAGACGCGGTGCTAAATATAAATATATAATTATCTATAATTTGTTGTAAACTAACTCCCTTAAATTAATTTATTTAAGAAATAATTAGATAAATTAAATTGTTTTATGATATTGTAAATTAGTTGCCCTATACCAATTTTGAATACAATCACAGGGACTAATAAAAAAAATTGTACAAAAATCAGTCATAAGTAAACTATATAAAATGATTTTTTTAAGGAAAATAAATATTTTTAGATGTTAATAATGTCAATCTTAACAAATACCCGTTTTTAAACAAATCGCTAAGACAATTTTTTCAAATAAACAAATTAAAAAAAGGTAATCAGTAAACTATCCTAAAACTAATCACCCCCTTCCACCGCTCCCCCCTCCCATAAATGTCAGAGATTTATTTGACATGTCAAACAGTCCTCAGATTTGCATTTTAAATTAATTCGTTTGAGCATTTTTCAAAATATTTAGATTAAAAAAAAATCACTCATCAGTAAACTAGTCTTAATATAAGGGCTAGGTTCAATTTAGAAAAAAAAAGCAGGTCTCAATGTATTGTCCTATAATATCATGATATAAAGTTTGAACATAGCCCATCAAACCGTGTTAGATCCATGACAAGGGACAGACAGACAGAAAAATAAACAAACACACATGGGGACTGACAAAATTGTGAATCCAGTATTTTTTGGTTCCTTACAAATAAAACGCAGAAAATAATCATAATGTCTAGGTCGAAAGTTTTCGCAATATCTTTAAGAAATCTAATGGTTCAAAAATAAGTAGTCAGTAGACTAATATCAAATGAATGTTTATATGAAAAAAAAATCTATACTATTATTTATATTCTACAAAACCTACCAGATAGGTTAACCAGTTGATTAAAATCGTTATATCAATTTTTAAACTATTTCAAATGTTTGAAAAATCACTCATCAATAAATTACCTTTAGTTGAAGGGTTAGGGCAAAAAACTTATTTTTGTGGTATAGCTTTATAAAATATAAATATAAAATTTGAACAAATTCCATCTAAATGTTTTGGATCCGTGGCCAGGTACAGACTGACAGAATTGTAAAATCAACTTATTTCAGTTCGTATTCAAATAAAACGTAAATTATCATCATAATAACTAGACTGATTTTGTCATGTTTAAAATACATTATCTTTATATGTGAAAGCAGAATCAGCTTATTTCTTATAAAATAACTATCCTAAGACGATACACTCATACCCTTATCGCTGGCACGTGGTATATACATCAGTCTCGTCTAACTTGGTTTACCAGTGATGGGGAAGATGGGGCTAGAATTCTGGTTAGATTTAACAAGGGTTGTTTCTTACTACCGCTCAAATCTAAGTACATTTTATATCAATTCTATCTTACCTATCCTTACCTCATTAATTTAGTTAAATGAGTATTGCCAGGACTTATTTTAAGGTGGTATCGAAGGGTAAGCAAACTAAGGCACATATTATTAAAGTTTTTAGTTTTAAAATTCCTTCCAAGTAAAAATAAATAAAATAAGGCTTAGTTTATCAGTATAGGTGATTAATTTTTAAATGTTTAGACAATGTCCCAGGCAAATTCCACGTTACCCATGGGAAAATAATCAAGAAATGTTAAGTTTACTATGTATAGAAAATTAAAATAAATCTATTGATAAAAAATAACCTTGCCTCCTATATCAATCAGGCACGCTATCTGTCTATACAAGTCATAACATATTTTGGCATGTTGTTTTGGAATAGATAGAAAATACCTCACTATAGTAATGCTTACATAGCTGAGGATATTATGTGTTAATATGTCTATTTTGTGTGCATTTAATCTTACTACCCGTTTGGCCTATCCTCATTTATATACTGTTTGGCAAAAATGTTATATAAATGTACTGAAACAATGCTTTATTTTTTTATTTCAGCCAAATTCTTTTGTTGATAAAACTGAAAGTAATCAGTTACTAAGCTTTAATAACCTTTGTTAAAAATTTTTAGAGCTTCTGTGGTGTATTAATCTACAAACTTAGCTTTTATCTCTTTATATTTTATGCGTAAGGTATATTACATAAAATGTATATTTAATACATATATTACAAATATCATATTTATAATATATATATACATATATTAGAAATATCATATTTATTATATATATATATATATATATATATTAGAAATATCATATTTATAATATATTCTATACATTACAAATATCTTATTTATAATATATTATATATTTGAATGAAAGGAAATAATTATATTCTCTCTCTCTCTCTCTCTATATATATATATATATGAATATGTTGTACATATATTTATGATATATATATATATATATGATAGGAATATATGATATATTTAATTATATCATACTCTATATATAATAAGATACAGGTGATTCTCAATTTGAGAATATAAAAACTGTTCTAAAACATACACCTACTTAAGTGCACTGTGACTACACCCTCTGCCTCTACGCGCTCAATAAGCCTACTGCGGAAATCAAACACCACTTTTTCAGCACTTAATCACTCGCTTCATTTTCATTCCTGTTCCATTTCCTCAGAGATATTCATCTCTTCCATCCCTTATTCAGTATTTCATTCGCTTTCATTCACATTCTTTTCTTGTCGCGTGAGCGTAGAAAATACGAATAGTAGCGTGGAAAAAAAGAAAGCAGGTGCTACCGGAAGTAGCTGAATAGCAAAATTAGGCAGGACTTTCCTCTCGTCCCCCTTTATTTGCCCTAGGAACAGTCTACAAGACCCGTAAAAAAAACCGTTCACTCCATCTTCCATTCTCAACTTCTCCATCTTTCTCATTTCCTACTTTCTCATTTTGATTTTGATTTCCGCTTGGTTTCCATCTATTTTGTTAGAACTTTCTTCGTCTACGGAACATTTATGAACTAAATGATTTTTTTTACAAATAAGTATTCAGACATATAAAAAAGAATTATGATAAGTAATACCAGACTCACATTAAGTTTTATTAGAACTTTTGTATTTCCTTTTTAAATATTTAATTAAAAAACTGTTCAGAATATTTGTCCCATTCTAATATTTCTGTGCTATAGATACAAAATAGTTGTATGAAAAAGTATCTTAGAACAAAGCAAGGATATGAGTTGTTGTCTATAAGATTATATATATAAATCTGTCAATATATCAAGCATTATTCTAGTTAAATATTCAAAACATTTTACATCAAATTGTACTATCAAATGGGAGAAACACATGGATGAATTTAGTTACCAGTATTGGTTTGATTTAAACAAAATAAATTAACAGTATTCTCCTTGTAGAACTCATCATAGCTATAGACTGTGTCTAATCAACCGTGATATCAACAAAAATAAGAAGAGCTACCATATAATAAATCATAAGCAAACTGAAGATCATTCGTATTATTTAAAATGGTTAAAAAGCTACGAATTATTAATTGGCAACCTTATAAAAAATCGTATAGATTTTATTTGAAACAAGTGTTACATCAATATGAACCACTTGATATTTAATCACACGTCCTTTTTTTTAAAAAAAATAAGACAAAATCAACTCAAGTGGCGCAGGAAATGAAAACCAAAAACGGATGTGTACTAAAATGTCTTCATATTTCAAGTGGATAAACAGACATTTATATGGTTCTCACTGAGGTTTTTGAACTAGTGTTGTACAGTCATATATCTCAAAAAAGAACAACGCAGATGTTGCTGACCTGGTTTTAGTTATATAGTACACGCACACTATATAGTCAGTTGGTTGTTAACAATCATTGACTTTTACAATCTGATCGTTTTCGTGAAAAGCGGACAAATATGAAATTATTTCATCTCGTGCACAGCTGATAGTGCAAAAATCGCTATCAATCTTGAATATAGTTAATGGTCAGTCACGTGCAAGATATTTTTCTTTTCAGTGAAAACAGTCATAGTATCTTTATATAAGCCTCAGCTAATATATCCATTATATTGTTAGTTAATTAAAATGAGTTTACAATAGCGTAATGACTTTAAAGTTGCGCTATGTTCCAATTATATGTCAGACAAGCGTTTCCAGAGATAGTAGAGCTGGGAGTAAATTTTATTAATATCTAAAATTCCATTGAAACTTATTTCTCATAAATATTTTTTGACCAGACTCAAGTTCAAGATATTTATATTAGTAAATACATACCGTACGTTCTACCTGAAATGAGGTTGGATTAAATATAAAGGACCCGAAAGAACGAAATTAAACGTGATTATACTTATTGAATGATAGAAATAGTTTTTTTTAATCTACTGTAAAATCTCTAGAGAATGAAGCTTTGATTTCTGTTTCCATGTTCGATTTGATGAAGAGAAACCCCCAAATGAATAACAAACAGTGGATCTTTCTACCTAAGGCTGAAAAAAAAAAATCAATATCCCAGCAATCCATATGGGAGCAAGGTGGTGTTTATTTTCACATGGTGGTTAGCAGCTTTGTTCATTGTGTCAAATTGTTTCCCTATGAGGATAGGAAAAAAAACCCAACAAGAATTCTAGATAAGGAAAATCTGAACCTCGATTCCCACAACAAAACACCTTCATGCAAATTGGCCATCAATCACGACAACAGAATATTAATTACTGGACGTACGTTAGTAGAAACACGACACTCAGTCAATTACTAACCTCAAAACACCACACAGTAGGTATGTATGTGTCTACTTATACTATTCCCTATTGAGATATATTTGTGTTGGATTGTTATCTACAGCCAGCACATCGTAGCATTACGAAAATACTACAGAGTAAAAAGCGTAATGAATTACTATTGCTTTATTTTATGTGATAAGTGCCTTACTAACCATCTGAACTCTCCATATATGAGTATTTATTCTAATGAAGCATCGAGGAGGAGGAGGACGAAAAATAAAGTATACCCACATTTGCATAGAATCAGAGAAGGGAGCAATAAAGGGGAAGACACCTAAATATATTAGGCTGGGAATCCATCACTTATTTCCACAAAAGTGGATACCAGACATGACGAGACTGGCGCCTTTTTTTTTACCCATGCGTGACACTTTTTTTTAACTACCAAAAATACTAACCGGCTATACTAATTCAGACCAACGCCAGTGGGCACACAGTATATGTGGCAAAATAATTGTGTATGGTCTGCCAGTGACGGGCAGGTCAGGGTTCTTATCCCGTGTTGATTTAGTGAAGGTTAATTTTCGTAAATGGTTTTCCAATATTCCTTCATGCCACTGCGGATATATTTTCTCTAAATTATATATTCATTGTCTCTATTACCTAGGTATAATTAATATATAATGGGTACAATCCGAATTGGAAACGCAGTAATAATAATAATAATTTTGTATTGTAGTTGAGAAAGACAACATTATTTGAAGCCGAACTACTCCGTATCTGTTTCCAGGCCGTACAAAAGACACAACCGGACAGGTATATATGTTTTGACGAGAGAGGGTGGTAGAAAGGAAGGGATAGAATGGCTGTGCAGATTTTGGCATGTTACACATTCCGGCTTGAACGAGCCTCGACTAGTTAACATTCATAGCGAGTAGCAAGCAGTTGAGAGGGGAAAATTTTGGTGGCGGAGGGGTTGAAATTGTTGGATTTGACGGTTTCAGCAGCAAAAAAATACAGTATGCTGTAAATATACACTAAAATCAGAATGATTAGAAATTAAAATACATTCATATACATTATATATCAACAATTATGACCACGGTGACCGGCTCTTGGACTGGAATTTAGTGATGGGGAAGGTCAAGGTTTGAATATCAGCCGAGAAGATAAAGGAATGGTTTTTCAATGGAAATTATTACTGTTGTTTACCCATCCTCTCTCTACAATAATTCGGTTGCATTTTTCTCTTAGTGTACTCTAAAAACTCGTATCTATCTTATTATCAAAAAGTTAACTTTCAAACATACAGTTATATCTTAACATGTGGGACCCACTCTATAGTAGAATGAATAAATAAAAACAATGAGACAATATAATAGAAAAATTTTCCCATTTGAACTTGTTGCAGAGTTTATCATGTTTCCACTCCAAATATGTAGGTCTTCTTAGCAGTATAGTAAGTGCTCAAAATAAACACATTCGGCCTGAATGTAAACCTTCAGTCTTTGTGTCTTAGAATGACATATTCTTTTTAAAAAAACAAACAAAAGGTGTTTGGAATAACAAGAAATAACCCTAAGAATATACTTGGTCAAAAAGTCGAGATATATCGACTATAATAAACAGAAAGTTTATCACTTGGTTGTAATTCAGAAACAAGCTCAAATGGGACACATGTTTATATGAACTTTTTTTTATCACCGCATACTACTACCTGTTCAGGCTGTACGCATAATATATGCTAACTCTAATGTGATATGGATGAGAAAGGAAACATTCTAGAGTTAATCTACCCGCACTTGCGTGGAAGGAGAATGGGGAACCATTTATGAAAAGTTACCCTCACTAGACACAACCGGGTGACCTGGTGGTCTAGGGGTAAGGTGTCAGACTTCTATGTTGGCGGCCGGGGTTCAATCCTCGGTCCCGGCACAGATCTATCTGATTACCAAACCCTTCCTTCACCTCTGACAAAACATCTTGTGAATGTGGGGAATACCAGGCCTCCACCGTGGTTTGGATTCCACGTTAAACTGTAGGTCCTCCATTTCATCTCACAATCACCCTACCATCACACATTAGCGTAAGTGCGTATAACCCGAACGGGTAGTAAGACGCGGTGCTAATAATAATAATAATAATAATAATAATAATATAGACACAACCGGAATTAAAACCCTGATCTCCACATATTCAGCAGGCTAGTCTAATACGGAAGTGACGTCATAAAACATTTGGTCACTGGAGCGGTTTTTCTTATCATTGTTTCTGTGTCTCCTTTCAACCGCTACGCAACCTCTCGTACATTATCTTTCCAATCCTTTGCAGGTTATGCATGTTTGAAATTTATTTGCGTGACAAATAATAATGCAAACGAGATAGTTTGGAGCTCAATCCAAACTTGATGCGGCCACAACAAAGAGAAGTGAAGTGGACTTGAGCAACCGTTGCATACACACACACACACACACACACACACATACACACACACACACACACACACACACACACACATACACACACACACACAAGTGGAAGTCCTGGTTTAGTTAATTGTTTCACCTGGGTTAACCCTCACCCATATAGATATGAGAACTGTGGGGAGTGAAATGGAACGAAACACGCGGAGGCCGCATAATTGGCATAGTTCAACCACCACACCACCCCCTAATTCTCTCAAACATACACATTAAAACGATAGTACCGAGCCAAGAATTTACAGGGAATCCTTCCATTTTATGAATACTATAAATTACCTAAAGAGTGAATTAGAAATGTTTTGAAGTGATTGCGTTTTATAATTAGGTTGATATTCTGACACACGTCGTGGTTTTAAAGCTAGCAACTTTCGTGATTTATTTGCGAAGGAGGTGTGGAGGGTGAGTAGAGGGTGGTAACCAATCAATCATATCCATCTATCAATACCTCATCGCTGAGCTGCTTTTGTTTTGACATGCATGTAGTTTAAAAATAGAATATATATGCCGGTATTGACATAAAAACAATTATTTTTTATGTTTTCTAACAATCTGTTTTTTTTAGATATAATGAATTTTTTTTATTGAGAGTAATGATTTAATCTTTCCCCCTAGGTAATTTAGGCACGCTATCCGAATAGATAAATCTTCTCAAGTGTTGGCATATTGTTTTGAATTAATTATTATAAATTACATTATTTAGGCTAATATAAATTAATGTTTTGCTATTTTTGTGTGCATCGATTATTACAACCCGTCCAGGATATCCACAATTTTATAATGTTGGGGCTCGGCTAAGGAATGCAGAATTTATATTCTATGTACCCGTATTTGTATTGAAGGAGAGTGAAACACCATTTAGGGAAATACTTCTCTGTAGACCTACACCTGACGAACCATACAAGTTGAGATATTGACGTCTTACTCTTCGTGCCGATCGATGAAGATGGCTACAATTTTTATCTATCGGATCTTAATGAGTAATTGATGATTTCGGGCATCATGATGAACTACTCTTTTGGACTTTCCGAATATCAACACTACAGGGCTAGTGATAAAGGATGAATTTAGAGGAAATGCACACTAATTTACGAAGAGGGTGAGTGTTATACAATTTATGTAATGCCACCAGATCAGAATTCAAACCATCTCCCCATCATCGGAAATTCCGTTCATTGGGTGAGTTAGGCTTTAAGTAGAGATGAAAATTTTCCGGAGAATTCCTAATCAGAAAATTTCCCGCAGTGGTGGCTATTGCTGGAGAGGTTAAATTGTGGAGGTGGCACCTAGAGCCTATTGTACTTAAAATATAGTGCGTTAAGAGACGAGTGGGTTATAGGAATGGGAGGGGGTATGGTGTGGGGGAGGAGTAGATAGGAAGCATGGAGAGGGGGAGACAGCTGTCAGGCCAACCTTAAAATTATTTCAATTAACTTATTGATGATTAAAAAATTGAAGTATGATTTACAAACGCGTCTTCAAAGGCTCGAATTAATTTGCTTTTTTACTTCTTTTTTTCTCGTACCAAATCTTACTACCCATTCGGGCTATACGCCTATGTACTGATCATGTTAATGAGCCAGGGATAAGTAAGGTTGGATTTAGAAGAATTACATCCGCATTTGTGTGGAGAGTGAGTGGAAAACCAATGCATCCGAATAGAAATCCTTTCTCTCCCTGTAAACGGCAGTCTAGTCTATTGCGATAGTAGCGCGTTGGACCGTGCGGCCACCAAAGCAGGTGTTTTTTCTACTATTCTTACTACTACTACTACTACTACTAACATCACTACCACTAATTATTTTTATTGCCGCTACTATTTTTATCGATATAATCAGTTGAAATTAATTAACAGAAATAATAACTGAAAATTTTCCGTCTGACATTTCTAGCTTTAGACAAGTGGTTGGCAACCTATAGCCCGTGGGTTGAATCCATCCCGCTGACTTATTTTATCTTCCCCTCAAAATATTTAACAAACAAGCAATTGTGATTTTTGAAAAAAAAATAATCATTTTTTAATAAGGAACGTTTACGATTGTTAATTTTAGAATTACATTTTCAGTAAAATATTAAGATTGTGTTAATTTAATATGCAAGACATAGATATATAATGTAATAATAATATAGGCATTATAATTTGATTCATATATGTAAAATTGGTAATGATGATTATATAAAGTTAAGAAATATTATAACAAAAAAAGTTTGATAAAATCATTGAAATTATAATAAAACATCTAAAAAGTTCAATAAATTTTTAAAAAAAACTTTTTAGTATACTTTTGAGTTAAATTACATTAAAAATATGTGTTCCTAAGCAAGGATGATGTGATTCTGCATAGATTACATGTCTTTGTATTATATTGCTAGTTTAAACAGAATTATTTGTGAGAATTGAGGAAATACAAAATATAAAAAATATGTAAAAATTGAATTTCCTTCATATATTATGTAATTCCTTGTTCTTTGTCGATACTGCTGAAATGCCTGCAACGTTATTAAAGCTTAGACATGTTTCGATGCTACGACAGCATCATTCTCAAGTCAGAGTTAAAAGCTATACATTGGGGTGTTCCAAGTTGTTGTAGTAATAATAATAATAATAATAATAATAATAATAATATAGTGCCTGCATTAGTATTACATTACACTATATATATATATATATATATATATATATATATATATATGCCTGGCATGTTAAATTAATACAATTTATACAATTTTACTGAACATGGAATTATATTATAAATAATCAAATATGGTTTGATGAGTAACTACATTTCTTAATAATGTTATAATACACTGTGTGATTAAAATAATCAAAGCTTCAACTCATCCAAGAGAAGATGAAATCTAAAGAAGGCTATCGTGTAACTTTTCCTACTTAGAACTTCATAACACGGTCACATATGGTAGGTACTTAAAAGTCATGTTACAAAGAAAAGTACGGCAACAAGTTAAGACAAAGTATTGGAGGTGGAATAAATGGTGACAAAATATTTCAATACTGTTTTAAAAATGTAAGTTTAATTAACTGTATAGTTTAATATAGTACCTTGTTTCTGATTATTGTCCGATAAACATCACATTCCTCACCTAATTATTAATTAATAATGTAGTCAAAAGTCAGGAGCAAATGCTCAAAGACTGATATTTCGATTCTACCTCAACACGTAGTAATCGTATATCTAAGTATAGCCATGTATGACTCCTGTAACAGGCTTGTAAACGCATTGTTGCCGTTCGCATTGTAGAGCAGTACAATTGCTAGCTTGGCCACCCAGAGCGCTGCAGTCGACGTCTTGTCACTACTAACGAGGGGGCGGGGAGAAAGACGCTAGTCAACTGTTACAAGGAGGGACCGGCTGTGGGTGGGTCGAGTTAGTGGGCCGAAGAGGTGAGGGGGAGATAACCCAAGAGAGGGTGTATGTGAACTTGAAACATGGGGCACACACACCAAGTCAAGAATGTCGCCCTAATGACAGTCAGCTGCATAAAGGTGTGACGTCAGACATGTCACGTGATTTAAGGGTCTTCGATGTGTCATGAACCAATGTGGGGTTAAGTTGCGGGGAATGCTGCTAGGGGGCTTAAGAAATATGACACATTTTATATTATTGTCAGGTTAGTGATGCATGTCAAATAAATTGAGAGATTTTAAAAAACTACAATAGTCTTTTGACGCCCCAAAGCAGGAATACGCCCGTTGCACATCCTTTTACGATAGACAAACAATGCGAGGTTAAGGTGAGGTGCTAGTGAGCACGACTTTAGAGCATTAATTTTGTATATTTTATAGCATAAACATTTTTTTGAACAAAATTAATCAAATATTTATTCTATATAAACATAGAATTTAGTTTTCTACACTTGCTAATCTCAACAGTTATTGAATATCTGTCATGTGCATAGTGGCATTTGGTGACAAACTTTTTAAATAAAGAATAAATGTTACAACATTCCAGAACACACTTCAGAGATATTTAAGAGCAGCTGTTGAGATTAGCATGTGCAGAAAACTAAATTCGATGTTTCTATAGAATAAATATTTGCTAATTTTGGCCAAAAAATGTTTAATCCATAAAAACTTCAAAAATACTGCCCTATACTCACCCTCACTATCTCCCCACCTAAAGCCATACGTCAATAAAATGTTATTGCACTGTTTTAACATGTGTAAAGTCATTAATCAGTAATTCAATGATTTCACTCATTACAGTTCAAGAGTTATAAGGGGTTATACTTAATATCTCATGCTTTTTTTCGTGCCATTGTTAAGTCAAAGTTAAGAATGTATGGGGATAAAATTTAGTGTAACTAGACATGCATATGAGATATGCTCAATTAACCATTTATAATATGCTAAAGACAAATAATTTTTAATGTACAAGCAGATTAAAATGGTAAAATTACTTGTTCTTTTTTATCATATACAAATACTGTTTTTTTCATGCCCCGATAGTTTTTTAATCTAATCTCGTAGTACATAACAGTGACAAACAATTATTATTATTAGCACCGCGTCTTACTACCTGTTCGGGTTATACGCACTTACGCTAATGTGTTATGGTAGGGTGATTGTGAGATGAAAATGAAGGACCTACAGTTTAACGTGGAATCCGAACCACGGTGGAGACCTGGCATTCCTCACAAATAAACAAATTATTTTATATATTTATTTCAAACCCTAATAATACTACGTATGTTTGTATTAAAAAAGATGTTTTGTATAATGTAATTTAAAAATATATATTAAATAATTCTTATACTAAAAACATTGAATTTTACTGCTACTTTATATTTCGTATAAGTTCAATCTTTCGATAGTTTTAGATTAACTTGAATTGTCAAGTCGAGACTCTAATGTAGTAAAATATATAAGAATGAAGAAAGCATTAAATAATTATAATATGTACCAAATCCAACTAAAAGAAAAATGTACATAAATTTTAGATTAGAAATAAAATAGATTGTATATAATTTATAAAATTAAGTATATATAGGGAAAATACAATAATAATATGAATAAAATGTTTCCCATTGAATAAAAAGTAATCACGTTTGACTATCAGGTGTTAAATATTATTTAGAACAATGCCTAAACATTTGGGAGAAAAGGCCAAGTAATTTAAGAGAAAAATAATGTTACACAATCTTTTCTCTAACTTGCTTATTACGTCCATCAAATATAAATAAAAAATAAAATAAGATCGAGACTTTCCCACTATTAAGAATTCACATTTACTAATATCGCAAAAAATTATTATTTTTGTAATCAACGAGCATTTTATAAACATTATGGAATACAAGAATTAGCTCAAAAATCAAATACAAGCTAGAACATCATAGGCTAATACTAAATACCCAAGCCCAAACGTAGGAAATCTAATATTTTGTTAGTTCTAAGCCTAGAACTTTTTTTTAGACAATTTTAAACGATCTCTATTACTCAAACATGTGTAATTAAGTCATTTGTATGACTTTACCGCGACAGTGGTAACGTAGTCTAAAGGATTAGTCTTACGATATACTGGAATACCTGTGACTAAAGAGAACAAGTATGGAATTTTGCGTTGAGAATAAACTTTTACACACGAATTTTCAGTCAATCTCTACGCTAATGTGAGGTAATATCCCTTAAAACTATTTATTTTTGTCATTCCTATCTTTTCAATTACACTGCTAATACCCATGGTTTCAAATGAAATGATAAAAAAAATCTCTCCTTATACACTTGAAAAAAGGTGCCAGTTACTTATTATTGAACAATAAGCTATTAGAAACTAAAAGTGTAAGGCTAAAATCATCCACGGTATTCATTTCCACACACATTTCTTGATAAGCAACTTTGTAACTTCCCCTCTTCTACCCCATAACATCTTAATACCCGTAGAGGCTTATGCATTTATTCAAGATATTGGCATACGAATGAGGAAGGTAGAATTTAAAGGAAATATATCCCCATTTGCATGGAAAAATTAAGAAGTTTAATAATCGCGAGCGCAAAATATCATTGGTTATGTTGGTTCTACGATATATTTTTTTAATCTCTTTTGAGAATGACAATTAAAAACTATCGTTGTTAATTGCAGGCTCATCTATATTCATTTTGTCTTTTCTTCTAAGCGTGGCAAGATAAAACTATCGTTGGCCATTGTTGGCTCATCCATATCTATTTTATTTCTTCTGATAATGGAAAGCTCAAACTAACCTTGTTATTTGTTGGCTTGTCGATATTTCTTTTGAAACAAACAACCATTGATAACTTCTCGCTGGTCTGTATCTGTTTTGTTATTTCTTCATATAAGTTCAGGCTTAAACAATCATTTGTCATGGTTGACTTCTTCTGAAATTGGGATGCTCAAACTATCATTGGTCATTACTGGGTTGTATGTACTTATTTAGTTGTTTATTCTGATAATGGCAAGTTTAAACTAACATTGGTTCTTGGTTGGCTCGTGTAGATCTATTTTAATATACTTTCTGAAAGTAGTAAGCTGAAACTATCATTGATCAATGTTGGCTCGTCTATATTCATTTTATGTCTTCTAAAAGCGACAAGCTCAAACTATCTCAGTATGGTATAGTTTGAATACGTTTTCTTGGCGTGTGTGAGTTGCGTAAGTGAGCGTTTGCTTTGAAGTCTTAGAGTTGAAAGAGGCCCATTAAAAACACCTCAGGAAGTAATCACCGGCATGCAAACTGTCGCAATGATTTGCAAGTCAAAAGGTTGCCTTCCTGATGATTTCAGCCATTACTATAAGACACTTCATATTGATAACGCACGTAATTTTCTTTTAATTTTGGAGTAGAGCTGTAATTCTATTTTTCGACACTTACAAAATTGAAATATGATCTTACAAGATTGTGTCCCGGCAATTTACAAGAAACGTTCTTAAAAGGTCTAGTGTGTTGAGGGGTTTGTTTCCTAAGCGGTTTGCCAATCTCCCTCCCATGCAAGCGAGGAAAAACATTATCTATAGCCAATCTTCCTCATATTACATTTATCTAAATTTGTGGATAGCCTAAAAATGTAGGAAAAGTGAAGAAACCCTTTTTTTTTTTTTTTCAAAGAAGTTAATTCAGTGAATTGGTAAATAAGACATTTTACATGCCAGAGACGCGCCTCGGTGGCGTAGTTGGCTAACGTGCTAGTCGTGTTGAGCTCGACTGCTGAGGACGGGAATATCGAGGTTCGAACCTCGGTCGGGTGAACTGGGGGTGGTTTTTCCTAAATGGTTTTCCACTCTCCCTCCACGTCAATGTTGGTTCAATTCCTCTAATTCAACCTTCCCAATTTTTAATCCATTAGCGTAATTATTACCTAAAGCGTATAGCCCGAACGGGTAGTAAGACGCGCTTCTAAATAATAATAATAATAATAATAATAATAATAATAATAAATACATGCCAGAGTTAAACCATAACAAAAGCATGGAATGGAAGTTAACGCATTCACTTTTGAATCTTAGTGTATTTTTAAAATCTGAAACATTATTCATAACAAACATTATTATATAAAGTTTTATATATTAATCGAGATTATATAGCCATTTTAAGATAATGTCTATGTTTAAATCTTTATTAAATATATTTTCCAAATATTATAAGCCGATTTTCACAAGAAGAGCCGTGTAACCACACAAAAAGATTTGTGTGCAAAGGTGATACAATTTTACTATTTTATCTATGTTAGTTAGTGAACGTAAATATAGAGAGTGACCGCTGAGGATCACGATAAGGCTCATCTGATAAAAATTAGACTGTATGAAGTACTTACACTATATTTTGGACTAATCATTTCTAAGAAATCTCCAATTATAGTCGAATGAAGTTAAAAATTCTAAATTAAATAATAAATATACTTTCGGTCTCGTTATTAGTTTTTTTGTGTGCGATTTTTACTTATTTGTGATGTCAGAATTTTTACGTTGCAATGATCGGATAAAAAGAGTTTTGGTACGTACAGACATGAACCAGGACCTTTCTGAATAGCTCTCTTTTATAACAAATATTACAACCCGTTACACGCCTCGGTGGCGTAGTTGGCTAACGTGATAGTTTGGTGTTGACATAGACTGCCTATGAAGGGGAAATCGAGGCTTGATCTCAGTCGAGGGAACTGGGGATGGCTTATCCTAAATTGTGTTCCACTCTCCCTCGACGCTAATGCGGGTTCATTTCCTCTAAAATTACCCCTCTCAGTTCCTAATACATTAGAGTAATTAGTACTTAGGCGTATAACCCAAATAGGTAGTAAGACGCGCTGCTAAATAAATAAATAAATAATTACTACTCGTTCAGTCTACATGTATATGTAGTTATTAATCTATTGTGTTAGGGACGAGGAAGTTTAAATTTGGAGGAAGTGTACTTGCATTTGTGTGGATAGATGGAAATATATAGTGGAAAACTATCCCTCTGTACATATAACCAGGATTAAAACCCCCATCTACCTACCAATCATCAGCAAAATTCGAAAGTGATGCCCTGGTTCATGTGACCATCTAAGTTGGTATGCTGCTTTTTGCTTATAAAAACGAATTTAAATAGAATTTTAACTTTTCCTTGATAAAATGGGTTTTGGTATATTAATCATTTTGAAAGCACTCTACGAGCTAATGACGTTTCATTTTTGCTGACAGTAGATGTAACCCAGACAATATTTTCAGTTTCAAAGTATCTAATGAGGCTTTTATAGAAATTTAATTGACTGGTTCAACAACATTCACTTAATGTCACACACTCATTAGGTAATTCCAATAAATGACGTAGGCCCCTAAGCGTAAAATATTACTTTGGTATATTTTTAATATAAATACATTTACCAATACTTTTTAAGTATTTTTTTAAAAATTATTCAAGGTATTTAACGTGAATTTTATGAACCGTTTGACTATATAATCACATGACTTATAAACTAAATAAAGTTTAGAACAGTCACAACGTCCAATCCCCGGCCATTAATTCACCACTTTGAAAGAAAAACACATTTCATCAATAATACATTTTTCGGCAAAACCAGGAATCAAATCCGGGACTCTTGTCTCAGTATGCAGACACGCTACCGACTGAGATAAGGTGTTGGGCTTTTTTTTTATTAAGTAGAGACGTGTGTGTGTTACAAACTAAGTTAAAATTTTGTAACCCATTTATTTATCACCACCTTCCTTTCCAAACTAAAAATCTCCCTCATAGATGGACATTCAGGGTCATTCAAGTCTGATCTGGATTGCCGGTGAAGGCGAGGCTAAGTTTCGAATCACGAATAGGAGTAATAGAGAGTGCTTTCTTCTTTATGATTTCCCAACTCCAACACGTAAATTCGGGTATATTTTCTCTGAACTTTATCTTCCTGATCACTATTTAAGAAGTTTACATTATTTAATACCCTTAACGAGCAGTAAGAGTTGATGCACAAAACAAAAATACCCATATTCATTTTGTAAATTAATTTATTGTGTTTCCTAATATAAAATATATCAAAAGCATAATATGAATATCTATTGTAAAAGCACATATCTGGACTTCATTGCACATAATGTCGTTTAGAAAATTTCCTGCCAAGACTTTAAAAACACAGGGGTGATAAATACCCACTATGCATTAAGATCACATAGAGAGAGAGAAAGAGAGAGAGCAGCTTTAGGTAGGATGGATGGGAATGCGAGAAACAGTGTGTATGCAGGTTTTATGGCAAATTTTTGGTTTTTACTTATATAAATAAAATATTTCTCAAGAAAAAACAGAGAGTTTAATTTTCTTCGCATTTTGATATTAATAGTTCCTAAATATCCATCATGAGCATGAGCGGCAGCATTAGATGAGAAACTTTTTAAATAACGAGAAAAAGTTGTGATTAAATTCCCGAGCACCATTGACAGATATTCATGAAATTTTTATATCACTGTATGAAGAAAGTTAAACTTAATGTTTTTACTGGAGCAGTATTTTATTAATTTTTGGCAAAAAAAAATGTGTTGCTGGCTTTTTCTCGCATTCCCTACATCCGCAAACTAAGAGTGGGGCTTTCTCACCCCTGTGTTTTTTAGCCTAGTCATTAGAGGGTGTTGGTTGAAGAGGGATCTGAACAATGATATAAGTGACGCTCTCTTACAATGGCTGTGATTAATTGAAAATAAATTATGTGAAATGAACTCAGGACAACTGATGAAACCACTGGATGGGGAGGAGTACTAGAATAATAGATTTGCTGTTTTCAAGGACGCTATGAGATTAATAAAACTCTTCCATGTGAAGAGTCATTTGATATTTGATTTGCTTTATTGGCTTTATACTTGAGATCTATTGGGTATTAATGTTTGAGCTTTATTGGCTAAATTATTTGGGGTTTTATGGGGTATGATGTTATTTTTGATATGAGGGCACCACTGGGTATATTTGAGACTTATTGAGCTTAGGATAAAAGCTGAATTTGTTATGTTATAGGAGCTTATCTGAGATTTTATTTTAGCTTTAATGAGCATAATAATTAGGTTTTATTAGATGTGATAATAGTCATTTAAGCCAATATTAGATTGTGTATTCAGATGTGATAGTGATTTGAATAAGCTCTGAGCTAGGAGATTTTTATAGCACTTTTGTATAGTTACAAGAAAATGTATGGTATATTACGAATAACAAAACAAGAAGTATTTAAAAGATATAAAATATAAATATAGAGTAGCTAACATTGAGAAGATGTAATTATATTTATCTTAGAACTGTAAAATCTTTTATAGATGATAAGTGATGGCTTTGAATTACAATGCATAATTTTCGTTTATTTTGTAGCCTTATGAAAAATCTGTTTGAATGCTGTGCAATGCTCATGACAAGTATTCAAGAAATACTGAGATTACCATACAAATTAAAAACTAAACGTATCCACCCAAATAAATATTTTTTTTTTTAGTATTTTGGCATAAAAAAATTGCAAAAGAATCAGGATATTGACTCATGTTCCTTTCGATCCCACCTTAAAAAAAAACAAAAAGACACAACTAAAAATACCCTTCTTGTTTGCGTTAGAAGGGTGTGGTCCTGAAAATGCCAACATATTTCTTTCGAGCGCTGGTAACACGTGTAATGGAATAGCGTGCGGTAGCTTTTTAGTTGAAGTTTTCTAGTAGTCAGATAAATCAACGCTTGGTGTGTATGTGTGTGTGTCTGTGTGTATATAAAAGTGTAGGAAAGACGGTGCATCATGGGACAGGATGGTAGACAGTTGTAATGAAGGGGGCGGGAATCACCCAGTATAGGGCGTGAGGAAGGGATGTCACTCTAATTGCTTGTCATTCCCCCCCCTCCCAACAACCCGAACCCCTAACTCAAACTGCTTGGAGTTTGCCCAAGTATAGGTGGCAAGACATGAGACGACTCGGGGGGGGGGGGGG